>CM076578.1:938630554-939202369 GCA_034641835.2 Pinus albicaulis
AATGCAAGCCGAGGATGTGGAAATTAATAAATACAGGACAGATTGCCAAACAATTGATGCTGATATTAAAAGTTTAAAGGAAAAATTAAAGGGAAATATATCTCTGATATAGGCTAAGGACATCATCTGGAATGAAATCATTGAAGAAATGAAAGCAGCTTGGGGATCTCTGACTATTGTGTCAGAAGAAAAAAGTATTATCAGAGATTTTGAAGAGTAGGTTATGGCAGACAAGCATAAGACTATTAACAGACCTATTTGGGCAAAGAAATTTATTTATTTCATTGATTCAAAGACTAACCAAGAGTTAGAGGAAAATGAGATTAAAGATAGGATTCAATATGCTGTGGATATTAAAAAATTGATTGTTAAAAATGATTGCAGGAAGACCATTGAGAATAAGTTGATTGAGATGAAGGAAGTAGTAAATAAGTTTGAGAATTTGCATGACAAAATAACTAGGGCAGGATTGCCATCATGCTGGGGACTTGGAAGTAGTCTTTTATGATGGGATGCTTCTGAACCACTACTAATATTAGAAAAAACCAAGGTGGATAACACTCATGAGAAGATTCATATTTTGAAAGGGGCAACAATTATTGACTTTCTTCAGAGGCACTTTCAGTTATTATGGTTGGTGAAGACCTTATTTATAGAGAGACCATCATTCAACATAGTCACTGCCTTTAGACTGGAGAATCACAAGCGGGTTAATTCACCTAAGACAAAAATTTAAGTGTGGAAGAAATGCAGAGCCTGGATAACTGTTCTACCTTAAGATCCCTCAACTTCAAAGAAAGACAAGTCAACAAATCAAGAGAATATAACAACAGTGGGACCAGTTCATATTCAACAAATAGATTAGGATCTAAGTTTTATTTCATCTCTTTTAAGAGAATGTAATTGTAATAATACATTTCGATGATATGTAATAGGTATTTTAAGGAGTTTCAAGTAGTTTGAGTAGTTAGGTGTAGTTTCAGCAGTTACAAACTGCTTTACATTGTATTCAAAGTGAAATAATTGAGAGGAAAAGGGTCCGAGTTTTGGACCTTTGGACTACTGCAAATTTTGTACTCAATTTTCTGATGATTAATGAATGAAGATCAAGATTCTTACATCTGTTGTTATTAATATGTTTTCCAGTTTCCATTCTGTATTTTCCTTCTATGAATAAAATTAAGTAATGAAGCTGCAGGTCTCTTCTTACATATGTAATTAAGAGTTAAATATCCTTAATGTGCGCTCCTTCATTTTAATTATTCCACTTTCTGAAAATTCTTCTGAAGTTTAAATTGATAGATTTTTTTGATCAACATATCAGTTTGGGCTTCCTTCCTTCATGTTCTTCTTATCACTCCATTTAATATCAATAGATAATGGCATTGTGAGGCATTTTTTGCATCAGATTCTTGAGTGTTTAATAATAAATTTCTATCGGTCATTAAGAAAAGACGATTATATATATATACACACACACACACACACACACACACATGTATTGAGCACTGATTCCTTACCACAGCCAAGGGATTGTTTCTTAAGATACAACAAGGGCATCAAAATTCTTCTTCCAAACAACTTGCTTACCTCTCACGTTGTGCTTTTGTCTGCTACGTCGCGTTTCTGGCTCTTGTGATGCGCTTTTGGTTTTGGACGCTAAGAAAGCATCACGAGTATTCTTTTCATCATTTCACAGGTTCCGACATGTATTTTTCAAGTAAGTACACCTTTGTTGTCTTTCTTTGGCATTATTCTTCTTAGAAAATTAAGTGAAATTCCCACTCCTAGGGTTTCGTTGCGCTTTTGGTCTCCATGAGTTTTTGATTTATTAGAAGGGTAAAATGGCTAGGTTTTATACTCTATTACCCTCTCCCATACCTCACTTACCTCCCCTAAACACCTCCCATAATCCTTCCCTTAATTTCCCTCACTTTCCCTACAAAACCTAGCCTACACTGCTCCATTGGAAAATTCCTAGGCTAGGACTGTGTTTTTCACTTTTTTCACACCTTCCCCTCTTTATTTTCAATAAATTTCACCTCCCTACACTCCCCAACATCTATCCCTATCTCCCATAATTTTTTCATATTTTTCCCTAACTCTTATCCCCTCCATTCCCTTCCCTAAACTAGCTGCTCTTTTTCCCCTGTTTTCCAATCCTAAACCCTACCTTCCCCTCCTATCAAACCATGGTTTCATAATAATCAAAACCAACACCATGTACAGTGAAAAGAAGAAGTGAAACAAGGCAATACATGTCTCCATATATGAGCCAACTCATATCAATACTTCACAATTCATCAAAAATGTCATTTGAAAAGGGTTTACATTGCACAGAGGGAAAATCCTACTTCCAATTTACTTTCTGTAGTAAGGAAGATGAATTTGAAAAAAGTAAAAGAGTTTTTTGTCAATAATATAGCAAAGAACAAAAACCTACTTCCGTTTATGCATAGGTGTTATGAATTTATAGAAATTACCAAAATACAGTTGCTTCAGGTCATTTGCTGCACTTTTGGACATATTGTCTTCAAGTCAATGTTTAAAGGGTTTGGATCAGGCGTTTGTAGTGATTGATGACTCCATTGGGTAGCAGACATCGAATATTTCAAACCATACAAATTTTATCCCAAAACCCCTCTATGAAGGCCTCCAAAATCCCTCTCAAATACCACGTTGCGCTTCTGCTGAGAGCATGCTACACTTCTGCTAAGAGCACGCTACGCTTTTGCAATTTTTAGTGATCAACTTCAAACTTCGATTTTGAACAAATGAAAATTTATTTTTGAAAAATGGAGGAGGTTTTTGTTCATAAAATAAGAAAGAAACAAAACATCTCTTAGTTTTCCAAAAATATTTATGTTTAGATAGATATTTATCCACCTTTGAGCCCTATTTTTGTAGAAATTTTTAAAAAAATTTGAAGTTTTTTGAATTTTTGGCAATTTTGGATGTACAGAAGCGTAGCGTGGCCCACACTATGATTTTTCCTAGGACCTCCAAATGATGAATTTATTGCATGGTTGGATATATTTTGGTAAATACATGTTAGATATGTACTTGGGAGGCCTTTTTAGTGCAGAGGATGAAAGGAGAAGTTAGAAAACATGCTCAAAAACATGTTTTTGCCATTGTTTCAGACCATATGCTACGGTTTTGGGGAAGTAGTTGGAAAAGTGTTTTTTAGCAACCTTGGAGAGGTTTTTTTTCATTCTTGAATGTTCTAAGGATAACTAGACATCCGAGGCTTTCCAAATATACTTTTAGTTCAATAAATGGATGAATAAAACCCACTCAAAAGATCCCTCAAACCTCACGCTACGCTTTTGCATAGGCATGCTACACTTTTGTGTTAAAGATCTTTCTAGACAGGTGGCAGTCAAAAATTCAAAAGGATTGAGGTTACAGATGTCTTATGAGCTATTTTCATATTTAATGAGTCTATTGATGTTCCTCCTTGTTAAAGGATATTTTATTTAATGAAAGAGACAAAGACTCCTACTTGTTAGCTAAAATAGGGGAGACTGTTTCTAACTTTCCTAAAAAATAGGTAATGACTCATTAGGTGCATTAATGAAGTGTTTTGGATTAGGTTTTGAACCATATCGATAGAATCTTCTCTATTTTCTATATGTACTCCAATTGAAGTCATTGTAGAGGTTGGATAGCTGATAATTATAGTGTGGAGCTTATGTACATCTTTTTATAGTGATATCAAAGACATGTTGCAGCTATAATTTTGGGATTCCAGTGGTATGCTTATTGGCATTGTTCTTCTCAGTTTTACGATCACATTTAATGTTTATGTTTTCTTTCAATCACATGTATTCTTTCATATGATGATCTCATGAATATTTAAAGCAAAATTCATAGTTTTTGTGCTATGTTTTAATGAGATTTTCAGGTATCTGTTCTATTTCTTTTGATGAATTAACTCACAGTCATATGCTCATTCTAATTCTTCCTTGATCAAAATCTATACCACAATGAAAATCGAAATATGTTTCTAAGCATACCTACCTAACCTCATTTTCATCTCTGCGGCTGTTCATTTGAAACCTGACCTTGAAACCTTGACCTAGTTCCTAGACTGACACTTCATATCCAGCAAATTCAAAACAAAATCCTAATCAAAATTTCTGAGCTTATATCTAGCCTAAGATATTTTCCTTTCTATCACTTCATTTACTGTGAAATGTATACTGAGAGAGCCCTCTCTAGTTTGGTAGGGCTAATTACCAAATCTAAATATTGGTTTTAGGTTACCTTCTTCAGTCTCCTTTCTCAGCCTTGGGAAGCGAAGGGAGTGAAAATTTTTGACGTAGTTGCTAGGGAATGAGTGTAAAATATTAATTTGTAAATAACAACAAATATTAGCTCTGATGATTGATGGTGAAAAATTTTTAGGCACAATAATGCTGTGCATATTTCACCTGGCGACTCCAGTGTCGAAGAATCCAAAATTTCAGAGTTTTCATGGCGACTCCATTATTCAAAAATTGATAGCTTGGAGAAATTTTTGGTGACTTCATTATTTTCAAGATGGATTCAACTGCTAGAAGGTATGCCCCTATGAATCATGCTCACATTCCTGGTTTTCCAAATCGAATTCCTTGCATAGATTAGAAAACTTATCTACCCAAATTCATACATGGAAACGAGGATGAGACTATTCTGCATATAATAAAATTTCATTGGCATATACATAACCTTGGGATTAGGTTTCATGAGGATTGTTTGATGAAAATGTTTATGGATACCTTGGAAGGGAAAGAAAGATCATGGTATGAAGAGTTGAAGCCAGGTAGCTTATTCTCACTTAAATATTTCCACACAACATTCTTTGAGTTTTATGGAAAGTCTCATCATCCATTCTTGTCGTTCAAAGATTGGTGTGAATCATGTGAATTTTTCATTCAATACCTTGAAGAGGATTTTGGTGATGAAGATTCTATGGATTATGAGATCATAGAGGCCCTTCATGAATTTTCTTATCAACAGAAAATAACAGATATTAGTTTTCATGATACAAAAGATCATTCACGACACACATCAACTCCTTATTTTCTTAAAGATGAAACATATATGCATCCTAACAATCAAGTTATATCCCCTGAAGTTAACAATTTTTTGCAGCGTTGTTCGTATTTTCATGATTAGGAGTATGAGAAAATTTTCAAACAAGAAAAATAAATATATATCCCATTGGTTTATTAATATTCTAGGTAAATGATCAAGGAAAATCAGATTACAGATCCTTTTGAAAATTTTTATTTTCAACAGCATGAGAATGCAACCAGAGACGATGGGATTAAAGGGGAATGTGAGATAGAATTGCATCTTGTTGTGCCAATTATTGAAGAGTCCATTAAAGTTAATATTTTTCAAATATCTAATAAATTTGCTACTTTAGAAACTCTTAATTCAGATTCACATGAAGGATTACTCATGAATCCATTTTTTGAAAGAGAGATACATGTAGTTTCAGATTTTGAAGATGCTAGGCTTCAAATTGACCATCATAAGTTGCACAAAAGTAGTAAAATATAAGAAGTTTTTTTAGAGCATTTTGCAGATGATGATATTCCTTCAAGTTCAAAAATTAAAGAGTCTACTAAAGAAGAGGAGTTTTTCTTGGATCTTATAAATGTGCACATTTTTTCTTCCTCAAACACATATTTTCAAGAACAAACTTCCCTTTCTCCTGATATTATTGAAGGCCCTATTCAAAATTTGTTGTAGCTATCTTGGAATATTAATCTTATGTATTTATGAATTATGAACACACGTTCAATGGACAATTGGAGTTGCCTATTTTTTGTTTTTTCTGCCTTCTCAAGGAAAGTGTGAGCATGATTCAAGTAAGTAGCCATTTGCTGGATTGGTTACACTGGAAGGATCATTTCACATGATTGCATATATATATTGATATATCTTCATAAGGTGGGCATTTATCATCAGGATTTGAAGCCCGAAGTGAATTCCCTAAGATCCTGATGGTCTGCTACCATAAGTAAGTTCAGTTAGTAGTCAATTTTTTGAGTCAAAGTCAGTTTTTGTTTCAGTTAGTCATTTGAGTGTCTACTATTTTATTTTGACTCCATTGCCTAATGGATGATGCTATCTAGTCTACGATGTTCTTAACACCTCCTAAAAGGAGTTTCCATCCCCAACTGGATCCAATATTAGTGTTTGTTAGTCACCAGTGATCAACTGTACTCTTTCAAGGTTAGTTGATAGGGTCCTAGGTCAAATTTTATAGTTTCAAATAAGTTTTCAAATAAAATTTGATCATTGGTTATTGTCTAGGTCAGTGCTACTCTCTCCACCTGTTCATTTTATCATCACTCATCATGGTCATGTCTTCATTTAAGTGTCTTAGGTCATGAAACAATTAACATATCATCATTTAGGTCATGGTATAGGGTTTCACTTGATTTGTCATTATATTGTCATAAAAATAAAAAAAGAGTCATGTCCATCACTTGAGTCACCATTAAAGGGAGTTAGAAACTTAGGAAAAAATAGCAATAAAGGTAAAGGTAATATTTTCATTTCAAAAGACTATGTTGACTATGCTCCAGTCTCATCATTCCGTTTTTCAAAAAGATCAATGATGTCGCCTCCATGAATTAAATAAAAAATCGACCTCCAGCTTATAAGAATACCATACAAGAATTAAAATTTCTAATTTCACCTTCATTGAGTACCTACCCATCATTGAGAATCATTCCAGCCACCAGGGCATCAAAATTCGTCTTCAAAACCACTTCTTACCTCCCACGCTGTGCTTTTGCCTCCTACACTGTGTTTCTATCTCTTGTGTTGCGCTTTTGGTTTTGGGGCCAAGCAAGCATCACAAATATTCTTTTCAAAATTTCATAGGTTATAGCATCTAATTTTCAAGTAAGTAAACTTTTTTTTGTCTTTATTTCACATTATTCTTCTTAGAAAATTCAGTGAAAATCCCTCTCCTAGGGTTTCGCTGCGCTTTTGGTCTCCATGATATCTTGCTTCATTATAATGGTAAAATAAATAGGTTTCCTAATTATTACCATCTCACATACCTCAATTACCTCCCCTAAACATATCCCATATTCCTTCCCTTCATTTCCCTCACTTTCCCTACAAACCCTAGCCTACATTGCTCCATTGGAAAATTTCTAGGCTAGGACTGTGTTTTTCACTTTTTCACACCTTCCCCTCACAATTTTAAATAAATTTCATCTCCCTACACTCCCTAACATCTATCCCTATCTCCCCGATTTTTTTTCATATTTTTCCCTAACTCCTATCCCCTCCATTCCCTTACCTAAACTAGCTACTCTTTTTCCCCTGTTTTTCAATCCTAAACCCTACCTTTCCCTCCTATCAAACTAGGGTTTCCTAATAAGAAAAACCAACACCATGGAAAGTGAAAATAAGAAGTAAAAAAATGGAGGACATGTCTCCAGATATGAGCCAACTCATATGTAGGAGATCAATGCTTCACAATTCATCAAAAGGTCATTTGAAAAGGGTTTACATTGCACACAGGGACAATCCTACTTCAAATTTATTTTCTGAAATAAAGAAGATGAATTTGAAAAAATTAAAAGATATTTTTGCAAATAATATATCAAAGAGAAAAAACCTCCATTTTATTCACCAATGTTATGATTTGAGATAAATGCCCAAAATACAGTTGCTCCAGGTCATTTGCTGCACTTTTGGACAAGTTGTCTTCAAGTCACTTTTTCAAGGGTTTGAAGCAGGGGTTTGAAGTGCTTAATGAATCCATTGTTTATCAGACATCATAATATTTCCAACCATACCACTTTCAACCCAAAAATCCTCTAGGAAGGCCTCCAAACTCCCTCTCAAATACCATGATGTGCTTCTCCTAAGAGCACATTGCGCTTCTGCAATTTTTAGTGATAAACTTCAAACTTGGATTCTCAACAAATGGGAAATTATTTTTAAACAATAGAGGGGTTTTGTGTTCATAACATACAAAAATAAAAAAATCCTCTCTCAATTTTGTAAAAATAATTATGGTTATAGATATATTTCTCTACTTTGAGCCCTATGTTTGCAGAAA
The DNA here is from genome assembly GCA_034641835.2 of Pinus albicaulis. Classification (NCBI taxonomy): domain Eukaryota; kingdom Viridiplantae; phylum Streptophyta; class Pinopsida; order Pinales; family Pinaceae; genus Pinus; species Pinus albicaulis. The sequence continues at coordinate 938,638,638 of CM076578.1, forward strand.
GTTTTGGAAAATTCTGAAGTTTTTGGAATTTTTGGTAGTTTTGGTTGTACAGAAGCGTAGTGTGGCCCATGCTATGCTTTTTCCCAAGACATCAAAATGATTAATTTCTTGCATGGTTGGATATATTTTGGTGAATACATGTCATATATGTACTTGTTTTCCCTTGTCAGTGCACAGGATGGAAGGAAAAGTCAGAAGACATGTTTCTGACACTGTTTCAGACCGTACACTACAATTTTGGAGAAGTCTTGGGAAAAGTGATTTTTTGAAGTCTTGGAGAGGTGTTTTTTCATGCTTGAAGGTTAGAAGGATAAGTATACATACCAATATTTCCAAATATACTTTAATTTCATAAAATATATGAAGAAAACCCATTCAAAAGAGCCCTCAAACCTCACGCTACGCTTTTGTGTTAAAGATATTTCTGGACAGGTGGTAGTAAAAAAGTCAGAAGGATCGAGGTTACATCTGTCTCATGAGATGTTTTCATAGTTAATGAGTCTACTGATGTTCCTCCTTGATAAATGATCTTCTATTTAATGAAAGAGAGAAATACTCCTACTTGTTAGCTAAAATAGGGGAGGTTGTTTCTAACTTCCCTAAAAACTATGTAATGACACATTATGTGCATTAATGAAGTGTTTTGGATCAGTTTTTGATGCATAGTGATAGAATATTAAGATCTATTTTATATATATACTCCAAATGAAAACATTGTAGAGGTTGGATAGTTGATAATTACAGTGTGGAGCTTATGTACATATTTTTATAGTGGTATTAAAGACATGTTGCAACTATAATTTTGGGACTCCAGTGGTATGCTTATTGGCATTGTTCTTCTCAGTTTTACCATAAAATTGAATTTTTATGTTTCCTTGTAATCACATGTATGCTTTCATATGATGATTTCATGAGTTTTTAGAGAAGAATTCATAGTTTTTGTGCTTTGTTTTAATGATATTTTCTTGTATATGTTCTATTTCTTCTGATGAATGAAATCATAGTCATATGCTTATTTTGATTCTTCCTTTCTCAAACCTTATACCACAATGACAATATAAATATTTTTCTAAGCATACCTACCTGGCCTCATTTTAATCTCTACAGCTGGTCATTTGAAACCTGACCTTGAAACCTTGACCTAGTTCCTATATTGACACTTCCTATCCAACAAATTCAAAACAAAACCCTAATCAAAATTATTGAGCTTATATGTAGCCTAAGATATTTTCCTTTCTAGACACTTAATTTACTTTGAAATTGGTACCGATATAGTCCTCTCTGGTTTGGTAGGGATATCTACCAAATATAATTTTTGGTTTGAGGTTCTCCCTTCAGTCTCCTTTCTCAGCCTTGGGAAGCGGAGGGAGTGATACCTGGGAGTTTGGTTGATCTCCCTTCAGTAGTATCCTGCCAAGATATGTAACCAGAAATATTCTCTTCGATATCCTCATAATATGTCCTCAGATCAGACAATTTACTCACTAATGAATCACTTGATTTTCACAAGTCATTGATCTTTGCCAATTTCTGGCAGAAGATAACTTGTTGTTGAGAAAGGAGAGTTTTTAGCTCTCCCACTTCTTTCTTGAATTCATATATCTCAGGATTTTCTTTCAAATACTCTATATTTTGTTGTAGCTCCTGAATTTGTGTGTCCCTAATTTTCATGTCAGCTTCATGTTGAAGCCTCAAATCATTGAAATTCTTTTGAACCTCTACAAGTTGAGTTTTCCATTGTTGTTCAATGATTTATTTTTCATTCTCTAGATTTTGTTCTTGTTGCACAATTCTTTCATCTTTATCCCTTAGAATTTTTCATACTTTAGAGGCTTTATCAATGGTGGAAGTGGCATATGCTCCTGCAAACTGTGAGAGTCTACCAATATCTTTTGCATGGGTGGATTTTTCACCTTTCCATACTACTTGAAAAGAAGTATCTGCAGGAAATAAGGCCTGTGATTGATCAATTATCCTCCTTTTTCTCTGTATGTTGACCAAAAATTTGTATTTAGGACTATAAAAAACATCAATACAAGGGATTTATTCTATCTTTAGGAAGACTTGTGAGGTTAGAAAAATTTGGATTATTTCCAAATCATTAGTGTCCATGGCCTTATCGGAAGCCCCACTAGTGAGTGAGATATCCTTTATAGCTTCAAGGGTCTGTGTAATTTCCTTTTGCACTGGAGTCTTTAATTATTGCATCCCTGTTATTTCTATAACTTGGTTAAATTGTTCCCAAATGTCATCCAACTTGTTATCAGTTTGAGGTTATTTGGAATGATCAATATATGAAGAGGTTGTTTCCTTGGATTGAAGTGCATCATTATCCTTTTCTAAAACAGTCAGGGCTTTCTCTTTTTGTGTGTTTTTTTGAGGAATTATCAACAAATCCAAAGGCATATTGGTTATTATTTTTTTTCGATATTGGTTAAACTTAGAAAATTATTCAGGAATAAGTTGTGATGCTACTAATATTTTGACCTATGAATACGTAGAACTTGATTTAAACAAATCATCAAACTTGTCTGGTTCATGCATAAAATTTCTGCTATTTTCCTGTGTTGTGACATTCTTAGCGGTATCATTAGGATCAAACTGTCTGTTGGGGACAATTGGGAATTTTAAACATTGAATTTGATAAACTTCAATAATAACATCCTTGAAATTTTCCAGGGCATAAAATCCTTAGGAAATATTAAAGGAAGGCCACATAGTATTTTTAGCATGATTCAATACTTTAGAGAGGCCATTTCCATCAGTTTGATAAGCTATTTATCCATCTAAGAGCTTATCGGGCACATAGAGAGGCCACACATGAGGGTTATCAAGATTGTCGAAAACCCAGAGATAAGTAGTGTATTCCTCCCCAAACCATCTCCCTATAGATAACAAGTCATTATTGGATCCTTTGGAAAGTTTGGGGGATTTATCTTCAAATACATCTCGATAGATCAATAGCATAACTCCATGGTAGATTTTGTAGAAATGTGGATGGAATTTAGATTCCTAGAGTATATCATGATAGACTTGTATGGGCGTAGGATTTTCAATGGTCTATTTCAATCCCATATATGTAAAATCATAGGTAAAAAAAACAACATCCATTATATAAGCACTCATATAGAATGGAGTACAATATTCTGAGAAAAAATTGTTATTTTTTCTATAATCAAGGAATTGGGAAGCTATATTATCAGATAATATAGTTCCCCAATCCATTATGTATCCATCTGAGGCAACATCTATCAAAGATACCCACTGGTCTGAGAAATTCTGGGTATTAGGGTATACATACATACTACACATTATGGAAACTATATAGCTGTTTAGCCTAGCAAGAGAGGCAATAGAAACATACCCTTATCATCATAATTATGTTTTTTTGGATCCCTTCTCCACTGCCTCATGGGATATGCTTGATCTTAATTTTTCTTCATGAAATTTTGCACAAATTATGCATTGTACTTATTTTGGGGCGGTGGCAGGCGATACATTTTCCTTAAATCCTCACTAGTAAACGACCCAATAACTATATGCTCAGAAGTTATAAAACTTATCTCTGAAATATTCAAATTTTCAATGACCCATTTAATCATGTCTGTGTATGGAAAGAGCTTTGGTCGGGCCACAATTTTGTGTAGAAAGGAATTGGCGACATTGCTCTAGGTTGACTCAGAAGTGGATGTAGAGTCATATATTGTGGCCCTTTTCTCTACTACTTTGGGTTTTTAATCTTCAAATATTTTATACAAAGCTTCCCATGAAGAAGTCACAGCGTCTGGAGTGGATGTGGTTTCTGTAAACAACGAGATAATTTCAGTGGTTTTCGGAGGAGGAGGAGGTGGTTGTTGTTGTCTTGTAGGCTTCTTCTTTTCCTTAGTAACTTTAGACATTTTTGGTGTATTTTGTTTGTCAGGGCTAGCTTGCGATAAAAAAAAAGAATGAGAAAAAACTCCTTAATTGAATAATTCACTAAGGAAAATGACTTATTTGATATGAATATGTGCTTTTATGAGAAAAAACTATCAACATTAAGTCACAACCAATCAAATCATTTACGACTTTGAAAACATAAATTCATTACCCTTGGCCGTTAATTGATGAAATGTGGGTTCACATGGGCTTTTGTACATGTTAGCATATCAGAGGTTTGAAATGAGGGAAATTTTTAGGTTGTAACTTTAAAACATGCGAAATACTTTTTCCTGATAAGCTTTTTATTATGTAATGGTTATGTGGATAGGCGGGAAATGTTATCAGAGATTTCATATAATATTTTTCATAAGAGTGACATCTGATCAATGTTGCAATATGGGTATTACAATATGGTTGTTTTGATATCAGGAGGAAAGGCTTATCGGAGATCGGTGGATGAACGATGGAAAATATCAGAGATCGGGGAATAAGAATATCAAAGTATCAGAGGGATGAGGGTATCAGAGGAGTGAGAATATCAGAGATCGAGGATTTTGGAGGATGCTCATATGGAAACCCCCGATATTAGAACTCTAAAATTCCACGTAGTATTTTCTGTGGGGTCCAAACTTTAATTATTATTTTCACGAAAAGTGCATTATTACTTTAAGGTTTTTAAAACTATATGGAACTGTTAATCGGAGAATTGATATCGAATATTTCTTTGAGAGTCATGGTGTACATAAAAGTTATGATCACGATAAGATTAAAGGCTTATGAGTGTGCTTTATTCTTGATTAATTTATTTTAAAACCTAAACTCTGATATATAGTTTCAATAGAGGAATTTTCTCATTTAAAGTAATTTTTTGATAACTAAAAACTAGAATTGTCCTATTTTATTAAAATAAAGTGATTTTATATAAAATTTTAAAAGGGTCTCCATTATTTATTATTTCTACTATTAAATATAATGGGGGGTTGTTTATTACTTCAAAAATTGGCCACACACTAGGTGAAGCTGTTATCTTTGTAATAATAGATGAAATTTAAACTTCTTAAAGAAAAAATAGAAGGATAAGAATATTTTGAAATTTAGATTGATAGGGATAACTCTGAATAAAAGAACTCATTACTCAACAAAATTCTCGAAACTTGTTATATATAAAAATCTTTATTTTATGTGTCGGTCATTAATCAGTTGTAAAGTTAAAGTAGAAGGCTATTGAAACTTAGTGTTTTATAATAAATTGATTTGTCACTGGTAGAGCGACTGCTTCCATGAGGCATCCATAGCCTCGACAAGGTTACCATTTAACCAAAAATGAACCGGTATCCCATCCACTTATAGTAATATTCTTAGATGAATTAATTTTTCTTTAAAGTTTCCTTTTAGATTTACTTAGAAGTCATTTTCATATCTTTGTGACTAGATGAAGACAATGCCATTCACAAGTTATAATGAGATTGAACAAGTCGGCTCATGATGAGACCTCTTGTATTATTGTTATAGAACTACAAGCCATTATCTTGGTTTGGTGGCCAATTATGATAATGTCAACATCATTAGTTTCCCATGATCAGGATAACCATGCTCGTAATGAGACCTCTTATCTTCTAAGTTTTACATATTTTTGAATTACACTCTAAAAATGTACAATTAGTGGATGGGGATGTAAATTTACTCCTTTATATTTGTGGACGACAATTGGAGTCAAAAGATACTAAAGTTTCTAATTTTTTTTTTTACTTTTTAAAGAAAAATTTTCATGACCAATCATAGGACAAGTAGATCTTTTTAAAGTTTCAAGTTACAGGGTTTTACAAATTAATGTATATGTAGGATTTCAGAGATTTATGATAGGTGCAATACTAAATTTCAATGTTATAATTATATTTTCCATGTTTCTTCCTTAATCATTCAAACTTCAATAATGAGGAGAGACTGCAATAAGTCAAAAGTGTATTACCTAACAACTAAGGCTAAAGACATCGATATGTACATATGATTATATACATATTTTACAACAGAACGAGTGTTATTTAAGAAACATATTTTTTTTACAACTAGTCCACTAACGGAAAGAGTATCCCTCTTTCCTTGAAGATATTGCAAAATGAAGGTTGATGGACCTAGTTTCTCAATTATTTGAAATGAGCCAAGCCACACATTTTGGAATTTAGTGTGTTTTCATTTTTATTCATGGGCCTTATCCCATTTAAGAACTAAATCTCTAATTTCAAAAATTTGTTATTAACTGAACTTGCATCAAATTAAGACTTGACCAATTGTTGATGGTGAGCATGGACTTGTTTAGATTTATTTCTCTCTTCTTCTAACTTAAGGATTTGGGAAATTCTTAATTGTAATGCAGAAGAAGGTTTTTCTTCAATAAATTTCACTAGGGTTAGTGAGGGAAGGGATAAATTTGGAGGCAAGATAGCTTCTTTCCCATACACTAAATGAAAAGGAGAAATATCCATAGAGGTCTTTTGAGTAATTCTATCACCTATAATACAAACATTAAATATTTGTGCCAATTTCTTTGATTTTGGTCAATTGTTCGTTTGATGATCCTTATGAGGTTTTTATTGGTAGATTTTGCTAGACCATTCCCATGTGGGTATTAGTTTGAAAAATATTCTAGCTTAAATCCTCTTTTTAGAGAAAATTTGGTTATGGTGTTTCTGGAAAAATAAGAGGCATTGTAAAAAATAGGGGTATGTGGAAGGCCAAACCTGGTGATAATGAATTCAACAATAAATTCAATAATGCTTTCAGAATTTTCCACCTTTAATGGCATTGCTTCCACCCATTTTGTAAAGTAATCCTTAGTAGTCAAGATGTATTTATGCTATTTGGATGAGTGAGGAATAATCTCACCTATGATGTCCAGACCCCATTTCTGGAAGGGTTGTTCGATGCTGACCGGTTGCAAAGGAAGGGTTGGTTTCTTTTGTCTCCCTATAGCAGTTTGGAAAAATTTACATTTTCTGACATAAGCATGAGTGTCTTTGAATAAATTTGGCCAATAATAACCAACATGCATGATGCTATGAGCAGTGGTGTCTCCACTGTAGTGTCCACCAACTGGTTTGTCGTGTAGCTCCTGTAAAACCTTTTGTCCTTCAGGGTTTTCTAAACATATTAACATAATAGAATTATAATTCTTTCTAAATATAACATAATTTATGAGTTGGTACTGATTAGATTTCACTATTAAGGATATTTTTCTCTTATAATTGAGTTTAGATGGAGCATTACTATTTTTTAAATAAAATATTAAATTAGCATACTGAGATTCAGTGTCGATGGGACATACCTCTGTGAATTGGACATTAGTACCCGAATCTTCATGAGTTGATATATCATTGGCTCCAGTGATCAATCTGAAAAAAACTTAACCTATTACTATTTTAGCAGGTGTTATCTCTAGGTCATATTCTTGCAATGCAGTGACCCAATTAGCTCTTTTCTCCCCTAATTCCTTTTGTGTAAGAAATTGTCTAACTACTGGGAAGGGGACAATTAATTTTGTATGAGTTTTTGAGAGGAAATATATGAAATTATTAATTGACCTGAATATTTCAAATGATTTATTTTCAACCTCTGAGTAATTTAACTTAGCTCCTTGTAAGTTAGAACTAAAGAAATAAATAGGATCTTCAATTTTTTGTTCATTGAGTTTTGTCAACATTGCTGCATAGGATTGTTGAGAGGAAAAATTGTATAGAACAAATGATGTAGAAAAATTAGGGGTTGAAAAAGAAGGAGCATCTTTGATTGCTTGTTTTATTGATTCAAATGATTATATTTCGACTTGTCTCCATTTGAAAATTGAATTCTTTTTTATCATGGTGTGTAAGGTTAAGACACTTTGTGAAAAGTGTGGGACAAAACTTTTGACAAAATTTATTTTCCAAATGAAGGACTGCATGGATTTATTATTGTGTGGTAAGTCGATTTCAGAAATCGCCTTAATTTTATTTGGATCTATGCAAATTCCCTCTTTGGAAACAATAAATCCTAGAAGCTTTCCTTCGCTAAGAGAAAAAAATGACTTTTAGGATTTAAGGAGATTCCATATCTTTTACACCTTTCAAATATTTTCTTCAAATCATGAAAATTATTATTACTCTTTTTGGAATAAATTGTAATAAAATCTAAGTATACTAATTTTTTTTTTAATCAAACCTCTGAAAGCGATGTCCATGGCTCTCTGGAAAGTAGCTCTTGCATTTATACCTCCAAAAGGCATCTTTTGATATGCATACGTTCCTTATTTATTTCTGAACGTGGTATTGAGTCTGTCTTCTGGATGTAAAAGGATTTGATTGTAACTTGAAAATCCATCTAGAAAAGACATTAGCTCAAAGCCAACAACAGATTGTAGAATTTTCTCCATTGGAGGCATAGGGAATTTATCATTGTCACATGCCTTATTTAAGTTCTAAAATCTATACAAATATGAATATCTCCACTCTTCTTTCTAATAGGTACAATATTTGAAACCCACTTAGAATGTCTAATTGGAAAAATGATTTTGGCTTTAAGAAGCTCATCTAACTCATTCTTTATATGATTTTCCAAGTTAGGATGAATCTTCCTAAGCTTTGGTTAAATGGGTTTTACATATGGTAGCATGGGAACAATATGTTGAATGATGGATGTGTCATATGTTTTGAGATCATCATAATTCCAAGAAAATACATCCTTATATCTTCTTAGCAGATGAATGAAGGTAGAACTTTCATCAGATGCAATTCCAAGGCCTAAATTGATATTCTAAGATTTAAGATCAAACCCTAAGTTAACCAATTCAAATCTCAAAGTTAAACTTTTAAGTTTGAAATTGGTAGCCCTTTTAAACATGTCTTTCAAATCATATGAATATTTGAGTTTAACCATAGGGTTAGGTAAATAATTTTCCTCATTAGGTCTATTCAATTTTTTATCATGCTCATCCTCATCGATGATTTTGTCAGAGTAAGATCCTTTAGATGTTAGAAATATTAGGATATCATCTTCATCATTGAACACATGCCAATTGTTTATGTTGTAAAGAATTGAAGGGAAAAAAACTAATTCAATTGAAAATATGTTAAGGCTGAAATATTCAGGTGGGATAAGCTTAGAAGCAACATTGGCGAAAATATCAGCACTGGAATTTTATAACCTTGGGATAGAGGTTATTCAAATGCAATTAAATGAGAAGTAATATTTTGAATCAAGGACTGGAAATGCTTGAGATGATTGGAAACATAGAGAATATTGTTTCTTACTTGTTTTATGAGAACTCCAGAGTCACCAAAGACTTTGAGGTATTTCACATAAAGGATAATGCGTTTTTTCAATCCATGTGCTAATGTTTCATATTCAACAATGTTTTTAGTACATTCATATTCTAATCTACATGCAAGCATAGTCTTTTCTCCATCAAGTTTTATTAAGATGCAACCAGTACCTCCACCATCATTAGATTTTGAACCATCAAAATAAAGAGTCCAAAACAAATTATCATGCTTAATTACATATGTATCTACAATATTAATACATTTATATGAATCTTTTTGAGAAAAAATCTCAATTTTAGAGGAAACAGAATAAACTAAAATGGGAGAGTTATGTGTTGTAAAATTGCTAAAGAAAGATTCCAAAAAATCATTCCCAAGAATATTATTTGCAAAAACTACTAGTTCATTTTCTTAATCTAAATCAGTCACTGAATATTTCATATGCTTCTCTTTTTCTACTCGGATTTGGTTGGGTTTACCATTGTAGGGAAGCCACATGTGAGACCAATCCGTTGCAACATAACTATGTAATTTTTCGGACCAATACTTGCTTAGAGTAAGACCATAGAATTCAAGAATGTTAGAAATTAATATTTTTTTTTTTTGACAAAAATTTGAGTTATAAGATAATATTATTAAGATAGAGTTCATTTCTCCTAATACTTTGACCTTTTTTTGATCTAATTGAACAATTTTTACAACATATTTCTGAGGTGAAATATTCAGTTTAACACAAATTCCATAAGGCATAGTATTATATGATGCACCAAAATCTACTAGACAAGTGTGAACATTCTTATTAAAAATATCAAAGGTTAAAATAAAAGGTGGTGTGTGAGAATTTGATCTATCTCCAATCAGAATAGCATCGGAAGAATAGATCTTATCTGAAATATCATTTGGAGGGTTACCTTTCTGATGCAGGAGCATCCGGATTTAGCCAGCAATGTGATTGTGTTCACATGTTGTGGCTAACAAAAGGTGAAAATTTTGATTATTAATATTTTTTTAAGTTTTGATTGAGAGAAGTTAGTTTGCTTTTATTTCCTTAATTAAATAGGAATAAAATTAGCAAATTGGTTCTCCCTGTGAGGAGATTAATCCAAATAGATTATATCATGAGGATAGGATAAAATTTATTTGTTAGAGTTGTTCAAAAAAAGATAATAAAAGACAAGAGAACTGCTTTCAGGTAGATATATAAGCGTGAGATGAGATATAGAGAAAATTAGTAGAATAAGTGTGAGAGAAGTATGCGAGAGGTGTGATAGAGGAGTGGACAGAGAGGAGAATCAATGTAGAATTCAGCTATCAAGGGCTTGGTTCAGTGTATTTTTTTTACTATCTGTTAATTCCAAGTGTATTTTTACTTTAATTCGACTGTTTGTTTTAAAAATATCGTATTTTTTTATTCCTCTATTGAATGGCAGACATTGCGATGCACATAGCGGGGTTTCTTTGTAAAAGGTTTATGTGAAGTTATTGATTTGAGCGATATTTGAAGTTCGTACATTGGACATCGCGCATCACATATTTTAGTGTTACATGTTAAGACTTTACACGATAAGCTAATTGAGTTGTAACGCGAAGTAGATCAAAAAAGGCACAGTGGGACCAATAGATATGGTTGAGATCGACAGTGGAGTTTAAATCACACCCAACAATATTTCACACATTGGATTTTTTAGTGGTTATTATTAAGACATCACACGGTAAGGAATTAAAGTTGCGATTTTGATAAAGAAGGGAGGTGTCAGCATGATGAAATCAAAGATCACATAAGATAAGGAGCACGGTTACTGCTAAACTCTAAAAGTTGCGACATGCAATAGGGATTTCACTTCGAGTTGCAAAATTTCAAAATCACAATATTGTGAAAGGTGTTAAAGTTGCGGAACAACAGGGAGGTAAGTTGGTTAAGTTTCAAAGGTTAAGATTCACTGTGATTTTCAATGGTTTGTGTGGACCCATAACCCATAGGTCCACGTGCATACTATAAAATTTTGCAGCTTTGCTGCATCATTTGGTATCAGAGCAGAAACTAAATTTTGTTCTCAAGGATTGTAGTGAATATGCCACCTAGGAGAGGAGCTAGCATAGGTTAGGGAAGACCTGTAGCCAATGCAGTTTTAATAGAAGAGATTTGACACCTTTGTACAAGGATGGCGACAATGGATACTACTAAAAGGAGAGCACTTGATGAAGGAGATGTCAGTGCAGTAGAGGAATATTTTAAGGAAGAAGAAGAGGAAGAAAGCGGGGAAGCTAAAGTTTTAAATATATTAGCAAAGGTTAGTGGAAAACCAAGAATGGATATTCCTTCATATGAGGGGAACCTTAATGTGGATGAGCTGATGGATTGGATCAGTTCAATGGATATGTATTTCAACTTAGAAGAGGTCGAAGATAAGAAGAAGGTAAAGTTTGCAACTACCAATTTGAAGGTCCATGCATCTATCTGGTGGGGTGAACTACAGAAATCCAGGATTAGAAATGGAAAGCCTAAGATCAAGCAATGGGATAAAATGGTAAGTAAATTAAAGAATAATTTTATGCCAAAATACTATCAATTGAATCTTTTCAAACAGTTGCAGAATTTGAGGCAAAAAGGAATGACTGTCAAGGAGTACACAAAGGAGTTTTACAAGTTGATCATTAGAGCAGGACATGCTAAAGATGATATGGAGAAAGTAGCCAGATACATCAATGGTTTAAGGTATGATATACAGGATGAAATTAGTTTGTTGAGTCTGAAGAAAATTGAGGATGCCTACCAAGTAGATTTGAAGGCAGAGGAGAAAATATTAAGGAAAAAAAGTTAGAATAATAGAGGTAAAAGTCCAGGAAAAGGAAGAGGAACTTTCAGATCAAGATTTCAGAACTCTCATAATGAAGCTGGAGGTTCATGTAGCAGACCACTGCAGAGAGGAGACTTTGGTAGAGGGATATTTTCACCGAAAGGTAGAGGCCGAGGAAGATAAATTTGGTGTTACACATGTGGAGAATGGGGACACGAATCATGGGAATGTCCTCATAACAAACTAGAAAATCAATGGTATGTGAATGTAGTTGAGGCAAAGGAAGAAATCCTCAAGTCACAGGAAAATAATAGCCACCTAAAGCAGGAGAGTATTTATTTCTAAAAAAGTATTGCTTAAGGCAGAGAGGGAAGCAAATGAGCTAGCACAAAGGAAGAGTTTATTCAGGGCTGTATGCAAGTATAAAGAAAAGTCCTGCAATGTTTTGATTGATGGTGGAAGCATTGATAATCTTGTTTCCACAAAGATGGTTGAGAAATTGGGGTTGATTAATACGGTATGCCCGAATCCCTACAAAGTGTCATGGCTACAAAAGGGAAATCATATTTTAGTGACTGAACAATGTAAAGTAGAGATACAGCTTGGTACGTATAATGATATCATATTGTGTGATGTAATGCCAATGGAAGTGTGCCATGTATTACTGGGAAGGCCTCGGAAATTTGACATAAAAGCCATTCATGATGGAAAAGGGAATACCTATACCGTAGAGAAGGATGGAAAGAAGCACACATTGCTGCCTTTGAAGGATGAAGTAGACAAAGGAGAAGTTGGGAATAATTTTATGCTGATTAGTGGAAAGGAATTGCTGCAATAAGTCAAGAAGGAGAAAGAAATGCATTTTTGTTGTTGTGGGTAAACCCAAGGTAATTCTAACTTCTACAAATTTATGCAATCTGCCTATGGAAATTAAAAATCTGTTAGATGATTATCCTTATATAGTTGTTGATGAATTACCAAGCAAATTACCACCAATTAGAAGTATCAGTCATCACATAGATTTAATACTTGGTGCAAGTTTACCAAATAAATCAGCATATAGAATGAACCCTCGGGAGAATGAATAAGTTGGAAGACAAGTACATGAGTTGTTAGATAAAGGATTGATCAAATAAATCCTTAGCCCATGTGCAGTACCAACCATGCTTAGTCCAAAGAAAGGAGGTGAATGGCGCATGTGTACTGATTCCAGAGCCCTAAACAAGATCACTATCAGGTATATATTTCCATTACCACACATAGATGATTTGATGGATTGTTTAAGTGGGTCAAAGTATTTTACTAAAATAGATCTAAAGAGTGGATACCATAAAATAAGGATTATAGAAGGAAATGAATGGAAGACTGCATTCAAGACCAACAGTGGGTTGTATGAGTGGTTAGTGATGCCTTTTGGGCTCACTAATGCAAGAAGCACATTTATGAGACTAATGAACGAGGTCTTGAAAGAGAATGCAGGAGCATTTTTTACTGTCTATCTTGATGACATTCTGATTTTCAGTCAGAGTAAGGAAGAGCATTTGGAGCATGTCAAGCTGGTGTTAAATACTTTGCAAAAGGAGAAGCTGCTTATAAATTTGAAGAAGTGTAGTTTTATGAAGAAGGAGCTCATTTAATTGGGATTTATAGTCTCATAATAAGGCTTGAAGATGGACCTAGAAAAGATCCAGGTAATATTGGATTGGCCAACTCCAAGAAGTGTATTTGAGGTAAGGATTTTTCATGGTCTTGAAAGTTTTTACATAAAGTTTATTAGAGGTTTTAGTCAAATATGTGTACCAATAATTGAAACAAGAAAGGAGAGAAACCAACCATTTAAATGGATAGAAGCAACAGATCATAATTTCAAGTTGTTGAAAAAGAAGATCATTGAAAGACATGTTTTAGCCCTGCCAAATTTTGATAAAATATTCCAAATTGAGACTGATGCTAGTGGGATAGAAATTGGAGCTGTATTGAGTCAAGAGAAGAGACCGATAGCTTATTTCAATGAAAATTTAAATGAATCAAATAAAAAGTATTCATCTTATGATAAGGATTCTATGCTATTGTGCAACCTTTGAAGAAATTGAGGCATTATTTGTTGCCCAAGGAATTTGTGTTGTATTCCGATAACCATGCACTGCAATTCATAAATAATCAACCAAAGTTGAACCAAAAGCATGCTAAGTGGGTGGATTTTTTGCAAATTTTTACCTTTGTAATCAAACACACAAGTGGTAAGTCAAACAAGGTTGCTGATGCTTTGAGCAGAGTAAATTTGATTATGCAAGAATTGAAGATTGGCATTTTGGGGTTTGAAGAGATGATTTATATGTATGAGGAAGAGATTTAAAAAAAATATATGCAGCTATTAAAAATCATGTAATTCATAATAGAAGCCAGTGGTTGGACTATCTGATTCAAGGAGGATTGTTGTTCAAGAATAATAAACTCTGTATACCTAAGTGCTCCATGAGGAAAAACCTGATTAAGGAAAAACACAGTGGAGGACTGTCTAGAAACTTTGGACATGACAAAACAATTGCTCAAGTAAGTGCTTTTTATTATTGGCCAAAAATGCAAATTGATATCAAAAGGTTTTTTGAGAAGTGCAGGATTTGTCAACATGCCAAAGGAAGAAGCCAAAACACTAGGTTATATCAACCATTTCCAATACCCAATATACCTTCAGATGCTATCAGCATGGATTTTGTTTTAGGTTTGCCGAAGACTCAAGGAGGACATGATTCAATCTATGTTGTCGAAGATAGGTTTTCTAAAATGGCTCATTTTATTGCTTGTAAGAAAACTAGTGATGCAACTCACATTGCTAATTTGTTTTTCTCTGAAGTTATAGTATACATGGACTTCCTGTGAGTATTGTTTTAGACAGGGATATAAAGTTTGTAGGACACTTCTGGAGGACTCTATGGAAGAAGCTAGGTACAAACCTCAGTTTCAGTTCAGCCTATCATCCTCAGACATATGGAAAAAATGAAGTGGTGAACAAGAGCTTGGGAAACATAATAAGGAGTTTGGTTTATAAAAATCCAAAGCAATGGGACTTATCACTTGCTCAAGATAAATTTTCCTATAATTATACTCCTAACTAGAGTACCGGGATGAGTCCATTTCAAATTGTTCTTGGAATGCATCCAAGAGGTGCACATGAACTTAGATGTTTGAGCAAACGAGAGAAAAGGAGTGCAAAGGATGAATAATTTTCAGAATAAATACAAAAGTTGCAGGAAGATGTCAAGCAAAGCTTATAGAAAAACACCCAAAAGTATAAATAGAGGGCTACTATGAAGAGGACTGAAAGGGAGTTTCAAGTAGATGATATATTCATGTTTTATCTGAGGAAGGAAAGGTTTCCAGTCAAGACCTATAATAAACTGAAAATGAAAAAGATAGAGCCATGTAAATTTTTGAGGAATTTTTCCTCAAATGCATATGAGATTGAGTTACCAGAAGGAATTGGGATATCACCCATATTTAATGTTGCATATTTGTATCCATACAAAGGAACATAGGAAGAACTACAAGAAGAACCTACAAAAGAGGAGGACTAGTCTTTGAATTGGAAGGAACATATGCCAAAGACAACAAAGAAAGAAGTGGAAGCCATTCTAGATAAAAGAGCAACAAAGAAGACCAGGGGAAAAACATATTATCAGTATCTAGTCAAATGGGAAGGACAACTCGTGGAAGATGCCAGTTGGATGACAACAACAGAGTTACAGAAGTTTAATATAGATCCTGAAATATTTATGGATCAATCTTTTCTTCCCCGGGAGTCTGATGCAGGAGCATCCAGATTTAGCCATCAAGGTGATTGTGTGTTCACATGTTGTGGCTAACAAAAGATGGAAAATTTGATTATTAATATTCTGTTAAGTTTTTATTGAGAGGAGTTAGTTTTTATTGATTTCCTAAATTAAATAGGAATAAAATTAGCAAATTGGTTCTCCCTACGAGGAGATTAAGCCAAATAGATTAGATCATGAGGATAGGATAGAATTTGTTTGTTAGAGTAGTTCAACAGAAAGCTAATAAAATACAAGAGAATTGCTTTCAGGTAGATATATAAGTGTGAGGTGAGATAGAGAGAAAAGTAGTAGAATAAGTGTGAGAGAAGTGTGCGAGAGGTGTGATAAAGGAGTGGACAGAGAGGAGAATCAAAGTAGAACTCAGCCATCAAGGGCTCAGCTCTGTGTATTTTTTTTTCTATCTGTTAATTATAAGTGTATTTTTAATTTAATTCGACTATCTATTTTAAAACTATTGTATTTTTTTATTCCTCTATTGAATGACGGATATCGCACTGCACACAATGGGGTTTCTCTGTAAAAGGTTTATGTGAAGTTATTGATTCGAGCGAGCTTCGAAGTTCGTACATCGACCATCGGGCATCACATATTTTAGTGTTACATGTTAAGACTTTAAACGATAAGCTAATTGAGTTGCAACGCGAAGCAAACCAGAAAAGGCACAACGGGACCATTAGATCTGGTCGAGATCATCGATGGAGCTTAAATCACACCCAACGAGATTTCACACATTAACGATTTTAGTGGTTATTATTAAGACATCGCACGGTAAGGAATTAAAGTTTTGATTTTGATAAAGACGGGTGGTGGCGGCATGATGCGATCACAGATAAAATAAGATAAGGAGTAGGGTTACTGCTAAACTCTAAAAGTTGCGACATGTGATAGGGATTTTGCTTCGAGTTGCAAAATCACAAAATCACAATATTGCGAAAGGTGTTAAAGCTGCGAATCAACGGGGTGGTAAGTTGTTTAAGTTGCGAAGGTTAAGATTCATTGCGATTGTCAATGATTTTTGTGGACCCATAACACACAGTTCCACACACGTACTCTTAAATTTTGCATCTTTGCTGCATCACTTTCCCTTTTGAGGCTTTATCATTAACAACATTGGGTAAAGGAGATGCAGGAATTGCATTCAATTATTTGAGTAATAATTTATGTTGTTGCTTTATATTACTTACCTCATACAAGGAAATGTTAGATTTAATATTTTTCAAGTCTTCGATGATTTTATATTCTATGGTATCAGAGACTACCAAATTTTTATATGAAGGGGGAGTTTTGGAAGAAGTTGGAATAGCGTCGGAAGGTATAGAAGATGAATTTTTAACTGTGGTTTTTTCTTTAGTAGGAGGAGTAGGGAACTTACATTTTTTACTTGTAGAAGGAGCATCATTAGTTCCATTACTTCTATTACTCACTGGTAGGGATTCTTCTTCCTCTTCATTCTCTAAAGTGGTTAAAATGAAAACCCATAATGCATGTACTTCAACTATTTCTTCCTCTTATGATATTTTAGCAGATAAGGCTGATTATTCTTCTTCATCATCTTGATCAGATTATGCATTTGAAATAATATCATGGGGTTAAGATTTTAATGGTTGAGTCTTTTTAAAAGATCGGAAAGGCCTTTTTCAAGATTCAACGACTTGTTTTTTGATCTCTACCGTTTTGTTAGACATTGCTTTGAGGACCTTTTGTAATCCTTCCAAATCGAAAGGATCTTTGGGAGCTTTCTTTTTGGATTCATATTTGAAATTAACCTTCTTGGTTTTTCTTTCTCCAAGTGCATTATTATTTTCCAAAGAAAGAATTATCTTCTCCACATATAGAGCTTCTTTCATATTTTTAAGTAAAAGTGTTTCTTAGCTCTGTTTATGAATATCGCAATATTAGAAGGAAGAGCAGAGATATACCATTTGATATGTACCTCATCACCAGGTTGAGAAGTATCGAGAATTTTATTTAACAATTTATTGAATCTGCAGTTAAAATCTTTGATATTCTTGTTTGGATTAACTTTGATATTCGATATGTCATTGATTAAAGTAGTTTTGTGCAATCATCTCCAAATTTTGTCAAAAATTGTTCTTCAAATGTATCCCAATAATTATTTTAACCTGGTGTTAATGATAAATACCATGACCCTATGTATCCTTTGAAATTATAAGGAAAAATTATAACTACAGAATAATCTTCTACAACCCCATTAAGGTTGATGGCCAACATGAAATTATGAAGGTGTTCCTCAGCAGGAAGTCCATCATCGTGATTATACTTTGGTAACCATCTCTCTGGATGTTTAGGTAGAGGATGGAGTGGTGGTGCCATTTGGATTTCCCCTGGGTTATTCCAAGGTTTGTTTTCCATTCTGGGGTTTGTATGAATAGAGGAAGATGTAGATGATCTAGAGGCTAAAAATGATAGTGTGGATGAAGAAGTTTTACTTGTAGTGTTATTGATTATGATATCATTGGTTGATTGTGTCAGAGGAATGATAACACTGATTGATTGTGTCAAAGGAATGTGAATGACAAGATTTATCGAGTGGTAAGAAGAAGGTAGAGAAGGATTTTAAGGATTGAATAAAGGAGTGTGACGTGGGGAAGATGATGTAATATCATTAGTAGAAGTTTGAGTTTCTGAGGTAAGGATGTTTCTTCGATGAGTGGGTAGTGGAAACTCAAAAGGAGTAATTCCAAGTTTTTCACTTTGAGATTGGGTACTTCTAAACATGATGATACACTTCCTTTAGAGAATTCAGACTGAACAAGTCTTTCTTTTGAAATTGAAAATTCCTTCCGATGCTTGGATCAAGGTATGAACTTCAAGTGACTCTTGAGGTAATGATGTGTAACTTTGATTGACTGAATTAGGAAGTGTGCTAGGATATTTTGTGGTTGTTTCAATAACTTCGGATCTAGGAGTGGGATATTTTGAATAGGATCTTGAAGTTGGAGGGGATTTTAAGGGGGATTGACTTTTTGATGGCCTTTTGATTTGGGATTAAACATTGATGCCATTCATAGTCTTCGGGCCCTCATTTTAGCACCAAAAATGTTGTAGGCACGGAATTATCTACCTCAGCATCGGGGAAAACCACCCGGCCAGGAACTTAAAGCAACTCCTTTTCTGTTTGGAGTGGTGGCTCTAACTAGGGATAATGGGACCGGTTTCCCTTTGAAAAATATATAAATGGATGGGATATAGAAATGTGAATATGATATGTAATTAAGACTAATGAAAGAAGAATAAATATAATTATCAATGGATAACCCGAGACAATTCTCTCTTTACTTGTGACTTTTAAAAGATCTCATATGAAATAAGACAATATAGATCATCAAATCATTTATGAGGTGAAAACAGATAAAGATAAATAATTAAATTAAATTATTTTATAAAACATATCACATAAAATATCTCGTTGTTCATACATATATTTAAAATATACAACCACACACTTCAATAGTTATAATTCCTGATTGTTTGTGAAACATATATATGATAAAAACACTTAAAATGACCATTAATCTCATTAAAACAAAGAAATAATAGAAAACTAATAGTTCTCGATATATGATGACTCTTCTCATGAGAGAAACAGTGTTGGTTCAAATTTCTATTAAGATTAATCATAGTTACAATAGTGCAGGGCCAATGATGGGTAGGAGGCCAAGGTGAGCTAGATTCCTCATATTGGCTGGTGGGAAGGCCTAGTAATCATGTATAGGGATTGTCACAATTGGGAAAGGACTTGGGTCAAGCCTTCTTCAATGAAGAAACTGGCACAACAATTAACGAGAGAATTTTTTTCCCATATTTTGTCTTGCAGAGGTAGTCATGCACAAAGCTCAAGGGAGAGTTGGGTTGACTTAGCATTGGGCTGCCATGACTGAAGAAAAGTTGCCAGAGTGGAAAAATAGAAGAATTTTATGTACAGAGGTGTGGACACACCAAGACACGTAATCCCAGAGGTTAAACCCTGACAATTCAATGATAGAGCTAGTTTAAAAGGGAGTGGGATGACATAATCCTAGGTTGTGGTGACGTACATGTGAGTCTGATATGTTTTTCATCAGTGTGAGGGAGGACCCGCAAACAGGTTAGCCTAGAAGAATGACCTTGGAGCAACTCGATAATGCATAATTTGTTAAGAGTCAGGTAATAGAAATTGGGAGATAGGAATGTTTTCGGCAATCGACCTCCATCGAATAACTGCATAATCGTATATATTAATATAAGGTTAGAACTAATGGGCCATGTGTGTGTGTGTTTGTGCATTTAAATGTAGAAATTACACTATGAGTGGGTCATAATCTAGTATGCCATTTGAAAGTGGCATTGGCAGGTTGACTAGGTTTCCACGTGGCAAGGTTGATGATGTGGTGCTCTCTATTTTTTCAAAAATTTAAATGGTCACATTTCTTGATTAAGAGGTTGAATTGAGGTAAAATTTTATATCGCCATAATTCTTGATGAGATGAACACAAAAATTATTTCTAATTGAGGTTTTGAGCTAGTTGAAAAGATAAAAAAATTAGACCTCGTTTCCATAACGGTACCTTGGATCTTGGGATAGCATAGTAACCACCTCCTCTTAACTAGTGTATTTGTGAGGATTAGGAAGGGGTGTGTTACAGAGTAGTATTAGAGACTCCAGGTTCAATATTTGGATTATATAGGCTCTATCATAGGTAAGTAAAGGTAGGGTTCCTTTGAGGAGTTTCATATTAATTTTTAGAAATTTTTACTAAGCAAATGTTTAGGTGTTAAAAGCGGATTTGAATTGACTTATTTTGACATGGTGGTTGTGTTTTCTTTCTGAATTAATTGTGTAGCATGGTGCTCACCATTGATATGCTTCCATGGTTTTTATTGTATGACAAATGTATTTGATGACATTGAATGAAATTACATGCATGTTGATGACTTGTTAATTGACTAGAAATGGTGTGCTAACATGGAAAATTGGTTACAATTGGTCTTATTATAACATATCTGCAAGAGAAATATCATGGTTATAATCTCCTCTTCTTTATATATATTATGATGGAGCCAAAATTGTGTATGGATGTGTTGTAGGCTCAGAATTCTCTGCATAAATATCAGGGAAATCCACTGGGTCTGGAACTTAAAGCAGCTCCTTTTCCATTTGGAGTTGTGGCTCCAACTGGGGATAATGTGACAAGTTTCCCTTTGAAAAATATATAAATGGATGGGATATATAAGTGTGAATACCATAATTTAATTAAGACTAGTGAAATAAGAATAAATAGACTTAAGCTATGTATATCACAAGACAATTCTCTCTTTACAAGTGACTTTTAAAAGATCTCATATAAAATAAGACAATATAGATCATCAAATAATTTATGAGATGAAAACAGATATAGATAGCTAATTTAATTAAATTTTTAATTATATTATTTTATAAAACATATCACATAAAATATCTTGTTGTTAATACATATATTTAAAATATTACAATCATACACTTTAGTAGTGATAACACATGATTGTTTGTAAAACATATATATGATAAACACATTTAAAATGACCATTAATCTCATTAAAACAAATAAATAATAGATAGATAATAGTACTCCATATATGATGACTCTACTCATGAGATAAACAATTTTGTTTTAGTATTAAGACTACTCATGGTTACAAAAGTGAAAACTAAAAGCTCTCTTACAAAAATTCAGAACGCCTTCCCCATTACAATGAAAGAGATTTATAGTTTCTAATCAAAATACAATTATAGAAAAGTAACATAAAATACTGGAGTGTTTTCAACAAACCATCCTTAAAATAAAGTAAAGGACAATAATATATATTTTTTTGCAACATCATGACTATGGTTGAGATGAGGATTTTTATCCCATTTTTTGTCGAAGCTTGCATATATCTGTCATTGGATTTAATTCGAGAGGATGACTAGGCTGCATGTGCATTTGTCCCATGAATATTGCATCACTGAGTGCTAGAAGGAAATGAATATTTGTATTCAAGATACACCTCAGCATAAGCCATTGACTGTGAGGTTTGAATAATAAATGCCAATGGCTTTCTATTTTAACTGTTGACAACTTCTTTATAATTTCAGTCTTCTTTTTAGATAAGTCATGCCATGTTTTGGCTAATAATTTAACGTCTCATAAAGTGCCTTCAGGGAATTCCTAATAAGGTCGGCCTATAGCAGATTGTCAGTGAAAGATTTAGTGATATTGTTGGAACTATATATGGCACTCAAAATGCCCATTTCGACATACTTTAATTTTACTTCCCATTCTATGAAAATGATCTCATTTTGTGATTCTTTGATCCTAGGGAGATCAGATGATCTCCCTTCAGTAGTATCCTGTCAATATATGTAACCAGAAATATTCTCTTTGATATCCTCATAATATGTCATCAGATCGGACAATTCACTCACTAATGAATCACTTGAATTGCGCAAGTCATTGATTGTTGCCAATTTCTGGTAGAAGATAAATTTTTGTTGATAAAGGAGAGTGTTTAATGTTTCTTTCAACTGATCTATATTTTGTTGTAGCTCCTAAAGTTGTGTGTCCCTAATTTTAAACTCAACTTCATGTTGAAGTCTCAAATCATTTAAATTCTTCTGAATCTCTAGAAGCTGAGCTTGCCATTGTTTTTCAATGATTTTTTTTCAATCTTGTAATATCCCAAATGAGGGAAAATCTACACTATTTGGAATATCTTAAGATATTCCAATGTGGAGCTACAACAATATACAAATACACCAATGGAAACAACGGTGATACATTAACACATAAAATGCATGGAGAATCAAATAGCCATCAATCCATGTCATAGCAACATAAGATATACAAATCCATGAGGAAATGGTCACTCAAGAAAGGCACTACAAGCCCTAAGAG
This sequence comes from Pinus albicaulis, assembly GCA_034641835.2. Classification (NCBI taxonomy): domain Eukaryota; kingdom Viridiplantae; phylum Streptophyta; class Pinopsida; order Pinales; family Pinaceae; genus Pinus; species Pinus albicaulis. Next base: position 938,661,398 of record CM076578.1, read on the forward strand.
ACATGTACATGAGAATATGAAGAACACTGCTACATGAATAAATCCCTAGGCTATAACTGCATAGTTTTATATGGAACAACTACTGAAACACATGTCAATACATAGATATGAAAATATATGGTTCATACAATCATTGGGAGAGAATATCTAAGCTCCCAATCACTACCTCAAGTCAATCCTAGAAGGATTGGCTAAAATAAGCAAAGCTGCAAAATGTCAGAGTTGCTGGGTAGCAACAGCAACTCAAGAACTGGAAATAAGTGGAGAAGACTGAAAATGTTGTAGCCAATGAAAATATCTTCTTTAATGGATCTCTAGAATGAAAGGCTGATCCTCTCACCTAAGATCTCATCCTCCAAACTATCTGATAAACCCTCACTGCAAATTCTCTCCAAGAATACCACTATCTAAGGAAGGGACTGCACTGCTATTGATGGTAGGTGGTTGGCCTGGTGCCAAAGATGGTGGAATCTACTCATAAACATCCCTTACTGATCTCCCAAGGGAATGGAAGCTCCCTCCTCTGAAAAACTAGCCAAGGATGGTGTTGTAGAAAACCTCCCCTGCAACACCCAACAACACTGCACAATATCCAACTGAAACTATGCTGATGAAGAAGGATGATGATTGAACTCAATGCCTGAATATGGGGAATGGAGTGCAATCCTCCAAGAAGGAGAGGAAATACTAAACAGGACTCCCTCGAGCTAAGCAGCACTGCAACTCTGCTGAACAGCAAGAGACTGCAACAGGTCTAAAAGACCAAAGATGAATAATACTTGAGATGATTCACAATGGCTGCCTTGCCCTCATTTTAAACAATGTGAGCCCCATCTCCATGGGTCCCACTCATTATGGCTTCCCCTTCAAGGAAATTTCACTGTGTTGTCCTACAAGATGCCTTCCACCTCTTACCACTGCACTGTTTGACTTGGTCAAACTTGACCTAGTCCTCCTGCAAAAAGTCTCTTTTCACACATGGGGTGTGAAATACAGCTCTATAAGTGATCCTATTTCACACTAAGAGGATTTTTATTCTCTACTCATGAAATGAATGGGTCTCCTACCCATCTTATTCACCTCCTATGTGAAAATGGAAAAAATTAATATTCCATAAAAATTTGGAATATTATAGTCCTCCCCTCTCAAAGATTGCTTGTCCTCATGCAAGTGCAAGGATAGACTGATTTATTTCCACTTACTATCCATGTAGCATCCATGCATGATGAGATCCTCCCATAAAAGGATTCCATATCATCAATCAAGTGTCCAAGTTGTCCCTCCAACATATGCAATCTAGATTTTGGTGAACATCCCCAAATAGCTATCATGTAGAAACAAATATCCATGGAGGAACAATGGGCTGTCTAAGGGTCTCCTTGAGGCATGAGATCTGATATAAAATGGGACTCATAATCCCCATATGAATCTCCCATCCCCAAGCAATCATCCATACAACATAAGCTGCCTCCCAACTTGGCAACTCATAGAGATATCCCTCCACCTTGAGCTTCAGAAATGAAGGTAGGCTGAAAATATGAATATTGAAAGCTTCATAGCTTGCCCCATGCTGTCCTCCTCTCCAATTTTGATTAGTGTGGAGTGTGTGCTGATCATGGGCTGTAAAAGTATTTCCCTCAAGTGAAAAAATGAAGAGAAATCCTCCAAGGACCTCTCCTCCATCAATGAAGAACAAGCTGGCCCAAGACACTTCATCCATGATGAATAGGACATGATCATCATAGAATATCCCAATGACATGTTTGTTGTAGGTTACACCATTTACAGCAAGGTACAAGCAATGTCTCATAGGGTTACAACGCAATCTCATCCACTGCAGCTGCAGACAGTAACATGGCAAGCACTGTACAAAAAATATCACCTCTACTACTGAATAGTAAATAGATGAGTGAACCATCAATCAAGATCAAATACATAACCATATACGTAAAATGGATGTATATCATCATCAAACTCATGGCCCACCTCAAAAGAAGGCAAATAGGTGGTTGTGGTGGCCATGTCTCCCCTCATGTTCCCATTAAAACATGCAATACATAAACTATGGGAATCACCTCCCCTCAATGACACATTCGACCCTTGTGTCCTACTCAAAATCATGCCTCCCATCAACATACCAGCAACATCAACAAGGGAGATCATGATCAACAACAAAATATGGGGACCAGTAGTGGTTTCATGTGGTGCTTGGAGGTACCAACATTCTCCCAAGTGGACGCAACGCAGTTTTAAAAACCAATGTTTCAGAAATGTACAAGGAAAAATGTTTTGAAATACAATGCTAATCATATGAATTAGCTGAGCATTTGTGGAGTGGAAAGTTTTTTGCCCAAGGTCATGTGTAAGGTGGCTGTCCCCATCATATGGTTTGGCCCAACTTTTCTCATGGAGCAACATGAAAAATTTTCCCCTTTAAGGAGCCATGCACTGCAACATAATGATAAGAGTATGAAAATCAGAAAATGTAAACACAAGGCTCTTACCATAGGCTGGAAGTAAGATGATATATAGATCCATGTGTTTGACCCTACTCCCAAGTGACAGCACTGTGAGCTCATGCAAAAAGGCTCTTTCCCATGTCAATATTTGTCCCTTGACATGCTCCTTGTCAAGGACTCCTCCGATGATGCTGCTGCAGATATGAAGCACCTTCCAAGATGGGAATGCCTCCTGATTAGTCCAAGCCAAAAAGTAGTCCCTTTGCACTATGAGTGTTCCCTCCTCTACTCCAGCAACACCATACATCATATGAGAGCAAATATGCCTGTGCTCTCGCCAATATCACTCAAGCAACCCAAGTGCTTGCTGCCTCCTCATGCTCACATCATGTAACTCATGTGATGAAGGTATCATGACCGATATATATACCATGTCAGCACCATGTATCCCTACTCCCTACTTCTTAATGATGTAAACATCCCGCCACCTCTTCTCCATTCCCACCCTCCTGAAAATAGGATACACCAAGTAATGGCCAAACTCCTTCAAGAGGAGCCAACGCAGCCAAGCCTCTTGCTGCCCGGTATCATATATTTGCAAGTGGCTAATCAGCCTCTTGCTCCTCATCCACACCCACTCAACCCCTTGTGGATGTCTTCTCCTCTTCTCTCCATTGGTTTTCCTCTCATGAGGATGACCATTCTCGCAAGCCATATCTTTCCCTTTGCATTTCATGGAAGTTTGAAATGCAGCTCCTTGGAGACCTTCTAGAGAATATCTCTCACCCATGACTATGTTGGATCCATGAGGACCCAAATGTGATGGAGGTAATATCTCCTCTCCACCCATGTTTAACAGCACTGCTAATTCCTTTAATGGTGTAGCAGTTGTTTCAACCTGCAGTTCAAAATTTGTTTCATTGTTTTTCATGGGAGTGTCATGGTGTGTTTTATCCTCCATTTATTCACATTCCAACCTCAATGGCTAAATGTAACTCATCAAAGAAGCACGAGGATGGTGGTTTACTTTCTCCTTGCATAGTGTAGTGCAATCAAGATGCTCTAAAATATCAAAGTGTGTTGATTCTTGGATCTTCAAAGATGAATTTCCACATTCTTCTAAATGTTGTTCTGAAATAAAAAGTGGGACTTTAATCATACCTTGATGGATCTTGGGATGTTCTTGTGTGGCTGCAGTGGCTTTTCCTTCCGATGCAATGGCTACCTCCTCTCTATATATAGAAGGCTGCTCCTCCAAAGCTGTAACATCATTGGTGCAATCCTCCTCCCATGGTGGTGTGAGCCTTTCCTCCTTTGTTCTCTCTCCATCAAATGTTTTGATTAACCTCTGAGAAAATTCTATAAAATAACTCACCCTTGAATGGACCAAGGGTTTGAACCAATAAACATAGGCTCCATCCTCCATGTGCAGCGCTGCAATCTCTACTGCTTCTTTCTATACCACTGGATGTAGTAGAAAAAATGCCTCCATCTTCCTCACCCAAGCTCTTGCTGAAGTATCCCCATCAAATGTAGACAATAGGAACCTATTGCCTCTGATTTCCTTCCTACTGCAGAGCCTTATCTCCTCCTTCTACTGAATAAACTGTGGGAACGTTGTAGTTCCCCTGAATGCCCTAGAGTGAGATTTATATTCACCCAAGTACTTACTTAATATTTGATGATCCAAGTATTCTCCATGCCCATCTTCCTTGCCTTCATAAGAATAGGAAGTGCATGGACCTTCCTCTTCTTCTCTTCGCTTTTCCTCCTTGGGGAGGCTCTTATTTGTCCTAAAAATAGATGAGAGCAAGTTCATATTATCTATCATTTTGATTTCCTTGGGCTTAGACTCACAGGCTGAGCCAAGAAAGCAGCTCTGATACCACTATAATTTCCCAAATGAGGGAAAATCTACACTATTGGGAATATATTAAGATATTCCAATGTGGAGCTACAAAAATATACAAATACACCAATGGAAACATCAGTGATACATTAACACATAAAATTTAGGGAGAATCAAATAGCCATCAATCCATGTCATAGTAGCATAAGATATACAAATCCATGAGGAAATGGTCACTCAAGCAAGGCACTACAAGCCCCAAGATACATGTACATGAGAATATGAAGAACACTGCTACATGAATAAATCCCTAGGCTATAACTATGCAATTTTATATGGAAAAACTACTGAAACACATGTCAATACATATATATTCAAATATATGGTTCATACAATCATTGGGAGAGAATATCTAAGCTCCCAATCACTACCTCAAGTAAATCCTAGAAGGATTGGCTAAAATAAGATAAACTGCAGAATGCTGGAGTTGCTGGGTAGCAGCAGCAACTCAAGAATTGGACATAAGTGGAGAAGATTGAAGATTCTACAACCAATGAAAATATCTTCTCCAATGGATCTCTAGAATGAAAGGCTGATCCTCTCACCTAATATCTCACCCTCCAAACTATCTGTTAATCCCTCACTGCAAATTCTCTCTAATAATAATGTTGTCTAAGGAAGGGACTGCGCTGCTAATGATGGTAAGTGGTTGGCCTGGTGCCAAATATGGTGGAATATGCTCATAAACCTCCCTTACTGATATCCCAAGGGAATGGAAGCTCGCTCCTTTGGAAAACTAGCCAAGGATGGTGTTGTAGAAAACCTCCCCTGCAACACCCAGCAACACTGCACAATCTCCAGCTGAAATTGCGCTGATGAAGAAGGATGATGCTTGACATCAATGCCTAAATATGGGGAATGGAGTGAAATCCTCCAAGAAGGAGAGGAAATCCTAAACATGACTCCCTCGTGCTAAGCAGCACTGCAACTCTGCTGAACAACAAGAGACTGCAACATGTATAAAAGACCAAAGATGAATAATACTCAAGATGATTCACAATGGATGCCTTGCCCTCCTTTTAAACAATGTGAACCCCCTCTCCATGGGTCCCACTCATGATGGATTCCCCTTCAAGGAAATTTCACTGCGCTATCCCACAAGATGCCTTCCACCTCTTACCACTGCGCTGTTTGACTTGGTCAAACTTGACCTAGTCCTCCTACAAAAAGTCACTTTTCACACATGGGGTGTGAAATCCAGCTCTATAAGTGATCCTCTTTCACGCTAAGAGGATTTTTATTCTCTACTCATGAAATGAATGGGTATCCTACCCATCTTATTCACCTCCAATTTAGAATATTACAAATCTCTAGACTTTGTTCTAGCTGCACAATTATTTCATCTTTATCCCTTCAGAGTTATTGTACTTCAGAGGCTTTATAAATTGTGTCAATGGCATATGCTCCAGTAAAATACGAGAGCCTACCAAGATCTTTTGCAAGGGTAGATTTTTCACCTTTCCATACTACTTGAAAATAAGTATCTACAAGAACTAATGCTTCTGATTGATCAGTTCTTCTCATTTTTCTCTATTTGTTGACCACATATTGGTGTTTAGGACTATAAAGTACATCGAGAGGATGGATTTATTCTATTTTTAGGATGACCTATGAGGTCAAAAAAGCTGGGATGATTTCTAAATCATAAATGTCCATGGCCTTATCGGAGGCCCCAATAGTGAACGACGTCTCCTTTATAGCTTCAGGGGTCTATGTAATTTCCTTTTGCACTGGAGTATTTAATTATTGAGTCCTTGTTGTTAGTATAACCTGGTTAAATTGTTCCAAAATCACATCCATATTATTGTCATTTTTAGTTCTTTGGATTGATAAATAGATGAAGAGGTTGTTTCCTTGGCTTGAGATGCATCAATATCCTTTGCTGAAATAGTCATATTTTTCTCTTTTTGTGTATTTTGTTGAGGAATTCACAACAAATCCAAAGGAATATTAGCTATTATTTTGTTCTGATATTGGTTAAACTTAGCCAATTCTTCAGGAATATATATATATTTTTTGCTAATCTTAGAATTTGATTCAAACAAATCATCATACTTTTTTGGTTCATGCATAAACTGTGTGATCTTTTCATGTGTTGTGACATTCTTAGCAGTATCATTAGGATCAAACTGTCTGTTGAGGACAGTTGGGAATTTTAAAAATTGAATTTTATCAACTTAAAGAACAACATTCTTGAAATTATCCAGGGCATAAACTCCACAAGAAATAGGAAAGGAAGTCCACATAGTATTTTTAGAATGATTCAATACTTTAAAGAGGCCATTTCCAACAATTTTGTAAGTTATTTCTCGAACTAGGACCTTATTGGGCACATAGAGAGGCAACACATTAGGGTCAGCTAGACTATCGAAAATCTAGATATAAGTAAAAGATTCCTCCCCAAACCATCTCCCTATATATAACAAGTCATTATTGTCTTCTTTGGAAAGTCTCGGGGATTTCTCTTCAATGACATCTTGATAGATCGATAACACAACTCCATGGAAGATTTTGTAGAAATGTGGCTGGAATTTAGATTCCCAAAGCATATCATGATAGAATTGTATGGGTGTATGGTCTTCTATGGTCCATTTGCATCCCATAGATGTAAAATCAGAGGTAAAACAAACAACATCCATTATATAATCACTCATGTAGAATGGGGGAACAATATTCTAAGAAAAGTTGTGATTGTTTCTATAATCAAGGATTTGGGAAGATATATTATCAGATAATATAGTTCCCCAATCCATTATATATACATTTGAGGCAGCATCTATTAAAGTTACCCACTTGTTTAAGAACTTTTGAGTATTAGGGTATCCAAACATCCTATACATCACTGCAACTATATAACAATATGACTTAGAAAGAGAGGCAATAGAATGCATACCCTTATCATCACACTTGTGTTTGTTGGGATCCCTTCTCCACTGCATGATGGGATTTTTTGGATCTTCAGTGTCCTTCATGAACTTCTGGACAAATTGTGTGTTGTACTTATTTTGGGGTGGCAGCAGGTGAAACATTTTCCCTAAATCCTCACTGGTAAATGACCCAATTACTGTTTGCTTAGAAGTTAGAAAACTTCTCTCTACCCAAGTGCAGTACCAGTCGTGCTTAGTCCAAAGAAAACTTCGATGACCCATTTAATCATGCATGTGTATGGAAATATATTTGGTTGGGCCACAATTCTTTGTAGAAAATAATTGGCGACATCGCTCCAGGTTGACCTAAAAGTGGATGTAGAGTCATATGTTGTGGCCCTTTTCTCTACTACTCTGGTTTTTTCTTCTTCAAACAGTTTATACAAAGCTTCCCATGAAGAAGTTCCATCGTCTGGAGTGCATGTGGTGTCTGTAAACAACGAGAGAATTTCAGTGGTTTTTGAAGGAGGAGGAGGTGTTTGTTGTTGTCCTGTAGGCTTCTTATTTGCCTTAGTAGCTTTATAAATTTATGTTGTATTATGTTTTTCAGGGCTAGGCTGCGAGAAAATATAGGAATAAGCATAAACTCCTTAATTTAATAATTCGCTAAGGCAAATGACTTATTTGATATGAATCCATGCTTTCATGAGCAAAATATATCAACATTAAGTCACAACAAATCAAATCCTTTACAAATTCGAAAGCATAAATTAATTACCCATGGCCGTTAATTTATGAAACATGGGTTCAAATGGGATTTTGTATAGTTAAGCATATCAGAGGTTTGATATCGGAGAAATTTTTAGGTTGTAACTTTAAAACATGCGAAATATTTTTCCCGATAATATTTTTATTATGTAATGGTTATGTGGATAGGTGGGAAACGTTATCGGAGGTTTCATATCGTAGGTTTCATAAGAGTGACATCTGATCAAAGGTTGTGATATGGGTATTTTAATATGGTTGTTATGATATTGGGAGGAAAGCCTTAACAGATATTGGAGGATGAGCGATTTAAAATATCAGAGATCATGGAATAGGAATATCAGAGTATCTGATTGATGAGGGTATTAGAGGAGTGAGAATATCGTAGATCGGGAATTTTGGAGGATTCTCATATGGAAACCCCTGATATGATAACTCCAAAATTCCATGTAGTATTTTTTGTGGGGTCCAGCCTTTAATTATTATTTTTTCAAAAATTGCTTTATTAGTTTAAGGCTTTTAAAAATATTTGGAACTCATAGAATTGATATCAGAGATTTCTTTGAGAGGCATGGTGTACATAAAATATTTGATCCCAATAATATTAAAAGCATATGAGTGTTTTGTATTCTTGATTAATTTATTTTCAAATCTAAACTCCGATATATAGTTCTGATAGGGGAATTTTCTCGTTTAAAGTCATTTTTTAATAACCAAAAGCTAGAATTGTCCTATTTTATTCAAATAAAGGGATTTTGTTTAAAAAATTAAAAGGTTCCCCATTATTTATTAGTTCTACTATTAACTATAATGGGGGGTTTTTGAGTACTAAAATAGGATGAAAACACATCACAACCAACAAAGGACAGTAAAAGATCAAGGGATGTGAAGCAAGATGCTAGAATATATATATTTGACAACACACAACTTGGGCAAGAAGAAATATCAATTGAGCAAGGTCGAGGGATGGAATCTCCTAACTTATTGGATACCTTGAGGAGCCCAAGGGATGATATCAGAATGTATAAGGCTAAACATGAGAGGGTGGTAAGAACTCAAAAAAACAATATGAGGTAAATTTAGGCATACTGTAAAGCCTCTCAGGTTTGCAGAGATAGAGGCAACATGAGTTGGGGGTTATTCCTCGAGATAGACAAACCCTTTTTGATTCAAAAGAGATAAAAAAGGGGCATATGGCAGCATGTACAGGAAGAGGAACAAAACAGAAATTGAAGATACAGAGAGAGGGAGTGCACCATTAAGCACCCCAAAGAGAAGGACTAATAGTCACGACCATCATTATGGTAGACATTTTATTCCTACTACCAGGAGGTACCATCATAATTATCATCATCATAATCGGATAAAGAGATAAAAGGACCATATTCCCAATGAATTTAAGAAGTCCAAAACACCCACATTTTATGGATAGATGGAAAGATCCAAAGATGCAAAAGCTTGATTGCTTGGTTGAAAGATGCATCTAAACTATCTGTTTACTATTATTGGTTGAAATCGCTTTACTTCCGTTATATCTGCGTGAGTAAATATGTTATTTATGCATGAATATATGTTTATGATGAAGTACATGAATAGGTATGCTTGAGTTATTTCACTTTATATGATTCTTTCATTTATCTGCGACAAATTTGATCTGTGATCTATCTGTTATATGCATTATCTATATTTAAGACTAGCTGATCTGATGGGTCTTGATTTATATATCACGCATATGTTTCTGATCTATAATAAGTTATGTTATAAACTTGTTTAGGGCCACCACATCAATTTCTTCCTCAGGGCGTGGAAACCTAGTTCCAACACCCCCCATACTGCTTCGAGTGAGAGTTTGATTTGCGTAAGCAGTTCATTGCCAAAAGGGCCAGTAGTTGGAGGGTTTCTTGGTTGCATGATAAACTTTGAGCCTAGTTTAGGACCCCTCAAGCGAACAAATAGGGTTTTTTTGGTTGTGTGATAAAATCTGAACCTGGGTCAGGACCCCTCAAGCCAAAAAATAGTTCTGTTGCCAAGACCAGGATCATTTTGAGGGAAATTTAATGTTGTGGCGCCCTATGCAGAATGCATTGCAAGATTGGCTGGATAGAAAGATCCTTGAATTTGTGATCCAAGAGAATCAAAGTTCTAATATATCTTCTGAAAAGTGGGTTCATAAGTACATTTATACAAAATTTAATGAGATATTCTTCTAGTCCTTTGCAACTAAGTTGCATGAGTGGTTGTTGCGATTGAATAAATTTAATACCTGCATGAAGGATGACACAGTCACTAAGTGGACTCCTGAATTAATACAAAAATTAGAAAATACAACCAATAATATCACCCCCATGATAGATCATTAGATCGATCGTGTCTTGGGAGGATTTGTGATTGAATTTTCCATTGATTAGTTTTTGTCGTACTTTGAACCAGAAAGAAGATTTTTCAAGGGTCCTAGAGTTAAGTTCCTATGCTCTTTGAATTTATTGTTGAAGATGCTATTATGTGAACATGGCTCTCTGTGCCAACGTATTGCGTGAATGTCCTGGAGAGGCCCGACTATGCTTAGTGGAAGAATTTATCACGCAGACCTAGAAGAAGGATTTGTTTACAGTCCTCCCAAGGGTAGATATGATAGCGAGGACGAGCATGAAACTAGTAGCTCTAGTGAATATGCATGCTTTGAAGAAGAGGAAGTATCAAGAGAAGAAGTTTCACCAAATCTGAATGATCAGGGAGCCTTGACCATCTTTTAGATCCCATCCACTCCACTTCCACACTCATCTCACAAATCGTCCACCTCACCTCCACCTCCACATCCCCTAGGCGCATATATGGCCACATCTACGAAGCTACCTACTTTTAGAGGTATTGGAAATGAATATACTGAGGTATTTTGAATTGTGACTAATGTTTTATGGAGAGCACAACAGGTTAATAATGATGATGTTAAGAAAGCATAGTTAGCCACTACATTCCAAGATTGCGCATTGGATTGGTATATCAAATATGTACAATAAAACTCTAATGCCACTCTAGATGAAATGATAGATGGCCTATAAGAGAAATTTAAGAAGCCTAAGTCATATGCGTAGTTTTTTACAGAATTGAAAGAGATTCAACAGGAGATGAAAGAATCTGTGTGGGAGGCTGATCAAAAACTGAGGCGCACTATCAGAGATGGTGGATTCACAATCAATGATACCCAACACAATGAGAGGTTTATTTCTATGCCGCTCCCACATCTACGCCAACCATTGGGTCACAAAAGATTGCCACGTAGGCTGGGGCTGTGGATATTGCGATGAAATTAGAAGCGACACTAACACCTGTTGTGCTTGGAATTCATCAGATTCAGATTCAGTTATAAGAAATGCATTTTTAGATTCAGAGTCTGCGCAAAGATAAGGGAAAGGAGGTGTGCGCAGAAGTTTGGTGCATACGATTTAAAGTTGGTAAGAATAATAAGGATCAATGTTCTGTATTTAATGATTATCTGAACGTTGGAGGACCAAGCCCATTGAAGAGCGTAGGAGGGCCAGTATGGTGTGAAATATGTCAAGTTATGGGTCTGCACGCAAAAATTTTATTTCTAAGGGTTGGAAAGTATCGACCTAAGCTGAAGTAGTTATTTTGTAGATTTTGTTTGTCATTGGGACATGATGAAAAAAAATGTCGAAATTTTGACATTATGTTGGACAAAGCTGAAATATATAGAATGCAGGTCGAACCTACCTCATCAGCATCCCCCTCTGGGCATGGTGGATTTTAGAATAGAGGAAGAGGAAGAGGAGGTGGATCAACTGGTCAAGGAAGGGGGCATGTTATTTGCTACAACTGTAGAGATGTTGGTCACAATGTGAACGACTGTCCAATTCTGGTGTGACAATAATGGAGGTATTGTAGACATTTTGACCATGTAATAGAAGGTTGCATTATTTTAATTTCTAATATGCGGGATAAAAAAGATGTAGACTCCGACACATAATCTTCAGATGGTCAGAGCAGAAACCCGAGAGGGATATCCTAGCATGAATGTGGTCACTAAGAGTGGTGTAGGTGCTAATGAGGATAAGGGAGAAAAACCATATACTAGCCTTTGGATTCATAAGGCACCTGAGATAAAAGATGGATTTGATTTGCAACACGCAAAGGAGACTTTTGTTGAAGCATGAAAGGGGTTTGCAGAAGAAAGTGCATCGAAATCAAGTAGACCCATAAAGGAGGCAGGGGTAGATGATGAAATCAAGACATTTCTACAAGCTTGGGTTAAGTTATTGCGTAAAAAAAGGGCGATAGAGAACCTTCAGGGCTTGATAGATAAATGAGCAGAAAAGGAACATTCGTTGATAGAACAGAAAGTTGTTAAAAAAATCTATAAGAATAAGAACATAATGGGGCAAGAGATGCGTATGACCACTCAAATCGGTGCTTATGATATGGATCAGGTTATTTTAGATCTGGGGTCCGATAAAAATTTCCTACCTAAGCAAACTTGGCAGCGTATGGGAGAACCCAAGATGGAATGGTATACAATTCAACTGCGCATGGTGAATCAACAGAAAATCATTCCATGATGAAGGCTGTTGCAAGTCGTAGTCAGTATTGAGGGTGTTAAGGTACTTGCATATTTCGAAGCTATACAAATTGTGGATGATACTAATCCTTATCTCGTGCTATTGGGATTGGACTGGGCTATTGATATGGATGGTATCATAAACTTGAAGAAGCAATGAATGGAGTTTGAAAACAATGGAACCAGAGTCATCATTCCCCTAGATCCTGCAAAAGGAGAGAGATACACAGAACCTGTGTGAATTGATGATGATATTAACCATATCTATAAGCTTACTCTGGGAGATGAATTTTGGATCAACCCAATGGATGATGGAAGTCTTAATTTGGAAAAGGACAACTCTTTCTTCTTAGATTTTGATGAAGAATTGGAGAACTGGTAGAACCGGTTGTATGAAGTATCTATGATGCGCTGCAATCGAGTGACTATATCTCTTTGATGCATAACATATGAGGTACATGAATTACCACATTATGATGGTTTAACTTATGTAAATATGTTTTTAGGAGAGCTTTAAATAACTATCCCGGAAGGACATATATTCCATGCCCTGTATCTCAGACTGTGCACTACTCTAGCACAATGGTGGGAGACTCATAAAGAAAACATGGGCAACTGGGATGAATGTGCGTGACTAATGAGGTTACACTTTAAATGTCCAACTATCAGAATGGAATAAATCTACTCTAGAAAGCATGATCCACAGAGACATTTGGGTAAATGGAGTAAGGTATGGGGCATAGAATCGAGATCTGAGTGGGTCCACATGTTCATTCATACATTGGGGAAGGTACATACTGATTGGTATCTAGAGACAGAGCTGCACCAAGGTACTATGGAATGTTTTGAGCTGACGGAGAGTTTCATTCTAGCATTCAGCTTTGAGAGTGGGTTTTTCAAGATTGGTAAAGCATTGCATGATATTCAAGAAGTTATATTTGACACAAAAAAGACAATGATAGAGCACACTTCACCAGCCTGGGATGCGCATATGAAGGATATTGTGAATTGCAAAAATCCGACGGTTGAAGAGAATGAAGAATATCCAAGGAATATCATAATTCTAGAATCTAAGGGATAGCACCCAGTTGCCTTACCCTCGATCACTTTGATAGATGTCACAAAACCTATAAATATTCGGTAGGTGAATATTGGATCTAGAGAGCAACCAAATTTGGAAAATATTGGAGATTATTGCGATGATGACACAACAAGAAAAGTTGTTGAGCTGCTGATAGAGTATGAGGAATTATTCCCTACAAATTTCTCTGAATTGAAAGGAATAATTGGGGAGCTTGGAGTCATGAAGATCACTTTTAAACTTGATGTGTGCTTGGTGAAGTAGTGACCATATAGATTGAATCCAAAATATAAGCAGAAGGTCAAGGAAGAGTTGGATAAAATGGTTGTTGCAAGCATCATAGAGCCAGTAGAAGAGCCTGATTGGGTAAGTCCCATGGTAGTGCAAGACAAGAATACAAATGGATGAATCAAGATTTGTGTAGACCTGTGCAAGTTGAATGATTCCTGTGTGTATGACATGCTTCCAACTCCATTCTCTGATGAGATCTTGGAAAATTTCAGAGGAGAAGAAGCTTATTCATTCATAGATGTTTTATCAGGGTATCATCAGATTAGGATTGCACAAAAAGATCATAGTAAGACTACCTTTGCAACAGAATGTGGATCTTTCCAGTATATAGTCATGCCCTTTGGCTTGAAGAATGCGGCTATCATCTTCTCGTGTGTAGTAGTAGCTACCTTCAAAGAGTTTATCCATAAGTTCCTGGAAGTGCACTTTGATGATTGGACTATTTTTAGGTTGTTGAAAAAGTATGTCTCCAATCTGCGCTTAATTCTGGATACCTGTAGAAAGTATCACATCTCACTGAACTTGAAGAAATGTATATTCTGTGTGCCATTCGAGATATTGTTGGGACACATTATCTTACAACAAGGGTTGATGGTAGATCCCATGAAGATCGCAGTAATTTTTAATCTAAAGATACCTGCGAATGTCAAAAAACTGCGCTCAATATTGGGGCACATTGGGTCTTATCAAAAGTTCATTCAGGGTTATGCGCTGATAACTGTGCCCATGGAGAAACACTCAAGAAGGATTTGAAATTTTGCTAAGATGCAGAATGTTAGAAGATTTTTTAATTGTTGAAGGAGAAGATGGTCATTGTGCCCATATTGATATTTCCAAATTGGTCAAAGGTGTTCCATGTGCATGTTGATGCCTCATGTACTACACTCAGAGATATTTTAGTGCCGCCAAGAGTTGGAGAGATTGATCACTCTATTTCCTATGCCAGTCGCAATATCTCAAGTGTAGAACGGAATTATTCAACCACAGAAAGAGAAGGATTAGAAATGGTATATACACTGTAGAAATTCTGCCACTTCCTGTTAGGAGGACATTTTAAGATGTTTACTGATCACTCTTCTTTAAAGTACCTGTTCAATAAGCCTGTGTTGGGGGGGAAGATATGCAGGTGGTTTTCACTATTCCAGGAGTATGAATTTGAGATCATTGTGAAACTAGGAAGACTGATTGTTGGGCCATACCATCTATAGTGCATTGAGACTGATGACGAAACCACTAGCTTGGAGGATGGATTACCAGAGGCGCAGTTGTTTTAAATCAAGGTAGTTGATGATCACTTCCCTGATATTATTCATTTCCTAACTACTAGACATGCGCCTGAAGAATATACAGTGCATCAGAAGAAAAAGCTTGTGGCGTGCTTAACAGACTTCACTATTATTGCTGGCCATTTGTACAAGATGGGTGCAGATGAAGTTTTGCGAAGATATATTTTGGAGTATGAAAGGAATGCAATTTTAGATGAATCTCATCCAGGGGTTTCCAATGGTCACTATTCAGGGAAGGTAACTGCATAGAAGATATTGCGAGTTGGGTTATGGTGGCCCAAATTGCACAATGATGCCTATGTGCATTGTCATGCATGCGTTGTATGCCAAAGGACCGGAAAGCCATCACGAAGAGATAAGATGCCCCTACATCCACAGGTGTCACTGCAGTCATTTGATAAATGGGCATAGAATTTGTAAGACATAATCACTGCGATTGACTATGTAACCAGATGGGCTGAAGCTAAGCCTGTGAAGGATTGTACTACAGATACAAATTTTCACTTCATATTTGAGAATATTTTGATTCGCTTTGGATGCCTTAAGATTCTATTAATAAGTGATTAGGGTACACATTTTTTGAATGAAACCATCAAAGCATTAACAGACGAACTCCAGATTCATCATTAAAAGAGACCCATGGCAAAGCTCCCTGAGACCATTATGGAGGAGGAGGATGTGGTCTTAATGGCCTCATTTTCATGGTTTTCGACCCATGTCGCACCATGCAAGGCGTCTATCAAGGTCTTGAAGGATATTGACAAGGTGCGGTCCTACGTTAACATGCCCCTAATTCCTGAGAATGTCCCACTTGAAGATGATATTTTCGTTAAAGTGCCATAGCTGAAGATGGAGGATTGGGACCTCGTGGGTATTGATAAGTTTCTTGAGCTTGCGCCTGAGCTCTATATAGATTTCATGCTCTATGAGGGGGGCCTTGTGCGCGTGGAACCACAGTGATGGGTGATGGGCTTGTACAAGGTAGGGCTTCTGAACTTATTGCAGGTCCCACATTTGAGGCGCATCTCGATAAATTATATTTGTGTGCGCTAATTTCTCGCGCTAGTACATGATGAAGCCTTATGGTTGAGAGAGCGCATACCCATTTATTTCACGTTGATCCATCAGATCATCACCCTTCCTGACCAAGGCATAGATCCCATGGCTAACTTTGGAGGAAAAACACAAGAAAAGAAGGTGGCGGAAAAAATCAAAATGACCTACCAGGTGGTGCGCCACAACAAAGGATTTGTAGTCAGTGAGATCAATTACCTGACCGTTCAATTTGGGAAGTTGATCCTGGCCTGTAAGATGATGCCGAAGTTCAGACCTAAGGAGGTTCTTATGCAAGTAATTTCACTTGCAGGATAGTGCGAGAAGGGAGTAATCTATAATTGGTCTCAATATTTATGCAAAGAATTCTTGGAGAACGTGCGTGAAGCACAAGAGGAGGGAAAGCACTTCTATTATGCTTGGCTCCTGTTGCTTATCACCCTAATTGGATGGAAGACCCTAGAGGAAACATAGTTCCTTAATATAGAGCCACAAATGTGCAAAGCCACGCAATACACCACATTATGGAGCTCCTCTGTCCCTAGGCACATTATGGAAAACAAGATATTTTGGGTCTTGTTCGACACTTCTATCTTTCAAGCGATCCAGTCAGACCAAGGATCTCTCCAAATTTGTACGAGCAATACAAAATTATTGTAGATTTTATGGCCACCTTCCACAACATTCACATCCATGCAAAGAGCACAGTTGAAGGAATTTGGTAAGAATTTCCCTATCTCGTCATTGCGGATGACTTGCTGCATATCGCTGTACAGTGGCCGCCAGCTTGGCTAGAGCCACGCACCGTGGAAGGTGTATCTACATATATTATGAAGACGCTTACTAAGCCTCATGATAGTGCGCAAACTACTAAGAATACCATAGGATAAGAGCCCAAGCCGACTACAATCGATGAAACAATTGATATGGAAATGGATATTGCACCTGAGAAGAATGGTGTTACACCAAAAGAGACAGAGGAGCAGGTGCAAGTTATCACTTTCAAGGGCACAAAGCATGGTTCTCAGGCCGCGGGAGGATCCAGGAAGAAATGGAAGGGATCTAAGGCCACTAGAGAAGAATAGCTAACGCTGACTGAAGATGATTTGAACGAAATAGCCAACACGGTCACGAAAACAACTAAAGATATGTGGACATACATAGAAGCACAATACAAGGCTATGCTCGATGGGGTATAGGTTGGCATACAATTTATCAAAGTTCAAATGAGCCTGATTCAGGCGAGCATTGCACAAGTGAGCTAGTTAAAATCAAGCGTGCTTGTTGCTGGTGTGCGACCCATCACAAAAATATTGTCATCAATATGAGAAGCCTGCTTGGTTTAGATCCCTGAACAAGCCATTCAAGTTGAGTCTCAGTTGCTGCGCACGTAGCTAAAATCCTGTCAAGAAATTAACATTGATTTGACTGTGTTACCTGCAAGCAAATTACACATGGTCCACAACATGATCATGGACGAGTGCAGTTTCATGAAGCGCATGCCTAATGTGACATAAATGAAGCTCTAAAGCACATAATAGACCTTTAGCAGAAGTATCAGAGCACCGATGAAGCATGGCAAGCAGCTGAGGCTCAACACACTACACTCGAAGAAAATATTAACCAAGTCTGCATCGACATGCCAACGGTCCCCGCCAAAGATGCCCCAGAAGAAAAGTTAGAAGGCTTGGTCGCTGCACTAAAGGCCTCGCACACAGAAGTCCAAATTTTATAGGCTAAATTTGAACACCAGATTGTTGACTTGCAGTTAAATTTGAAGCCAGAAACCCTGCCAGAAGTCAGAGCGTAGAGGGATGCCGAGGTAAAACATGCGACAAATAGCATTATTGTCGCAGTTACACAATGTGATCAGCTCTTGGACAAGGCCATGGGTGTCTAGAATGAGGTTCAAAATGACCCAATGGTACAACAACTATGCAATGAGTTGCATGTCAAGGAGAAATAGTTCATTGATATTAGGATGGCGGTGCCCACCCTTGTGATTGCATAGTGCCTCGCCTGCCTACACGAGGGTTGGGTGATTCAGACTGAAATTGAGGACATTCATTGAATATAACATTTACTTGAGGAAAGGATGTAACCGTGGGATGAGGAGGCTCTACAACTATTACAGACATTGGATGACATGCTAAAGACTCTTCAGCAAACTCAAAGAAGCATTGAATTGGCCAATGAAGGGCCCACTACATATAAATTGGTAACTGAAGCACAGGGAGCTGCTACGCAGAGTCTTGAGATGGTGCTACCACTGAAAACTTTCGTCACTGCACTCCAAGCAAAGATGAAGGAGCCGACCCCATAGTGACTTAGGACTAGTCACAGATTTGTGTTGGGGGCCTGTTGGAGTAGGGTCCCCTTGGGGGGGGGGGGAATTTTGAGTACCTTTTTGTATGTAATTTTGGATATGTGCATTGTGTGGAAAGGTCAAGGGGCTTTGGGGTGGGTCAAAGTCCTTCTTTTATGGAAATGGGTTATAAGGGTAAACTGTGGGCTTCAAACCATGGTTTGAGACCATAGTATTTGCGCGCTAGATGAATATAAATAGAGATTCTAAGTATGAGATAAGTAAGTAATATTTTTGGATCGAAGTACGTTTATTCTTTAATAACACATTTTTGTAAGTTTGGGTTGGGTAGAAAGGCTCCTGCTCGCTGTGTGTGGGGAGACCTAGTCTTGGCTGTGTGCGGACTCCGCTGGATGTGTACGGACTCCGCCGACTATGCGCATGGAAGTGTAATTGTAAGGGGAAATTTTTATTGTATTGAACTATTGAATCTAATACAAATACTTTTTTGGTGAAGAACTTGTGTTATGTGTCTGAACAATCTGTTTACTATTATTGGCTGAGATTGCTTTTCTTCTGTTATATCTGCGTGAGTAAATATGTTCTTTATGCATGAATATATGTTGATGATGAAGTACATTAATAGGTCTTCTTGAGTTATTATGCTTTATCTGATTCTTTCATTTATCTACGAAAAATTTGATCTGCAATCTATCTATTATATTCATTATCTATATTTATGATGAGCCGATTTGATAGGTATTGATTTATATATGTGCACATTTGTTTTCGATTTGCAACAAGTTTTGTTATAAAACTGTTGAATTAATTTCTTCCTCAGGGTGTGGAAACCTGGTTCCAACACCCCCCTATACTACTTCAGGTGAGACTTTGATCTGCGCAAGTAGGTCATTGCCGAAAGGGCCAGTAGTTGGAGGGTTTTTTGTTTGCGCGATAAACTTTGAAGCTAGGTCAGGACCCCTCAAGCCAACAAATCTTCTCCTTCCAGAAGATTATAATGTGCCATTTAACCATTTACCATGGATATAGATCTCAAATTACTACTCTATAGGTATTATCTCTTATCCTTAGAGACTATCCTCCTTCATATGTGGATCTCGAGCCTAGATTAGTAAATCCTAAACTACCACTTTTACCCTATAAATTCACTACCTCCCATAGAGTTTGGGTTGGACTTTGGAGATTATACTAGTGCCCTCATGTTGCTTATTTTAGCTTAAGGAATCATCCTCCATTAATGCATTAAGGTTGAGTGAAGGTTTTCTTTGTGGCAAGGAAAGATAAGACAATTGGGGAGACATTTGCAAATTCAAGCATGTATAAATGGTTGTAACACTCTCCTTCATTTATTAATACAAAAATAACTTTGTTTTCCTATAATTTTTTCATGTTGATGCTTATGTATTTCAATGAATTTTGACTCATTGATTAGAGACATTAGTTTATGCTATCTATATATTGTAGTTCTCTTTCCTGTTTTAGTGATTTTGTAGGTTCCATTTACAGCGCTTATAGCTAGAGTTGGATCTTGCAAGCAAGGAGAGGAGGAGGACTTACTACAGATTCCATGTAGGTTTTTTTTTTGTGTTCTAATCTCTCTAAGGAAAACATAGATATT
Source organism: Pinus albicaulis (assembly GCA_034641835.2). NCBI lineage: Eukaryota > Viridiplantae > Streptophyta > Pinopsida > Pinales > Pinaceae > Pinus > Pinus albicaulis. The sequence goes on from CM076578.1 coordinate 938,681,626, forward strand.
TTTTCCCCTATTGTTTCTACATCATGCCACAAGATCTAGGGAGTACCCTTTTTTTTTTTTGCAAAAGAGAATTTTCCACATAATAATTTGTATAAAAGAAGGCACTGCATGCCTGAAGTGAAATAATTGAATAGTTGGTGGGTGAAGGAAGTGTGGTATTGAGGCACTATATATCAACTGATAGTATTCATTTATAATTTCTCTGAAAGCACTCCACCTCAAGCTTTGGAATCTAGCTCAGGGTTGACAACTACATATAATAGTGGTTGTATCTCATCTATGGTTGGGTGGAGAGTCGCAATCTTGATCTCATTTTCCAACTCCAGTATTAATTCAAGATAAATGTATGCAAATTAATTCCTTTTTGTTGATCTCATGATTGATTTGTAAGACATTGTTATATTTATTTTATGAATGGTTCATGTTTCAATATGGTTGGAATGGTTAAATTCTGGTGGATGTATGCTTACTGCCATGATGATTGCGTTAATTTCCTTTATGCAGGAAACCCACATATATATAATCATCCAGGCAAGTTTTGTAGGCACTAGGTAGCACCACTATAGGTGGTATGTGTATTAGATGGTTGTTGTGTGGCTCAGTCCTATAGCAATGAATGTTGATAACTAACTGTGTGGCTCATGCCTAGAACTTTTTCCCATAATATTGAAATGTTTGTCACCTTGTAAAATTGTTAATAATGTCCCTATATATATATATATGTTTTATGCCTGTAGTCGAATTTAAATTGGGGATTTCCTATTTATTCATGAAATGTTGAAGTCATTGAGGCCTTCTTGGAACCATATTCCCTTTAGTTTCTTTGATAATTTTGTTATTCTTATTTATTTATCAAAAGGGACATGTAGATATTTAAGCTGAGATATGTTTGTTCCCTGTAACATATTGAGGACCCGAGGGACTATATATATTTGAGAGACTAAATGGAAAATTCCTTGAAGCATCCCTTGTATTTATGTCATCAAGAACCTTGAGATGGTATTATTTCAGAAAGCTTGGTAGGGATAGAACTAGAACATGATTTATAAGCCCTTAATGGCCATGGTAAGGTTATGGCATAGGTCAAGAAATTTTTGGAACCACCATAGCAGAGCCATGGTTGGAATAATTTTCAAATGGCTCAATGTGGGTGCTATTTGACCCAAGCATTAGGAAAAACCAGTGTGACCTCGACTAAGCGTATGAAACTATGCACATAGTGTAGAGAAGGAAGAATACCCTATCTCATATCCTTAGCCTATAAACTTTATCCATGATTTTGGTTGAACTCATCAAGTTGTGTGATGGTCAGTTTGAAATATAGGTAGCTAGTCATGTGACCGCCACACATAACAAAGAATGAAACTAGTGTGATGAATAGCTAAGATTGAATGAGAGAAATTGATTCTTGAGGGAAAAATATTAGGATGGTGTAAGCCTAGAGGTTAGATCCTGAAATCCCACAAAAATTCATGTAAGAGAAAGGATGAGATAAATAGGACTTGGCCAACATGGTAGGGACGATGATGTGGAGAAGGTTGGGGTGAGTTGGAGTCCTCACATTGGCCAGTGGGAAGGCCTAGTAATCATGTGGAGGTATTGTCACACTGGGTAAAGGACTTAATTCAGGCTCGATTCAATGCAAAAACTAGTAGGGCTTAAGTGAGATTCGAGAAGACTCAACGCTGAGATGTTATGGCTAGAGAAAAGCTACCGAAGTGGACAAAAGAGAGAATTCTAGGTACAAAGGTGTGGACCTGCTAGGACATGTAAGCTCAAAAGTCAAACCCCAGTAATTCAGTAGTAGAGTGATTTATAAAGGGCAAGTGATGACATAAAACCGGGTTGTGGTGGAATACAAGCAAGCCTGGTAGGTTCTTCATTGGTGAGAGGGAGAACCCACAGACAAGTCGGCTTAGAAGGCTAACCCAAGAGAATCTCGTGAATCCATAGAATGTTAAGGGATAGGTAACGAAACCTTGGAGAGGGGAATGTTTTTAGAAATTGACGTTCATCGAATAACTGCATAAATATATATATTAATACAAGGTTGGAACAAACAGGTCGATTGGTGTATATATATGTGTATATATACATATATACACATATAAATATTGAACATATGCTATGAGTGGGTCATCAACTAGTACGTCATTTCCAAGTGGTGTTGGGAGGTTGGCTAGGTAGCCACTTGGGTGCCACATGGCAAGGTTGTTGATGTGGTGCTCTTTGATTTGTCAAAAATTTAAATGGTCATATTTCTTTATCTGGAGGTCAGATTGAGGTAAAATTTTATATTGTCGCAATCTTTTTAATGAGATGGACACAATAGTGATGTCTAATTGAGGTTTCGAGCTAGTTAAGAAGATCATAATTTGTATACCATGTTTCCATAATGGTACCATGGATATTGGGTCAGCATAGTAACCACCTCCTCTTATATAGTTTTTTGGTGGAGATTTGGAGGCGGTGTGTTACATGTTTTTTTGCTTCCTGGATGATTTCCATATCTTTTCCTATTAGTAATAGAACATCGATGTAATATACCAAATAAATAAGATGATCAATGACTTATTTGAAATACACAAAATGATCCACTTTTCTACTTGTGAATCCAAGTCCAAATGTATAAATATAAAAAAAAATTATATCACATCCTTGGTGATTTCTTTAACCCATATAGTGAATTTTCAACCACCATACAATCTCTTTATTTCCCTTCACCACAAGGGAATTCTGGCTGCTTCATGTACATTTATCCTTCTAGATCCCCATGTAGGAATTTTGTCTTCATGTCCATCTATTCTACTTCAAAATAAAAAACAAAAATAATAGACAAAATAAATCTAATACAAGTTAGGTTTGAAATAGGAGAACAAATCTCACATCAATTCCCTCTACCCGGGAATAACATTTTTCTACTAAAAAAGATTTACATTTCTCCATTTTTACTTCTACATTCAACTTCCTCTTAAACACCCATGTGTTTCCAACTACAGTATATCCCAAGCCTCATTTTTGTCTAAGGCTTTCATTTATTCAACCACAACCTTCAAGATTTTTGCATCCCCTAAATCCACTTTCTTCCTAATAGTTCTAGGATAATCATCAGTATAAAACGACAAAATTTGAATGAAAATCAAGTGGAGTATACCTTTCTAGATGCCTTGTTTCCCAAACTAATTTCCTAAATACAATATTATGTGGTTATTCTTCTTATTATACTTTTTATTTTTTATAGTTTGATTCATCATCCTTCAGTCTAAATTCTATATTCTCGAGTTATTTCTCCCTTGGTAGAACTCCCTATTTGAAAAAACCATTGATTTCTCTAAATACCACATCTATATTATAAAAAACCCGCTTATTTTCTGGGTTCTAAATTTTATAACCTTTCTGGTCATCTTTAAATCCAATAAAGATACACTTTTCATATTTCTTATCTAGATTTCTCCTATTCTCCTTCGGAATGTGTATATAAGAATCACAACATAATATTCTAAAATTTTTAAGAGAAGGTTTCTTACCAGTCCATAATTCAGGTGGATTCTTGTCATCCAATATAGATGAGGGTGATATATTTACAAGGCAACATGGAGTGTCCACTATCTCTTCCTAGAAATCCTCTCCCAACCTATCACCACTCAAAATGCTCCTTATTTTATCCACCAATGTTCTAGTCATCCTTTCTGCAACTCGATTATGCTAAGGTGTGTATGTATTAGTCTTATGCCTTGTTATTATGCACATCCTACAAAATTCTTCAAATTCATTCTTTCATAATTATCCACCATTAGTTATCCTCAACGTTATAATTTTCTTCCATCTAATTTTCTGTAATGTCCTTAAACTCTTTAAATTTGTCAAAGACTTCAAGTTTCTTCATGTGGAAATAAATCCATGTATTCCTCGAGAAGTCACCTATAAATGAGTCATAGTACACATACTTACCTAGTGATGGAATCAACATAGGTCAAAACACATTAGTGTGCACCAACTATAATATTCCCTCTAACCTCAAAGAACCAAAAGAGAATCTTACTTGATTTTGCTTCCCATATTGTAATATTCCTATTTTAATAGGAATATTCAATTTCATTTTGTTTTCTTTGTTCAAAGAATAATTATGTAAAGGAGGGTCAAAAGCTTCTATAAAAGGATAAATACATTCCCAATGTGAAAAAGGGTAAATTTGGGCCACTTTAATAAACACATGAGAGTGTGAAAAGAACAAATCCACTTCACTGGGTAAATCTTGACCATATCTATAATGCAATATGGGAGGAGTGCTCATCAATGAGGCACAACACAATTCTAGAAGGAGGTCTCTTGTGTGAAAGGGATAAGTTGATGAAGGTGGTTTAGGGTTTTGGCAAGCTCTCATCTTATAAAAGGAAAGGGAAGGCAACATGTTGAGATTGTTAATGATTTCGTTTCTGATTTGTGGTCTGTTTAGACACACAACTCTCTTGGCTGTTTAGCCTAGATTGCATCTGTTAGTCTCCTATACCAATAGGTTTCATCTTTCATGATTGTCTTGATTGAACTATGGAATATGTTCAAACCTTCTTTCTTGATCAAAGGTGTTCCATATTCTTGAAAACCAAAAAAATCAAAAAATTTAAAAAAATGTAAAGAGGGTATACCCTAAAAGAAAGATCAAAGGGTAAAAAGAATAAAATGGTCAAAAAAGAGGAAGAAATGAACCCCAAGCAAAAATAGACCAAGGAAAGTGTGCAAATCCAAATGCCACTACTATTTCATTTTTGTAATAAAACAATTGTGTGCAGCTTGTCCAACCTTTGCCACAATTCAAGATTAAGGCAAACTGTTTAAACTTGGCTTAATCATATTTCAATTTCATGTTATAGATTAGAGAATAAATATCTAGCCAAACAGTTTAATCTTGGCAGATAAGTAGATAGGTAGAGTTAATAAAAGGTGCTCAACAGCTTAATCTGAGCCCTTGGATGTAATAAGGGTAGAATTAGATAGATTTGCCTTGTAAAAAAAAAAGAAAAGGTTGAAAAGGGTTTGCAAGTCTAAATGCACCCTAATAAAGGAGAGAAAATGGTAGTGTCAAGTAGATAGGGTAGGTAGATGGTGCTGCAAAGTGTTATCTGATGAATGATGCTGCTACATGTTTTTGATCCTTTACTTTCATCACAAGTACTAAAGCGGGAAATATACTGAAAAATCATAGCAAGCAAAGTCAAACTCATTAACTTCCCTCATCACTTTCCCCTCAAAAGTTTTACTAATTTCCCCCCAAGATACTAAGGTATTTGGAGATCAAAGGGGCTCAAGGCATTTCCTTGACTTCTGGAGGGACCGGACCCTCGGCCTAATGATCAAAAAAGACCTAAGTACTTGAGATAATTTGTCATTATAATCATCCATCTTTAACCTTGTCCTAAGTAAAATCCCCTTTTACTTAGGAACATCATGCAAAATTCCATAAAAATCCCTCAAGATAACTTGCTATTCTAAGTTTAAGTGTTGAAGATAAGTAATTGCAATTTACTTCAAAAGTTTCACTTTCTTGGATGTGCAAAAATATTTTGAGTTTCCTTGTCCTTTGCCATATTTACATTTAACTCTATTTTACTAAATCCCTAGTAAAATACCCTATCCTAAGTATATAACTCCCTTTTTATAAATAACCCAAAAAACCCCTCTATTATATAGTTTAACCAAAGTAATTATTTCCCCGTGCATTTAAAAGAAAACCCATTATATAAGCCCTTTGGTTAAATTATACCTTTATACAATAATCCCGCCCCTATGGTGAATTAATTGTATTAATTAATTTATCATATAATAAAAATATATATGAAAAAATCAAACTTTAGACATACAATATGTATGTTTAAACCCAAAAATACAAAACCCGAAGTTTTATTTTCTAAACTAAACTTGGGAAAACCCCGTGCCAACGTGGCTCATCCACCTGGCATCTAACGCAGCCTTTTACTACCCGCGCCCGGCAAAACCCCGCCACAACTCCCTTTTTTTCTATATAAACACGGGATTAGTTAATTATCCGAATTAACTAATAACCTTACCCTCCGCCTATTAGACGCCTCCCGGGGTGATTAGATTAAACTTTAAATGTTTTAAAACCCGACGGGCCCACACCTGAATCCTCCGCTTATTCCCCCATCACTTCAACCGTCGGATCAACCCTCTGCAGATCAACGATCCACGTGAACCCCGCTACCCATCCTTTGTAAGAACTTTAACGAGCGGGAAACAGGTGGTATTTGAACAGTTCACCTTCCACGTGGCGATCACTTTGTGGAATCGCTGCCCTCCCGACTAATACCACCCTCGACCAAAAGCGGTGCGGGGTTACCGCTTACCACTTACCGCCCGACCTTCGCTCATGTCAGCCCGTACGTCGATGACGTCACTCCTCGGAAAAATAAAAAACCCTTTTAACTTGTAAATAAAGCCATTTTTCCGTGTTTTTCTGTTATTTTCGTTATTGAAAACGACAGCGCTCCCTGCTACAATTTTTCGAATTTCCACTGAAATTGACTGTGCTATTCGATTCACTCCAAGATTCCGCTGCACCCGTGTTCGAGTACATTCCCGCCATCACCTGTTACCTGTTACGAACCAGCCTTCTTCTAAAAAACAGGTATTTATCCCGTTCCGCCCCGACTGCAAGTAAAACTCAGTTTTCTTTGTTTTTCGCTGAATTAGTGATTAAAAATCATCACTGAGATCTTCCCCAGAGGTTTAAAAACTGTGTAATTGCTCCCTGAACCTACAAATTGTGCCAATTTCCTTCATTTTAGAAATCCCGCCCGGCCTGTGAGGAAAACCAAAAACCTCCATTTTGAATCCACAAGAACCAAAATGGAGGCCCCGGCAGCTTTGAATATCACTCCATTGAATGCTCCTCACCGTGAATTGGAATATTTACCTTTGGTAGATAAAGATTTCCAAATTAAAGACTTGCATTTTGATGAAAGTCCCCTATTGAGTTATTGTCGCTGCAGAGACGAATACTCAAAGGGGCAAGATCTTATAGGGTTGTGGGAATCCAATCTCCCAAGGTATCTCATCCCTTCAGTCATTTATTTCTCAGAAATCATCCATTATTGCCATTCAAGCTATGACCCCACACGGAGGGCTGTAATAGCTCCTGATCAAAGTGTTCTGTTTCCCATCACTCCCCAGGCTATCAATGCCATGTTACACTTTGAAACAAACCAAGAACTAGCACCATTGTCCATGGAAGGATTGATTGAGAAAACCAGGCAATTAACCCCAGAAAAGCTAAAATCCATGGTTCAAATTTTGTTACCTGAAAGACTAGTTAAAGGGTTCCTCCTATGTTTCTCTTATTTCAATACATTGGGAAGGCCTATTGTAAATATGATATTTTGTTCTGGGATTCAACACCAGTACCAAAGGGAATATGTGGATGAGATAACCTTGGCTTTGCTATCCATTTTTACTCCCGGGCAACTTCCTGAGATTAAATAGGACTTTGCTTCCTTCATAGCCAACAAGATCCATGATCAATTCATAAGGCTAGATGTTGAAAAAGTTTTTGAATACTCCTCAGTCATCTATCATCTCATTATCTACTATCACGTGAAGGTTCCTTCCTGCCTAAAAACTTAAGATGCTATGGAAACCCCTGTGTCGACCATATTTGGTCCCCCATGTTCATTCTTCCCTCTCGATTCCGTTCCTACATCAATTCATTGATTGGGCTTGAATCCCGCAACAACTTTAATAACGTGAATTCTTCCCAAGGCTCAAAAGAATGAAATTAGAGAACTTTTGCAACTTTCAAGGACCTATAAAGTTGGGGATTGGTATTTGTATCAAAACCATACAGTCGTCAGAATTTATGGATGTGAATTACATCCATTCAGGTTACCAAGATATGTGCCCATGAGGATCTTTGCCTTGGAATACTTCAGGAAAATGAACAATTCAGATGTGATCCATTTATGTAGTGTAAAGAAGAAAGCTCAATTAAGGATCAAAAGTCAATTAGGTCCTTTCATCTGCAACTCTAGGGAGGCCGAGAGAGAGGCAGAAAATATATTACAAAGAAAGTTCCAAACATCTTCCTGTTAAGTTCCTTAAAATCTGGTTTTATTTGTGAAAAGAGATTAAAGAATAAATCATCCCCTTATATACACCACAAGAGTCCTGAACTAGAACAATATGCCAATCAAGATGAATGGGTTGAAGGAACACTTGTTGAGGAAGAAAGTGAAGCTGACAAAATGAACAAAATTATGAAAGATATCGAAAAGAAGTATGACCTAGAATCTTGTGGTCAAGTGCAGGTACCCCACATTGGCACTTCTTCAGCAGCAAATCTACAGCAGACACTACAGGAAAGCAGTTCATCAGTTGCAGCAGAACCAAAAGGCAAAGGAAAGGAACCTGAAATTCAGGTCATTGAAACTTTGGTCATGGCAGAGAAACCACAAACTTCCAAAGCACTTGGAACAATCACAAAGCTTTCTCCCACTCAGTATAACATCCACAAAGGTTCCGAGTTGCCACTCCATCAAATGGGGTGAAATAGGAAGAAAGGTGTGCTTCTGATGACTACTCCTCCAAAGGAAGTACATCAGGGTCAAGAACAGAAACCAACCACCTCCGTGATGTGAAACAGTAGATGAAGTATTTGATGATGGAAGGGAAGATAGTCATCAAACTGGCACAGCAAGTGAAACAAACATAAGCCAGAAAGGGAAAGCTTTACAAAAGCAATTAAGTACTGAAGTATCCTCTTTCAAGCCACCCAAAACAGATACAGGGGAAATTAAAAGAACTTTCATCAACATAAAGGAAAAAAATGATCCCTTAAGAATGAAAGTTTATGATCAATATATGAAGATGGCTCCACATAACAAGGAGAGGTTGATGTCAGCATTTGACATTTCACAGGGCAAAATGTTAATGAGCCACTTCAAATCAAAAGTGCCAAAGCCCATGTTAGCAGCAGATTACATTAGAACAAATTTTGAGTTCCTGGCAAAGGACATTCATCCTTTAGACCAAATAGAGCTACACAGACAAACTAGGGAAATGGTCTATTCCACTCTTACCAACAAGGCCATGGCAGCTATAACGCTGCAGGATTCTTTGAATAACACTACTACACAATTGCAAATTGAGAAGGCCTCTTCACAGGCGAAAGATAATAGAATAAAGTCTTTAGAAGAAATAATCATTGGTTTGGGTCACAATCCCAAAGACATTAAAAGTATTGAGGCATTAATAAAGAAGAAAGATGATGACATAGCTGCACTCAGAAAGCAAACACTAAACAAGGCAACTTTCAAGACCTAAGAGTTCTAAAAGGAATCATGGAAGAAATAATGGAGTTGTCTAAATATGGGACTAATACTAAGTGAAACTGGAATAGAGTGCCATAGAACAAAGAAACCATCAGACATCAAACATACAGTACTACAACAACAAATGCAAGAAACACAAGATGATTCCCTGTGCAAATGATCATTGATGGTTTGAGTTCTCTGATAGACTTAATAAAGCAGATGGAAAGTCTACAGCTAAGGGTCACAGAACTCTAAGAAACAAAATTGCAATTAGTAAAATTGGAGGAAAAATATGATACATCTAAAAGGACAGCTGCTGATAACACCAGGGAAATAAAAAGGTTAGAAAAATTGGTCCAGGCTTTGGAAAAAGATCTTTCATTGGAGAAGCCATTAAAGGAAATAAATGACATTCTTTGGGGTAACATCATTGAGTTAATAAAGGGCATTTGGCCCTCTGTTCAAGCTATTTTTGAACAAAATGAGTTGGTTAAGATAGTTCAAGATGAAATAAACAGAACCAGAAATGAATTAAGAGGCAGGCCTGAGCAGGCCCAACAACTCATTCAATTTTTGAACACCAGGACAAAGCAACAGCTTGCAGGGTTAGGGATTGATGACAGGACAGGCACAGTTTTGGAAATAAAGAGAGTTTTCATCAAGAGAACTTTCATGCAAAATTTAGAAAGGAAGTGCACAGATATTTTGGTTGATATCAACATTTTCAGAGAGAAATTTCAAGCTTTGTTGGATAGTGGGTTACCAAGTCCTATGCTCACAGAGGATCAAATAATGGACTTAGAAATCTATATAAAGAAAATAAATGCTCATGCTCAAAATACAGCTGCTTGTTCTCCTAGTTTACCACAATCAACATTACCAACATGGAGAAATATCTATGATAGAGTAAGGAATTTATTTCATCTGGAACATGAAATAAGGTATCTGTTTCCTAATGAGCCCACCTTCTACAAACTCACAGAAGCAGATGAAACATTGAGAAAACTCAAAAGGACCATGATACCAGATAATCAATGGTGGAAGGAAATGTTGGAAATTCTATAAAAGTTATTTTCAGGATGAGAATTTATCTTTACTATCAAGTAAATGGTAAAAATGAGTACAGATGAAAGAGCATCAGTTACACAGGTTAAAGAGTATGGTAAAGATACAAAAGAGTGTCAATGACAAAAGAAATTATAAAAGAAACGATAACAGAATACTTTTGACCGTACCTCAGCGACATCCACAAAAGAAAGGAAACATTTTGCTCAATGATTTACTTATTATTCCTCTAAGAGACCATTTGTCTCATTTACTTGTAAATTAATCCTTAGTCACCCCAAAATATGGGCTAGGATAGGGTGAGATATTTTCAATTATTTTGTGTATAAATAAACCCTCAAAGAGAGTATTGAGGGTGGATTCTATTACTCGGCTGTAACATTGAGATTTTCGGAATAAAAGCATTTTGGGGAAATTTATTCGTGGCTTACTGGATGACGATTTAAAGCACTGGACTTGTTGCAGGATTCATGTGTTGGACTACGGTTCAATAAGTCTTTCTACCCTTTGTCTGAAGTTTTCTATTAGTTTATAATATCATTATGTCCATTTCTGAATAATTTACATAAAGGATTGAATCAGAATTTACTTAATTGTACTCTGATTTCAGATGTAATTATTCTTAATGTTTTCCTCTAAATTGGTTATAAGCACGAATTCTTAAATGCTCTTGCTTTGCTAATTTAAACATTCTTGATTACTATAATAAAGAATTCTTCATTGCTCTTTGTTTGTAGTCATTTCATTTCTTTCTTGCAGACATGGTGAAGAGTTTCTTAGATGCTGTCCTTAGATCATCCCATCCACTTTGTTTAGGATTGTTTTCGGTCTAGCTATCTTTTTATTAATACCAGCTCTTGTGTTTAGAATAGAAATCAGGTAAAGCCATCCTTTGACTCCATAGCCCAATGAATTTAGCTCTCAACCTTGCCTTAGTTTGTGGATTCCACCATTTTCCCAAAACAAACTTTGAATCTATAACTAAACATAAAAACTTCTAAGAAAAGATAAATTATAAAAGAAGGCCTGGAGATCTGGATCAAACTAGATTGAGCATCCAATGATACCAGATGAACCTCGGGTATACTTTCCTCTTACACAACTTCTAGGAAAACCTGAGTGATAACATAGTGGCGACCATACTGGGGACCTGAATCATTTTATTGATATTATTGTTTAATTTATAAGCTATAGACAGAGTCTGAAGATCAGCCAGGTAGCCTTTGAAATTTCTTTTCCTCTGCAATTGCAAAAGTAAATAAATGTTGCTTCAGTCTATCTCTGATTTAGCTTATATATTGAACTTTAGTTTCAAAATATTCAATCAGATTCTTTAGTTTAAACAGATCTTTGAGAAAATTTTAATCACACATCATTATTTCTTGAAGAATTTGTAGAAGTTGTATTTATTTTTTCAATTAAAATCAAAAATCTAAAAAACACATAGTCTAGGAAAACTGGCTTCAGAAAGGATTCGACATACTAGGTCAAACCCTGACCCCAATCCACCACCAATATTTGAAATTCCAAATATGATTCCTAGGATTCTTAGAAGACAAGGAAGTCAAGAAAGTTCTGAAAGAGGAAGTCAGGAGAGTACAGGAAGTTCTAGACCACTTTCTAGATCTGCATCTTGTCCTGTGAAAATTATATATATTGATGATATTCCTTTTGATGCACGATTTGAAACATCTTTGTTTGTGAATTTTTCTGAAACTGAATTATCTAGATTAGTTCCAGATCCATTGTTCTTTGAAGATTTTCAATACAGATTTGTTTCACATCATCTTGACAGAGAATTGCATAACTCTATTCAGTCTGAGCAAACCTTTGAAGAAAGTTCAAACATTTCTGTGATTACTGAAGCATCTCCAAGTTCAGTCACTTTTTTTCAAACTTTTCAAACACCTGTTATCCCTTCTACTCCTCCATCTCCTCCTGCCAGACCATCAACTCCTATTACTTCACTTTATCTTCCAATGGCTAATCGATATGCCCCTTTACAGTTACCAGCCAACCCTCCAGCTTTACCTCAAGATTATCAAAGTAAGATCACACCTTTTGATGGATCAGGTACTTACACAGCTCAACAACATACCAAAAGGATGACTGATTACTTTGAGTTTTATGAGATTGATACTGATAATATCCGAATGAGAATTTTCGTTCAGAGTCTTACTGGAGAAGTTAGAACTTGGTTTAGGGCTCTTGCCCTGAACAATATTGCTGATTTAGAAGCTTTGTATAGGGTATTTTTGAACAGATGGGAGAAAAAGAAGGATCCTCTTCAGATCCTATCAGAATTTGAGAAATTAAGAAGAAGACCTAACGAAACCGTGCAAGATTACATCATAAGATTCAATGAAGCATATAATGCAGTTCCTCAAAACCTGAGACCCCCACCTGACTCTGTATTAGTTAAATTTCCAGATGGTTTTGACTCTGATATAGCTTATTCCCTCAGGGAAAGAGCTCCTCAAACACTAGAGGAAATGCAAAGCATAGTGGTGAGTCTAGAAGAAAATCTGATAGAAAAACGAGCCAGAGCTAGGACAGAAAGAAGAATGCTTATGAATGAAGAACCTTCAACTTTTCAAAAGAAGCTGGATGTAATCATTAAAGGTATGGAAAGATTAGGAGACAAAGTGGAAACCATTGAAAGAAATTCTTCTAGTGACAATCAGAATGTTGCAAGAAACCCAAACTTTAGGAGGAATCTGAATCAAAATAGTGGAAAGAATGTTCCTGACCAGAACATTAGGCCACCTTTTCAAGAAAACTTTGTTGAAGGCTCAAATTCTGAAGAACCTACAGAGGATGTAGAAATAAATAATGTAACTAATGAAAAAAATGAACCAGAAGTCTTCCTATCCCAAGATGATCAAGAGAACCACATCCTTGAAACATTCCAAACTCATTCAGGTGAGACTTTTGATTTCAAGGAAGGCTATGACACAACAATTTATGAGGTTCATAAACAGTACAACTTGAGAAGTAGACGGATTGATGTGCCAGAGAATACCAAACAGAAAACAACAAAACAAAATGTCAAAGGTAAACAAAACATTCCCCCTGTACAAAACAGTCCCCAAGTACAAATTATGTCTAGGATAACTCCCAACCCTTCAAATCCAATAATTGAAGATGTCTCTGACAACCAACCAAACAATAAACAACAATCTAATACTTTTCCTCCTGTGGGAAATATAGAAGAAACAGTAGAAGTTAGTCCAGAAACATCTTCAAAACAAAACTTCATTCATGAAAAAGAGAAAAACATTGAAGACCCAAAAAACAGAGAAAACCCAACTGTGCAAAACACTAAAACTCAAACAGAAAAACCTTTCAATCTAGAGGCTGAAATAGGCAAACTAAAGATAGTTGTTCCTTTATCAGAATTAGCTAAACATGATGTCTATAGAAGTCAAATTACCAAGTCCCTAAACATTAACATTACTGGATTGGATGATTCAGTAAATATTCTTGATGATCAACCCAAACTTCTTTTTGGCCCTGAGGTCAATGGCAAACCAGAAAGTGGAGGAACTCCTCCATTTTATGTAAGCTTGAATGTTCATGACAAGATACTCCATAATGCAATGCTTGATTCTGGAGCATCTCACAATTTGATGCCAAAAGCAGTAATGGAAAGATTGAATCTAGATATTACCAGACCGTACAAAGATTTGTTTTCATTTGATTCTAGTCAGGTAAAATGTTTAGGTTTGATAAAAGATCTGTGTGTCACTTTGGTACAATACCCTGCTAAGTTTGTTTTAATGGACATAGTAGTTGCTGATATTCCACCTAAATATGGTATGTTATTGTCTAGATCTTGGGGTGCTAAACTTGGAGGATCTATTCAACTAGACATGTCATATGCAACTATTTCAGTATTTGGTCAGCCTAAAAGATTATATAGAGAAACCTTGATGAAGTACTTAGTGAGTAGCCATGAGAAGCCTGAAAACTTCCCTGCTTACTCTGCACATTCTGATATGGATTCTTTTATTTTATACAATGCTGAGTTAGATCTCCCTACTGAAATAGAAGCTCCAGAATTGGAAATCATAAACAAAACCACTGTTAAAATTGAAGAAATCTCTGAAAACAAAGAAACACCAGATGATCAAGAAATACTTGAAGAAACTAAACAACTAGCTCCTGTCAAGAAACACTTTAAAACAATTGATGAAGATTATGAACATGAAATTCTATGGCATTTAGAGTTTGATGGCTCAGTAAACAAACTAGGGGCAGGAGCTGGGATTTGGTTACATAATGTTGAAAATAATCATGCAGAGGGTCATGCTTATAGGTTGAATTTCAAATGCACCAACAACATGGCAGAGTACGAAGCTCTTTTATTAGGGCTTAAACATGCCAAGAAGTTAGGAGCTATTAGGGTATCAATCATAGGAGATTCCGAACTAATTATTCAACCGATTACAGGAGAATGTTCAACAAAAGACATGAGACTGAAACAATACAGAGAGACAGTTGTAGAGATTCTCAACACATTTTTACAAGCTCAACTTGCCAAGATTCCCAAGAAACAAAATTTACATGCTCATAGTTTGGCAATGTTTGCTAGTACATGTAAATTACCTTTTGATCCTAATCATCAGTTTTCAGCTGAGATTAGACACAGGCCTGCAATACCAGACAATCTTTTGAATTGGCAAGTATTTGTGAATAACAATCAAATCAACAATTTTTTGACACTTCAAAATGAGTTTTCTAACTGTAATATAGATGAGGATAAAACTATTGATGAATCTGATCAAGGAAAAGAACAAAAAATAGAAATTTCAAGACAAAATGCAATTCATATGCTGCATCCAACCACATTCACTGAAAAAGACATGCAAAGTTTGAAACACATGGAATCTGATGAGATCATAGAAGATGAGACAGAAATCATCAATTTAAAAGATAATCATTTGCCCAAAGGATTAACTCCTTTAGAAGATCTGTTTGACTCAAATGATATTCCATTTAGACCTAAAATGGAACCTGTGAAAGCTGATATGGAAGAATGCAACTTAGGAACCCCAGAAAATCCCAAAATGGTCAAGTTGTCCAAATCCCTTCCAAAAGATCAAAAGGTTAAATATGTTGAACTATTAAAATAATTCCAGGACGTTTTTTCCTGGAGTTACGAAGACCTCAAATCCTATGATACATCCATTATTCAACACACTATACCTTTGAAACCAGACCATAAACCTTTTAAACAAAATCTTAGAAGAATAAATCCTGTTTTATTACCCTCAATTGACAAGGAAATCAAAAGGATGTTTGAAGCAGGGATTATAGCTCCTATCAGATTCTCAGAATGGGTTTCTAACCTGGTACCAACAAGAAAGAAGACAGGAGAAATGGACCCAACAATGACTTAAAATTTAGATGTGATTTACTTTGTGGAATAACTATCTGCAGAAAATGGACCATTGTGAAGAACTGGCGGATCTTCGAGAATATCACTACTGGATGGATTTTCAGGGTACAACCAGATTCTGGTTCATCCCAATGATCAGGATAAAACAACATTTACTACACCATGGGGTACGTTTAAATATGTCAAAATGCCATTTGGGCTTAAGAATGCAGGAGCTACATTTCAAAGAGCGATGGACATTGCTTTTGCTAAAGAGATACATGATTTTCTGGTTATTTACTTAGATGATTTGACTGTTTTTTCTAAAACAGATCAAGAACATTTAGATCACCTAAGGCAAGTATTTATAAAGTGCAGAAAATATGGAATTTCTTTGAATCCTAAGAAGTCATTGTTTGGTTTGGAAGAAGGAAAGCTCCTAGGGCACATTATTTCTAAAGATGGCATTAGGATTGATCCAGAAATAATTCAAGCAATTTTGCAAATACCCCACCCTAGAAACATAAAAGAGTTGCAAGCATTTATAGGAAAGATTAATTTCTTAAGAAGGTTTATTTCTAGTCTAGCAGAGTTACTTAGATTACTAACTAACATGTTGAGAAAAGATTCAAGCATTGACTGGACTGTAGAAGCCAAACAATCATTCGAGGAAATTAAAATGGCTTTAACAAGGACACCAGTTCTGACCAGTCCTAAATTTGATAGAGACTTTATTATTTTTTCATTTGCTTCTGAACATACTGTTGCAGCTGTTTTACTTCAAAAAGATGACGAAGGGTGTGAAAAGCCAATAGCATTTTTTAGTAAAGCACTGAGGGATGCATCTCTAAAATACAATATTATGGAAAAACAGGCTTTTGCATTGGTAAAAGCAATCAAAGATTTCAGAATTTACATATTATATTCTCATGTGATAGCTTATGTGCCTAATGCAGTAGTTAAAGATATTTTGACTCAAGATGGCATTGAAGGTAAACGAGGTAAGTGGATAGCTACCATTTTAGAATATGATATTGAGATTAAACCAACAAAACTCATAAAAGGTCAAGGTTTGGCACAACTCATGACTGAAACTAATTGCCAAGCCTTAGACATTAATGAACTGGATGACAATCAGGAGATGGCGACTCCACAGATCAGTCAAGCTTTCTTAGATTCACCCTGGTACACTGATATAATTCATGTTTTATTAAACCTACAAGCTCCTCCAGGGTTGTCCAGAACCAAAAGAAGATTTGTAAAAATGACATCTTTGAAATATTGTATTTTAGATAGCACTTTATTTTGGAAAAATCATGAAGGAATCTTGTTGAATTGTCTCTTAAAAGATGAAGCTGATAAAGTACTTAATGAATTTCATGCAGGGGATTGTGGAGGACATCTCTACTGGAAATCTACTGCAGACAAGATATTAAGGGCTGGATTTTACTGGCCAACTTTATTCTCTGATGTTAAGAAATTTGTAACAACTTGTCATAAATGTCAAATATTTGAGGGGAAAAGAAAGTTGTTACCTCTGCCTTTAAAACCAATTTCCACAGAAAGACCTTTCCAACAATGGGGGTTAGATTTTATTGGAGAAATTCATCCCCCTTCTTCAGGGCAACATAGATGGATTTTAACTGCTACAGACTATTTCACCAAATGGATTGAAGCCATCCCATGTAGACAGTCTAATGATTCTGTGATCATAGGGTTTTTAGAAACAAACATCCTTTCAAGATTTGGCTGTCCAGAAAAGATTATAACAGACAATGCTGCTGCATTTAAATCAAAGAAAATGATTAGTTTCTGCCATAAATATCATATTACTTTAGGCCATTCGACAGCCTATTACCCCCAGGGTAATGGACTAGCAGAATCCTCTAATAAAAGCCTTATCAATATCATCAAAAAGTTATTGGAAGAAAACAAAAAGAATTGGCACAAGAAACTGACCAATGCATTGTGGGCAGACAGACTTACAACCAAGAAATCAATTGGGACTAGCCCATATGAGTTAGTTTATGGTCTTGAAGCAAGATTCCCATCATCTTTAGGAATTCCTGTTATGAAATTACTTGAGGAGGCTCAAGTGGAGCCAAATGACATTCAAAGAGGAATTAATCAAACAATCCACCTGCAACAAACCAGGGAAGAGGTATACCAAAGATCACAAGTCTTGCAGGAAAAGCTAAATAAAATGTTTGATAAAAGGACTAAAGCAGAAGATTTTCAACTAGGTGATAAAGTCCTAAGATGGGATTCTAGAAGAGAAGAAAAAGGGAAACATGGAAAGTTTGATTTCTTGTGGAAAGGGCCTTACATTATTCATGCCTTGCAGGGAAACAACACATACTTTTTGAAGGAATTGGACAATTCAGAAGTTGAAGAAGGACCAGTCAATGGTCGAATGCTCAAGCATTATTTTGATCCCATTTACTAGAATGTTTTGATTTTTCTAACTTGTACATAATATATCCTTTTTTCTATTGCAGTTTTGATTGGATGGTGACCTCTTGAAGTTGAAGCCCGAAGTGAAGGCCCTAATCTTCAAAAAGATTCACTATCATATGTACAATAAAGCTACCAGAAGAAGGAGATTACATAGTTTAGTTTGTAAACATTTTGAGGCATCTGACCTGCTGTTCTTGACTTTTCACAAGGAAAAGCCATCCCCAAGTGGAGACAGTGTTAGACTCCTATACCAATAGGTTTCATTTTTCATGATTGTCTTGACTGAACTATGGAATATGTTCAAACCTTCTTTCTTGAGCAAAGGTGTTCCATATTCTTGAAAAACCAAAAAATCAAAAAATTTAAAAAATGTAAAGAGGGTATACCCTAAAAGAAAGATCAAAGGGTAAAAAGAATAAAATGGTCAAAAAAGAGGAAGAAATGAACCCCAAGAAAAAATAGACCAAGGAAAGTGTGCAAATCCAAATGCCACTACTATTTCATTTTTGTAATAAAACAATTGTGTGCAGCTTGTCCAACCTTTGCCACAATTTATGAATAAGTCAAACTGTTTAAACTTGGCTTAATCATATTTCAATTTCATGTTATAGATTAGAGAATAAATATCTAGCCAAACAGTTTAATCTTGGCAGATAAGTAGATAGGTAGAGTTAATAAAAGGTGCTCAACAGCTTAATCTGAGCCCTTGGATGTAATAAGGGTAGAATTAGATAGATTTGCCTTGTAAAAAAAGAAAAGATTGATAAGGGTTTGCAAGTCTAAATGCACCCTAATAAAGAAGAGAAAATGGTAGTGTTAAGTAGATAGGGTAGGTAGATGGTGCTGCAAAGTGTTATCTGATGAATTTTGCTGCTACATGTTGTTGATCCTTTACTTTCATCACAAGTACTAAAGCAAGAAATATACTGGAAAATCACAGCAAGCAAAGTTAAACTCATTAACTTCCCTCATCACTTTCCCCTCAAAGGTTTTACTAATTTCCCCCCAAGATACTAAGGTATTTGGAGATCAAAGGGGCTCAAGGCATTTCCTTGACTTCTGGAGGGACCGGACCCTCGGCCTAATGATCAAAAAAGACCTAAGTACTTGAGATAATTTATCATTATAAATCATCCATATTTAACCTTGTCCTAATTAAAATCCCCTTTTACTTAGGAACATCATGCAAAATTCCATAAAAATCCCTCATCATAACTTGCTATTCTAAGTTTAAGTGTTGAAGATAAGATATTCCAATTTACTTCAAAAGTTTTCACTTTCTTAGATGTGCAAAAATATTTTGAGTTTCCTTGTCCTTTGCCATATTAATGTTTAACTCTATTTTACTAAATCCCTAATGAAATACCCTATCCTAAGTATATAACTCCTTTTTTATAAATACCCCAAAAAACCCCTCTATTATATAGTTTAACCAAAGTAATTATTTCCCCGTGCATTCAAAAGAAAACCCACTATATAAGCCCTTTGGTTAAATTATACCTTTATGCAATAATCCCGCCCCTATGGTAAATTAATTGTATTAATTAATTTATCATATAATAAAACATATATGAAAAAATAAAACTTTAGACATACAATGTGTATGTTTAAACCCAAAAATACAAAACCCGAAATTTTATTTTCTAAACTAAACTTTGGAAAACCCCGCGCCAACGTGGCTCATCCACCTGGCATCTAACGCAGCATTTTAACACCCGCGCCTAACAAAATCCCGCCACGACTCCCTTTTCATTTAAATACGGGATTAGTTAATTATCTGAATTAACTAATAACCTTATTCTCCGCCTATTATACATCTCCCGGGGTGATTAGATTAAACTTTAATTGTTTTAAAGCCCGACGGGCCCACGCTTTAATCCTCCGCGATCTCCCCATCATTTCAGCCGTTTGATCACTCCTCCGCCAGATCAACGATCCCTGTCAATTCCGCTACCCATCCCTTGTCAGCCTTTTAACCAGCGGGGGATGGGTGGTATTTGAATAGTCCACCGTCCACGTGGCAAACGCTTTGTGGAATCGCTGCCCTCCCGACTTAAACCACCCTCATCCAAAAGCGGTGCGGGGTTACCGCTTACCACTTACCACCCGACCTTCGCTCACGTCAGCCCGTACGTCGATGACGTCACTCCTCGGAAAAATAAAAACCCTTTTAACTTGTAAATAAAGTCAATTTTCGTGTTTTTTTCCATTATTTTCGCTATCAAACACAACTGCGCTCTCTGCTACGATTTCGAATTTGCATTAAAATCCACTGTTTCAGTCACTTTCGCTCCATAAATCCGCCAGACCTGCGTTCAAAGCATCCTCCTGCTGTCGCCTGCTACCGTTTAAAGAACCAGCTTGCTTCCAAAGATAAGGTATTTATCCTACTCCGCTCTGAGCTGCAAGTAAACTCTGTGTTCTTTGTTTTTCCGCTGAATTAGTGATTAAAATCATCACTGAGTTCCTCCCCTGAGGTTTTAAAACTGTGTAATTGCTCCCTGAACCTACAAATTGTGCCAATTTCCTTCATTTTAGAAATCACGCCCGACCTGTGAAGAAAACCAGAAACCTCCGTTTTGAATCCACAAGAACCAAAATGGAGGCCCCAGCAGCTTTGAATATCACTCCACTGAATGCTCCCCACCGTGAATTGGAATATTTACCTTTGGTAGATGAAGATTTCCAAATTAAAGACTTGCATTTTGATGAAAGTCCCCTATTGAGTTATTGTCGCTGCAGAGACGAATACTCAAAGGGGCAAGATCTTATAGGGTTGTGGGAATCCAATCTCCCAAGGTATCTCATTCCTTCAGTCATTTATTTCCCAGAAATCATCCATTATTGCCATTCAAACTATGATCCCGCACGGAGGGCTGTAATAGCTCCTGATCAAAGTGTTCTGTTTCCCATCACTCCCTAGGCTATCAATGCCATGTTACACTTTGAGCTAGACCAAGAACTAGCACCATTGTCCATGGAAGGATTGATTGAGAAAACCAGGCAATTAACCCCAGAAAAGCTAAAATCCATGTGTCAGAATTTCATGTTACCTGAGCATCAGCCAAAAGGGTCTCCTCCCTATGGTTTTTACTATTTCAATACATTGGGAAGGCTCATTGTTAATATAATATCTTTTGTCTTGGGATTCAACACCAGTGAATATGTGGATGAGATAACCTTGGCTTTGCTATCCATTTTTACTCCGGGGCAACCTCCTGAGATTAAATATGATTTTGCTTCCTTCATAGCCAACAAGATCCATGATCAATTCATAAGGCTAGATATTGAAAAAAAATTTAAGTACTCCTCAGTCATCTATCATCTCATTATCTACTATCAGTCAGAAATGTTCCCTTTCCCTGTTCAAAAACTTGATGCCAAGGGAAACCCCAGGTCAGTGATATTTTGGTCCCCCATAATTCATTCTTCCTCTGATTCTCCGTATTCCTACAATGAATTCATTGATCAGTTTGTATATCCTGCAACAACTTTGTTAACATGAATTCCTCCCCCAAGACTCAGTAATGAAATTAGAAAGACCTTGCAACTGTCAAAGAATTATAAAGTTGGGGATTGGTATTTGTATCAAAACCATACAGTCATCAGAATTTATGGATGTGAATTACATCCATTCAGGTTACCCAGATATGTGCCCATGAGGATTTTTGCCTTGGAATACTTCAGGCAAATGAACAATTCAGATGTGATCCATTTTTGTAATGTAAAGAAGAAAGCTCAGTTAAGGATCAAAAGCCAATTAGGTCCTTTCATCTGCAACTCTAGGGAGGCTGAGAGAGAGGCAGAAAATATATTAGAGAAAAAGTTCCAGACATCTTTCCGTTGGGTTCCTTATGACCCAGTTGGTTTTATTTGTGAAAAGAGATTAAAGAATAAATCATCCCCTTATATACACCACAAGATTCCTGATCTAGAAAAGTATGCCAATCAAGATGAATGGATTGAAAGAACACTTGTTGAGGAAGAAAGTGAAGCTGACAAATTGAATAAAATGATGAAAGATGTTGAGAAAAACTTTGACCTAGAATCTTATGGTCAAGTGCAGGTACCCTACATTGGCACTTCTTCAGCAGCAACTCTACAGCAAGCATTACAGGAAAGCAGTTCACCAGTTGCAACAGAATCAAAGGGTAAAGGAAAAGAACCTTTAATCCAGGTTATTGAAACTTTGGTTATGGCAGAGAAACCACAAACTTCCAAAGCACCTGAACAATCACAGGTTTCTCCCACACAGGTACAGCATCCACAGGTCCCAGAGTTACAGACTCCATCAAATGTAGAAATAGGAAAGAAAAGACTGGTTTCAGACACCACTCCTCCAAAAGAAACCTCACAGGTACATCAGGTCAAGAAACAGAAACCAAATCCACCTCCAGATGTGGAAATTATAGATGAAGTATTTGATGATGGAAGGGAAGATAGTCAGCAAACTGGCACAACAAGTGAAACAAACATAAGCTAGAAAGGGAAAGCTTTACAAAAGCAATTAAGTACTGAAGTATCCTCTTTCAAGCCACCCAAATCAGATACAGGGGATATTAAAAGAACTTTCATCAATATAAAGGCAAAAAATGATCCCTTAAGAATGAAAGTTTATGATCAATATATGAAGATGGCTCCACATAACAAGGAGAGGTTAATGTCAGCATTTGACATTTCACAGGGAAAAATGTTAATGAGTCACTTCAAATCAAAAGTGCCAAAGCCCATGTCAGCAGCAGATTACATTAGAACAAATTTCGAAGTCCTGGAAAAGGACATTCATCCTTTAGACCAAATAGAGCTACACAGACAAACTGGGGAAATGGTCTATTCCACTCTTACCAACAAGGCCATGGCAGCTATAACGTTGCAGGATTCTTTGAATAACACTACTACATAATTGCAAATTGAGAAGGCCTCTTCACAGGCCAAAGATAATAGAATAAAGTCTTTAGAAGACATAATCATTGGTTTGGGTCACAATCCCAAAGACATTAAAAGTATTGAGGCATTAATAAAGAAGAAAGATGATGACATAGCTGCACTCAGAAAGCAGCTAAAATTACCAGCCTCAAGGCACCCTCAGACCCAAGAAGTTCTAAAATGGAATTCACAGGAAGAAATAATGGAGTTGCTCCTAAACATGACTGAGCGACTTAGTGAAACGGAGAAGGAATTGGAAAAAGCTTTGTAGGAACAGGAAACTATCAGGCAGACATCAACAACAGGTACTACAACAACAGGTCAGCAAACACAGCCATCCCAGGTAAACACTTCTGGTTTGAGTTCTGATGAATTAATAAAGCAGATGGAAAGTCTACAACTAAGGGTCACAGAACTCCAAGAAACGAAATTGCAATTAGTAAAATTGGAGGAAAAATATGATACATCTAAAAAGACAGCTGCTGATAACACCAGGGAGATAAAAAGGTTGGAAAAATTGGTTCAGACTTTGGAAAAAGATCTTTCATTGGAGAAGCCTTTAAAGGAAATAAATGACATTCTTTGGGGTAACATCATTGAGTTAATAAAGGGCATTTGGCCCTCTGTTCAAGCTATTTTTGAACAAAATGAGTTGGTTAAGATAGCTCAAGAAGAAATAAACAGAACCAAAAATGAATTAAGAGGCAGGCCTGAGCAGGCCAATCAGCTCATTCAATTTTTGAACACCAGGACAAAGCAACAGCTTGCAGTGTTAGGGATTGATGACAGGACAGGCACAGTTTTGGAAATAAAGAGAGTTTTCATCAAGAGAACTTTCATGCAGAATTTAGAAAGAAAGTGCACAGATATTTTATTTGATATCAACATTTTCAGAGAGAAATTTCAAGCTTTGTTGGATAGTGGGTTACCAAGTCCTATGCTCACAGAGGATCAAATAATGGACTTAGAAACCTATATAAAGAAAATAAATTCTCATGCTCAAAATACAGCTGCTTGTTCTCCTAGTTTACCACAATCAACATTACCAACAGGGAGAAATATCTATGATAGAGTAAGGAATTTATTTCATCTGGAACATGAAATAAGGTATCTGTTTCCTAATGAGCCCAACTTCTACAAACTCACAAAAGCAGATGAAACATTGAGAAAACTCAAAAGGACCATGATACCAGATAATCAATGGTGGAAGGAAATGTTGGAAATTCTATAAAAGTTATTTTCAGGATGAGAATTTATCTTTACTATCAAGTAAATGGTAAAAATGAGTACAGATGAAAGAGCATCAGTTACACAAGTTAAAGAGTATCCGTAAAGACAAAGATTATCAAGCAAGCAAATAAATTACTCCAAAAGACAGCAACGAGCCCTTTTTCAGCACGTACCTCCAGCACATCCACAAAGAAAGGAAACAGCACATCAGCAGTTACTTATTATTCTATCTACGAGACCATTTGTCTCCTGTTTACTTGTAAATTAATCCTTAGTGACCCCAAAATATGGGCTAGGATAGTGTGAGATATTTTCAATTATTTAGTGTATAAATAAACCCTCAAAGAGAGTGTTGAGGGTGGATTCTATTACTCTGCTGTAACATTGAGATTTTCGGAATAATAGCATTTTGGAGAAATTAATTCATGGCTTACTGGATGACGATTTAAAGCACTGGACTTGTTGCAGGATTCATGTGTTGGACTACAGTTCAATAAGTTTTTCTACCCTTTTGTCTGAAATACTATATTAGTTTATAATATCATCATATCCATTTCTGAATAATTTACATAAAGGATTGAAACAGAATTTTCTTAATTGTACTCTGTTTTCAAATGTGATTATTCTTAATGTTTTCTTCTAAATTAGTTATAAGCATGAATTCTTAAATGCTCCTGCTTTGCTAATTTAAACATTATTGATTACTATAATAAAGAATCCTTCATTGCTCTTTGTTTGTAGTCATTTCACTTCTTTCTTTTGAACATGGTGAAAGATTCTTAGATGCCTTTCATCCCTTCAAGATCATCCCATCCACTTTAAATTTTAAGGATTGTTCTCTGTCTAGCTATCTTGCCCTGTAATACCATCTTGTGTTTAGAATAGAAATCCAGTAAAGCCATCCTTTGACTCCATAGCCCAATGGACTGAAAGCTCTCAACCTTGCCCTTAGTTTGTGGATTCCACCATTTTCCCAAAATAAACTTTGAATCTATAACTAGCCTAAAACCTTCCAAAAACAAAGATAAATCATAAAGAGAGAGCCCTCTCTGGATGCAGATTGGCTAGATTCTGCATCTAAAAGGTTGGTTTGTGGTTACCTCGGGTATACTTTCCTCTTACACAACTTCTAGGAAAACCTGAGTGATAACAGCATCTACTATTTAGCATTGGAATTTCCTATTTAGGGGTTCCATCTCTTCCCATTGATAAGCTCTTGGGAGAGATTGTATTTCTTTTACACTATCAGGTTGGAGACCAAGCTTCTACTTCCAACTGCAACGCAGATCCAGTGAGGGTTTTCTTTCTTTTGTAAGCTGCAGCAAGTGGAACTCTAGATCTGTTCAGATCTAGCTTGTATTGGGGCCTCTTCTTAGTGAGTGTGTCTTTTAACCTCCTGGAAGAGTGCAGCCATTGTTGAGCTTTGTTTTTGCATCTTGGCATCAGTAAAACTCAGTTATTCAAGCTGTAGTCCAGTCTCCCTTGGGGGACTGCGTTATTTTCATGGAGATTAGATCTCTTCAGATCTAAGTCATTCCAGTGCTCTTTTTCAGTGGAGGAGGCATCTTGGCATGTGGCCATCAGTAATGTATCCCCTACAATGCAGTTTCTACCCCAGATCTGTGTTATTATAGTAGGAGGTGTTGCAGTGAGTATGGGTGCACCAATTGGAAAGTCGGTTTCTGAGTGTTGGGGACCTACCCTTCAGTTTGAAGATCTGTTGGGGGAGATCTACACATTTTAATTTTTAGATCTGATCTAAATAATTTGAGTACTTCAGCATTTCTGAATATTTCTGTAGATCTTCTTTCTTAGATCTCAGATCTACTGCTTATGCTTGGTGTAAACCATGAAATTCCTAGGGGATTTGAAAGAGGAGCTCTTCTAGTGCACGGATCTGATATAGATATAAATTTTTATGCAAAGATCTGCTCTAGATCTAACATGTAACATAAAACAGTTTCATCCTAATAAAATAATGTTGTTAAGGTAGTTTCCTGTCATTCATATGGTTGCAACCCTCTCTTGAGGAGATTTCTTCTTTCTATGATTTGTATTTTCAGCCATATATTTGATGCACTTAATTGTAAGACTTAATTTCTGCTATAAATAATATTGAAGCATCTATTCATGAGCCTCCTATCACTGCTCTGTAGAAACTTCATTATTTCTTGAGCAGGGTTGTTTGTTATTGCTGCAGTCTCTCTTTGAGGCATTTTTCAAGGAAACTAGGTGTGGGAGATTTGTTTAACCCACCTAGGAGGATTTCTTTTTGATACCCTCTTGGATCTAGGACTTAGATGCTCATATATAAGGGATCCAAGTGCTGGTTTTCATTTTTGTAGCAGCCATTACTGGAAAATGCGTTTTCCATTCATGCCTTGCTAGCTGTTCTAGATTTTGGATATTATAGTGGTATCGGAGCATGATCTCTAGATCTGCCTGTGAGATCCAGTTATTAGAAGAATAGAGAGAAGGAGTAGAGTTCAGAATGATGGAGAGGATAATATTACTCTCATCAGTTTTTAGATCTAAGAAGAGCCTCTCCAAAGAGGTTAAACAAAAGAAAAAAGAATGTTGTAGTGAGACCTCTAGAAGGTTTCAAGAACTAGAAGAAGGAGGACCAGGCACTTCCTATTCTCATAGAGGGAGTGAAGAGAAAGAAGAGCACTTAGAACATGATATTCTAAGTAGGTACTTGATAGAGTACAAGTGTCAGTCTAGAGCCTTCAAGGAGACTCTAACTTTTCCTCAATTCATCTAGATGAAGGAAGAGGAGAGACCTTGCAGTAAAAGGGTGATCAAGAGATTTTAGGAAGAGGAGTCCTCACTATCTCTTGAGGAGATTTGCACTAGCCCTATGACAGACTTGGAGGAGCAGCCTTCAACACCTACAGTTGGGGACACCAACATTGTGAAAGAAAGAACTCTTGCAGCCGTGCAAGGTGTTCCCAAAGTCTAGCAAGGTATGATTACATTTCCACTTTCTATTATTGCAGCAAATCTTTCAGAAGATTGTGGAAATATGTTGTTTTATGACCCAGGATCATCACTTAATGCTAATATAGAGTATCAGGGTTGCATTGCACTGTCCAAGAGCAGCAATGAAGAGTTAAGGACCCTTTCCTCATGGAAACCTTCAGATGCCAGCTTCATTCAGGAAGCCATGAAGGGAGAGATGTCAAATGGTAGACATCTTGGGATGAGAAAATCTTTCTCCTCCCTAGATGAAACTCTCTCAATGAGCATGCCACAGCTCAAAGAGAGACTTCTACTTGCAGTAGATCCAAGTCCTCTTTTTTTTTGGAAGGCCATTCATGAGGAGGAGGTCAAATCAGGAGATCCCATTGGAGGTGCACTTCAACATTTCATGAGGTGCAAAGTTCTTCAAAGGTTGGAGGATCATGGTGTCCTACCTTGGGGGGATACCAAGCCATGGTAGAATGAGATCCATCACCCAAATTGGGATGAGTGGATGGCAGTATGGAGCAAGTGGTTGAAAAACCCCTTGCAGATCTATGATACAGGCCAGCAAGAAGCATGGTTGCGCTGGTTGTTTTTGGGTGAGCTTGGTCACTACCCAAAAATTTCTATTTCTTTATCTCATGCCTTGAGTCTCATTGATAGGATGCATAGGAAGAATGCATGGTTGTTGTGGCTATTAAGAAGAGAGTTTGGACATGATATGTCAAATCTTATGTCCATATATTTTCCTTTGTTTGAGATATATCTCATGGGCTCACATGTATTTATGCTTGAGATGTATTTCATGTATGTGAAATGTTTTTGGAGGAAGGAAAAATTCCCAATGATGTATGAGGGATATGGTTTGTACTATGTTTATGAGGCATCTCACATGTCCATCATTATATTATTGCTCCATGATCTGCATTTTGACAATGCAAGGAGGCAACAAGAGTCCTTGTTGCTGTGGCTATTATTGAGAGAGTATGGGCTGGAATCTCTCCATACTCATCATGATGTTTTAGAAGGAATGTATGGCACATTGTCTTGTTATTTTGATCATGTACAACTGATATTTATTATTTTTTACTGCCACATAGTAGATGAGCACTCATGCACAGCTAGTACCTTGTTGGAGGACAACTTGCCACAAGACATTCTTAAGCAGTAGTTGGGAGAATTGCGATGTATCCCTTGGATAAACCATTGGTATCATGGGACCATTAGCATTTTTCTGATTTGGATCCAAAATTTTGATGAGGTGCCATTCCTTTTGGATGGGATGGTTTTGGCCAAAACTATTTTCAAACTTGGCCACTCCCTTGATGGGCTAAGGGAGGTTCTGCAACATGATGGGTGCTTTCCTAAAGCACCAAATATAAATTTCACCTGCAGCCTTGGTGGAATGATTAGGGCAGCAAATAAGTGGCATGTAAACCACTTACCACATCCATATATAAAGTAGGGAGGAGATGAACTGCATTGGTTTCTATTGGGTGAGTGTGGGTACCACCCAAGGTTTTTGATTTTAATGTCTCATGCCTTGTATCTGAAGGAAAGAATGCAAAAGAAGGAGGCATGGTTGCTTTGGTTGACAAGAAGAAAGTATGGACACCCCATGATGAATTCCATGTCCATACATTTACTTACGTCTATGATGTATGTACATGTATTTCTGTTTAGGATGGATATCATAATCATGTATGTACTTTGGGTCAGGAGAAATTGTGACCTTCTCATGAGGTGGCATAAGGGAGCTTGTTTATATCATGATGTTAATAATGCTCAAATATTTGTTATGAACATGAGAGGAGGAATGACACATTGTGTGGATGTGTCCATTGGGAATGCAATCTCCCATATTTAATTTTACTTCAAGAGGAGGATAGAACATTGTGTGGCCGCTACATTATATCATTTGTTTTCTTGTGCTAGAAGCCATATGCTGGGCTTATGTCATTGGGAGAAGTCTCTCACTTGGGAGAAATTGTAGCAAGACATGTGTTGTTTGAATCATATTCAGCCAACACCTATTACCCTCTACTATTTCCAAGCTTTGAAGAAGCTTTTTGCAGCAAGGAGGTGGTGGGGTGGCCACTTATTTTACTATGATTTGAGGCAGCAAGATGAAGGACAACGTTGGTCTCAAGGGAGGGACTATTGTCACCATCCAATATATCATATGACACTTAGTCCATGTTACTTTTGGAGCACATATGGTGAAGATACTCTATTCACTATATGCATGAGAGATTGGGCAAGAAGGCTCACTAGAATTCATGAAGGGAATCATGAAGTTCCAAGTCTCTTTTGGCTTCATGAGGACTATATTATTGCATCCCAGGATCATCAGCTCCATATGTATCATAGATGGAGGGAGAGATAGCATGAATTGAGTATCCTTATCTCTCAATTCCAGCTATGGAGCCCCTACACATTTCATATGGTGGGGATTGGTAACTATTTTTTTGAGCTATCAAGGATGGCTCACTCTGTTTGGATGATAGCATGGAGATAGGAGTTTCTCATGGGGGTTGAAGTGCATAATGTTTACCATCTCTCATGCCTTGAGGGGACCAATGGAAAACATATTATTCTTTTATGTATCTCCCATTACTTCACGATGACAACTAATTGGTTCATCCACCAAAGGCAGACTTGCATTCTTGGGAGGAGACAACTCCATTGGAGATTCTGCAAAGTCCTTGTGAGTTGCTTGAGGACAAGCAACATTTTGGATGGGAGGACTGTAATATTCGTATTTTAATAGGAATATTCAATTTCATTTTGTTTTCTTTGTTCAAAGAATAATTATGTAAATGAGGGTCAAAAAATCCTAATAAAAGGATAAATACATGCCCAATGTGAAAAAGGGTAAATCTAGGCCACTTTAATAAACACACTTGAGTGTGAAAAGAACAAATCCACTAACTGGGTCAATCTTGACCATATCTACGACGCAATATGGGAGGAGTGCTCATCAATGAGGCACAACACAATTCTAGAAGGAGGTCTCTTGTGTGAAAGGGATAAGTTGATGAAGGTGGTTTAGGGTTTTGACAAGCTCTCATCTTATAAAAGGAAAGGGAAGGCAACATGTTGATGTTGTTCATGATTTCATTTCTGATTTGTTGTCTGTTTAGACACACAGATCTCTTGGCTCTTTAGCCTAGATTGCATCTGCTGTTTAGCATTGGAATTTCCTGTTTAGGGGTTCCATCTCTTACCATTGAGGAGATCTTGGGAGAAATTGTATTGCTTGTCCACTATCAGGTTGGAGACCAAGCTTCTACTTCCAACTGCAATGTAGATCTAGTGAGGGTTTGCTTGCTTTCGTAAGCTGCAACAAGTGGAACTCTAGATCTGTTCAAATCTATCTTGTATTGGGGCCTCTTCTTAGTGAGTGCGTCTTTTAACCTCCTGGAAGAGTGAAGCCATTGCTGAGATTCAATTTTGTATCTTGGCATTAGGCCAACTCAGTTAGTCAAGCTGCAGTCCAGTCTCCTTTGGGGGACTGCATTATTTTCATGGAGATTAGATCTCTTCAGATCTAAGTCATTCCAGTGCTCTTTTTCACTGGAGAAGGCCTCTGCTCTATTGGAGGAAGTGTATTGAAGTGCATGAGCCTCAGTTTCTGATCTTGACATGTGGCCATCAATCATCTATCCCCTACAACATAGTTTCTACCCCAGATATGCGTTATTCCAGTAGGAGGTGTTGCAGTGAGTTTGGGTGCACCAATTGGAGAGCCAGTTTCTGAGTGTTGGGGACCTACCCTTCACTTTGAAGATCTGTTGGGGGAGATCTACACATTGTACTTTTAATATCTTATCTACATAATCTGATTACTTCAACAATTCTGAATATTTCTGCAGATCTGCTTTCTTAGATCTCAGATCTACTTCTTATGCTTGGTGTAAACCCCAAAATTCCTAGGGGATCTGAAAGAGGAGCTCTTCTAGTGCATGGATTTGATATAGATCTGACTTTTTGTGCACATATCTGCTCTAGATCTGACATGTAACACACAATAGTTGTAGCCTAATAAAATAACGTTGTCAAGGTAGGTTTCTGTCATTCATATGGTTGCAACCCTCTCTTGAGGAGATTTCTTTTGTACCTTGAAGTGTTTCTGACTATGGCTAAAGTGAAATTGGTGTGTAAGACTTATTTTTATGAATAAAATGCTAACTGAGCATCATACTATGAACTCCTATCATTTCTCTATAAACTGCAGTTGTTTCTTTGAAACGGGGACCATTTCATTATTATTTGCGAGTCTCTCTTTGAGGCATTTTCAAAATGATTAGTGGGAGATCATTTATTACTAGGAGGATTTGTTTTTGAAAAGCTGTCCAGATGGAATTAGGTTAAAATTATTAAGGATGCAAGTGGGTTTTTCTTACCTTGGTATTCTTTGGGAAAATGGTTTCAGGTCTTGCATGTATTCTGTTCCAAATTTGGGATATTACACATATAAATAATATTCATAGAAATTAATATAACAGAGTCAGTCTGGAACCCATAACTGCCCTTACCATTTCACTTTCTTGGTACTTACAGAGGTCACTCTAAATATAGCATTTGATGTCGCAACATAATATTAGATTTTATAGGATTTTCCTCTTCTTCTGCTCTACTCTTAGGAATAAAAAAACTATTTCACCCATCAATAATAGAATTTCCCAATAGTTTATATAGAGTTCCAATCCAAAACCACCTCAAAAATATCATTTATCCTCGAACCATATTATAGGTATCCTTTTAAAACACTAATTTTACACCTATATCTCTCATCTTTCTTATGGAAATAAAATTTCTCACTAATCCTAGGATGTGAAAAACACTAGGGAGTGTTATTATCTTTCCAACCATGTGCTTTAAATTGATTTTTTCTCATCCTATGATTATTTATGTTGAGTCATATTCTATAAAAAAATCACTTCCATCATAGTTTCCATGCTTATAAAACCACTCCCCTTGAGGAGTCATACGAAAGGATGTCGTTGAGTCCCCTCCTTCATCTATGGAGGCTTTGATTTCTATATAATAAGAATCAACATATCCCTTACTTTTCTCAATGATTTTGGATCTACAATATTTCTTGTAATTCCCTTCTTTTCCACATCAACATAACTTTACAATTTTTCCTTCAAATTTATATTTTCCTCTATATTTAAATCTCCCACTTGAGGAATTATTTATATTTATATTATGGGAGCATAATATTATAGAAAGGGCAATTGCGTTTTCACTTACCATTTTTTTCCTTCTCATATCCTCGATAACAAGGATGATAATATATTTAAAAAAATCAATGTAGTTGCATTACTACCTATGGTAACAACCAAAATATCCCATGAGTTTGGTAAAGAGAACAAAAAAATGATACAATTATATTCATATATAATCCTAATATCAACAGATAGTAGCTAACTTACCATAACATTTAAGGTGCTTATATTCTCTATCACCAAGTACCCATCCTTCATCCTCGAGTTATACAAATTTTTCCATAGGAACAATTTGTTCACCGAGGACACAGATCGATACAAAGTCCCTAACTTGTTCCACAATACCTTTGTTGTAGCTTATCTTGAAACATTCAATAATAATAAATCTATGAGAAAAAATCATATTGTGCATTTTTCCTATCTATCCAACTTGGTCTAGTCATTTCTTGACATCCATGTTGGTGCAGTATCTATATCCACAGTGATCCACTGATCTTTTCCCACCAATTAACCTTCCATTTTGAGCTTCCATGGCTCAAAACTATTCCCATTGAATTTATTAATATCTATATTTAAACTTCCCTCCATTTATTTTCACCACAAGAATAAATTTTGTACATATACCATTGTAATGAGGTCTACCACAGGCTTGAGCAAAATCCCTTAGCCACAAAATCATCCCCTTGAAGATAAAAATAATCTGATACCAAATGTAGATTTAAACCATTACAGTTTATTTTTGCAAACACATTCTTAATAAAACATAAAATATTAATGGCAAACACACACATTAAAATAGATATTTTTACCCTGGAAACCAAAAACTAGGAAAACCAAAAACATTTTTCAATACATATTCTTCTTTAAAGTATTACAATACTATATTTATATATCCCACAACAATAATAAATCACCAATCCATTTACCTTGGATTATAATACGACTATATTTTGTTATCTCAAAATACTAAACCATGGGCTAAACCTCCATGCGCCACAAACCACAAAAGGTGAAAATTGTGTGCCAAAAATCATTGAAAATTGACGCAAAAAACTACCCATTTTTTTCATGGGTGCTACCCTTGAAACCATTCAAAAAGGGGCTTCTACCCCCTTGCAAATTCCTCGAGCAGAGGGGATTCTACTTCCCATGATCCTCCCCCCCCCCCCGAAATAAAGAAAGAAAAAAAAGAAATAGGGAATATTTTGGCTCCACTATGCCTAGTGCAATGTACATAATGTAGACGTAATCATGCAAAGAACATAACACTTTCCCAACCATGTCCACCTCCTCACTTTTTTTATTTTCTTTGTTACCTTCAAGAATGTAGAGGCTAGACTATTTGGCTCACTTATGCTCTCAAGAACAAAATAAATGACCTTTAGCATGTCATTACTCTACTTCATTAAGAATATAATTAATTGCAAAAGGTGTATAGAGCATGGAAGCCTTACCCTTGTCACTAATATGGCATGGAGAATGAGAGATGAAAAGAAACTTGAACTTATTATTTGGATCCAGCTTGAATATTGTGGAGATGTATTTAGGCTTATAAATTTCAATATCAAGATAGATGTTGTTGGGAAGCCTACCAATAAAAATCTCGAGGAGTTTGCCAATCTCGAGACCCATAATACAAATATTTAACCTTTAGTGGTGTTGGAGTGTTTAGTCCTAGAAAGTTATTAGTTGTTATATTTTGGTAGGCTAACTTAATGATTCGGACTTATGCAGGAATACAACAGAATACAGAAATAACCATAAACATAGAGATGCATCAGAAATAATGCTTCATTTCATTAATATCAAATAACAAAAATATGCTTACAAACATAATGGAAATAAACTAGCTAGGGTGCTGGTAATGAATCTGTGAGAAGAGATGTGGTGGCTAAAGACCTCTGAACTATGTTACAATGAGACTCGAGGTCCTATTTATTATTGAGAAACAATGGAGAACTCTAAACGTCCAAAAACCTAACCCTAGGAGATGAAGTGCCAAAACTATGGGCCCCGTTTGGGTAAATTGGTGTTTCAACTTCCCGGGGATGTAACTCCGGCATACGACCTCCATTTGACGCATATGATACATAGTTAGAAACATATATCCGAGGACCAAAAATGTTGTCGCAAATATCAATTCCAGAATGGAATCATATTTTCTAGACAAATGATGCCCAAAAGACGTCCTTTAGGGCCTCAAAACGGCTCGAAAGTTCAAGACCCGAAAAACTGCTAAACATAGTAAGTTGTGTTGCAACATAAAAACTAAAAGAACTGGTGGTGGGGGTTCAAATGGAATAGGTGGGTGGCCACCAATTTCCACCTAGATCATTAAGGCCCCAAAACGGCTCTGGGAGTGTAGGACCCGAAAACGTGCTAAAAATAGTAAGTTGTACTGAAAGTGAAAAGCTCCAAGAATTGATGGTGTGGGTCCAGATGGAATAGGTGGGTGGCCAAAAATATCCACTTGGATCATTCCTCCCTCCTTAAGAAGCAATGGTCCCCATTGCGTCGAGATCCTTGATCATATGAGGCACGTTTTGTTGTCGAAGATGTCATGGACCTGTGGGCGGACATGCTGGATGCAATTAGTAAATTTGGTTTCTTTATCAGCCTCAAATAGTACATGAGTGGATTCTATCTGTGTAGTCGTATGAGGTATGGAAACATCAGGCAGCGGTGCGTCGAGGGTCAGATCAATGGAGTGCTTGTAATGATAGTGTAGAGGAACCTCTGTGAGTGAGGAGAAAGTTTCCTCGTATTCCTCCATGACATTGTCCATCTACTGCAGCTGTGCTGGGGAGCCTTGTTTCGAGGTTGTGGCTAGAATATTCTTCTTTCCCTGTGAGTGAGTTATAAGGAAAATAAATTTCCTGGTTTGGGAAACAATCTTACTATGTTGTTTTGTAGTATTCAAAGAGATGTCAGGAGGTGGTACTACCTATGGTATCCTGTACAAGTTATTTCCCAAAGTAATAACAACAAAATGAGGCCTAGAATCATACATAGCATGTCGCCTCCACAAGTATGGTTGGCCCAATAATACATCAGCTACATCAAGAGGAGCAACATCACACAATACCTCATCCGTGAATGCCTTGATACTGTACGGAAGGCGGCACTGCTGGCGGATGCGGAGATATCTCCCTAGGTGGAGCCACTCGATGGTATATGGCTGCGGGTGTGCTATGGTTAGTAGGCTAAGCCGCTTCATGACCTCTGCTGAAATGAGGTTCTTTTGGCTTCCTCTATCGACAAGAAATTGCAGCGGATAACCCTTCTCACACATCTACGAATGGAAGAGGTGCTCCCCCTCCTCTAGATCCTCTGGATCCTCCCTCTGGATCTTGGTGGTGGCAACAATGGCATTGGGATCTGAATCAATGATCTGATTCCCTTTGTTATTTCCTCTGTCTGGTTATAAATCAGGATCAGAAAATGCATCTGATTCGGGTGCCTTTAGTTCGGCCACTAATGACTGTTTGGCCCGACACTCATTTGTGCTGTGAGTGGGATTGTTATGAAATTCATACTAGTTCCATGTGTCCTTCTTTGGATTTGCGGTGTTGTTCTAAGTCGCACTGCTTTGGCCTTGCCCCTTGTTCTTCAGTTCAGGGGCACCTTTCAAATTCGCAAATCCAAAGTCTCGCTTCTTCTATTTAAATTTCAGCTCGATCTTGGTGGCATAACAATATGTCGTGCCAAACGATGTAATGTAAAGGAACCCCATTTCCTCCTGAATGTGTTTGTGTAGATAGCCGCGGTACTTGAGCACCAAATGTCTCTCTAAATATTTAATACCCAAATTTGTGCACAGGGTATGGAACATATTCGTCAGTTCATGCACATCTTGATCCCTTTGTTGCTGCAGCGTGGTCCATTGGATGTATTTGTCCTCATAGCTCCCCAAGGGGTAATATTGTTCCTTGATGCTATCTCAGAACGAATTCCAAGTGGGTGTGGCCAAGAATAGAGAGGGTTCCCCTTCGTCCTCTTGCTCACAGTAGGTTTCCCACCAGTCTTTGACATAGGGGGCGACTTTGAGGAGTGAAAAAATAATCTTTTCTCGGTCAGAGAAATTATGGACCGAGAAATACCCTTCGAGAAAATTCAACCATCTATCTACGACATTTGCATCTATTTGCCCTTCAAATACAAGAATTTCAAAGTTTACATGTACCTTGAAGGGAGTGGCACCTCCAGAGTGGCTGTTGGATGCAGATGCACCGTAGGTGGGCAGTCTTTGAAGGATTTGAGAAAAGTTATCCATCATCGCGTTCCTTTGTTTCTCAAGGGCCTCCTCGAGCAATATTTTGATAGGATCTTCTACTCCCTCATCTTTCTTTTCTTCTGCCATGGGAGGTCATTGGTGCTTGCAAGGCTGATCTTGCAAGGGTTCAAAAAGATCAAGCCTTAACTCCTTATACCCTCACTGTGTTGGGGACATGCAGAGAAAAACAAAGAAGTAGTAGACCGCTCTGATACCACTGATCCAGACTTATGCAGGAACGCAAAAGAATACAGAAATAACCATAAAAATAAAGATGCAACGGAAATAGTGCTTCATTTCATTGATATCAAATAATAGAAATATGCTTACAAACATAATGGAAATAAAATAGCTAGGGTGCTAGTAGAGAATATCTGAGAAGAGATGTGGCGGCTACAGACCTCTGAACTATGTTAAAATGAGGCTCAAGGGAAAATTTATTATTAAGAAACAATGGAGAACTATAAACGTCCAAAAACCTAACCCTAGGAGATGAAGCACCAAAACGATGGGCCCCATTTGGGTAAATTGGTGTTTCAACTTACCAGGGATATAACTTCGGCATACAATCTCCATATGACGCGTATGATACATCGTTAGAAATATCTATCCGAGGACTAAAACTGTAACACAATAGAAAGATATATTCATGGGAGCCCTGTTTCAAGGTTGTGGCCACAATATTCTTCTTTCCATGTGAGCGATTTATAAGGAAAATAAATTTCCTGGTTTGTGAAACAATCTTACTATGTTGTTTT
Organism: Pinus albicaulis; assembly: GCA_034641835.2. Lineage (NCBI taxonomy): Eukaryota > Viridiplantae > Streptophyta > Pinopsida > Pinales > Pinaceae > Pinus > Pinus albicaulis. The sequence continues at coordinate 938,719,236 of CM076578.1, forward strand.
GCAGTAGTCAAAGAGATGACAGGAGGCGGTACTACATCCAGTATCCTGTACAATTTATTTCCCAAAGTAATAAAAATAGCACGAGGCCTAGACTCATACACAACATGTTGCCTCCACAAGTATGGTTGGCACAATAATACATCAGCTACATCAAGAGGAGCAACATCACACAATACCTCATCCGTGAATGGCTTGATACTGTACGGAAGGCAACACTGCTGGCGGATGCAGAGATCTCTCCCTAGGTGGAGCCACATGATGGTATATGGCTATAGGTGTGCTATGGTCAGTAGGCCGAGCCGCTTCACGACCTCTGCTGAAATGAGGTTCTTTTGGCTTCTGCTATTGACAAGAAATTGCAGCGGAGAACCCTTTACCCACATCGGCAAATGGAAGAGGTGCTCCCCTTCCTCTGGATCCACCCTATGGATATTGGTGGTGGCGACAATGAGACTGGGATCTACATCAATGATCTCATTCCCTTTGTCATTTCCTTTGTCTGCTTCTGACTCAAGATCAGAAAATGCATCTGATTTGGGTGCCTTTAGTTCGACCACTAATGACTGTTTGGCCCGACACTCATTTGTGCTGTGAGTGGGGATTTTATGAAATTCACACCACTTCCCTGTGTCCTTATTTGGATTTGCGGTGTTGTTCTGAGTTGCACTTCCCTGGCATTTCCCCTTGTTCTTCGGTTCAAGGGCACCTTTTGGATTCGCAGATCCAAAGTCTTTCTTCTTCTACTTAAATTTCTGATCAATCTTGGCGCCAAAGCAATATGTCGTGCCAAGCGATGTAATGTCGAGGAACTCCATTTCCTCCTGAATGTGTTTGTACTAACAACCATGGTACTTGAGCAACAAATGTCTCTATAAATATTTAATACCCAAATTTGTGCCCAGGGTATGGAACATATTCATCAGTTTGTGCACATCTTGATCCCTTTGTTGCCGCAGCGTGGTCCATTGGATGTATTTGTCCTCATAGCTCCCCATGGGGCAATATTGTTCCTTGATGCCGTCTCATAACAAATTCCAAGTGGGTGTGGCCAAGAATAGAGAGGGTTACCCTTTGTCCTCTTTCTCACAGTAGGTTTCCCACCAGTATTTGACATGGGGGGCGGCTTTGAGGAGTGCAAAAATAATCTTTTCTCGGTCAGAGAAATCATGGACCGAGAAATACCCTTCTAGCAAATTCAATCATCTATCTATGGTGTCTACATATATTTGGCCTTCAAATATAGGAATGTCAAACTTTACCTATACCTTGAAGGGAATGGCACCTCCAGAGTAGCTATTGGATGCAGATGCACCGTAGGTGGGCAGTCGTTGAAGGATCTGAGAAAAGTTATCCATCATCGCGTTCCTTTGTTTCTCGAGGAACTCCTCGAGCAATATCTTGATAGAATCTCCTGCTCCCTCGTCTTTCTTTTCTTCCACCATGGGAGGTCATTGGGCCTTGCAAGGCTGATCTTGCAAGGGTTCAACTAGATCGAGCCCTAATTCCTTATACCCTGACCATGTTGGGGACATGCAGAGAAAAACAAAGAAAGAGCAGACCGCTCTGATACCACTGATCCAGACTTATGTAGGAACACAACAGAATATATAAATAACCATAAACATAGAGATTCAGTGGAAATAATGCTTCATTTCATTAATATCAAATAACAGAACTATGCTTACAAACATAATGGAAATAAACTAGCTAGGGTGCTAATAGCGAATCTCTGAGAAGAGATGTGGTGGATACAAACCTCTGAACTGTGTTAGAATGAGGGTCGAGGGCCTATTTATTATAGAGAAACAACAGAGAACTCTAAACATCCAAAAACCTAACCCTAGGAGATGAAGAGCCAAAACTATGGGCACCATTTGGGTAAATTGGTGTTTCAACTTCCCGGGGATGTAACTTCGGCATACGATCTCTGTTTGACATGTATGATACATCGTTAGAAATATCTATCTGAGGACTAAAATTTTTTCTACAGATATCAATTTCAAAATGGAATTATATTTTTTCGACAAACGATGCCCAAAAAACATCGTTTAGGGCCTCAAAACGGCTTTGGAAGTTCAGGACCCGAAAAACTGCTAAAATAGTAAGTTGTGCTGCAACTTAAAAACTGAAAGAATTGATGGTGGTGGTTAAAATGGAATAGGTGGGTGGCCACCAATGTCCACCTAGAACATTAAGGCCCAAAAATGGCTCTGGGAGTACCGGACCCGAAAACCTGCTAAAAATAGTAAGTTGTGCTGAAAGTGAAAAGCTGCGAGAATTGATGGTGCGGGTACAAATGGAATAGGTGGGTGGCCACCGATATCCAACTGGATCATTCCTCCCTCCCTAAGAAGCAATGGTCCCCATTGCATTGAGATCCTTCATGAGATGACGCACGTTCCGTTGTCAAAGATGTCATGGACCTGTAGGCGGACATGCTGGATGCAATTAGTAACTTTGGTTTCTTTATCAGCCTCAAACAGTACATGTGTGGATTCTGTCTATGTAGTCGCATGAGGTATGGCAACATCAGGCAGCGGTGCGTCGGGGGTCAGATCAATGGATAGCTTGGAGAGGAACCTATGTGAGTGAGGAGAAATTTCCTTGTATTCGTCCGTGACTTTGTCCATCTATTGCAGCCATGTAGGGGAGCTCTGTTTCGAGGTTGTGGCCATAATATTTTTCTTTCCCTGTGAGCGATTTATAAGGAAAATGAATTTCTTGGTTTGGGAAACAATCTTAATACGTTGTTTTGCAGTAGTCAAAGAGATGATAGGAGGCAATACTACCTTCTGTATCCTGTACAATTTATTTCCCAAAGTAATAACAACAACACAAGGCCTAGACTTATACACAGCATGTCACCTCCACAAGTATGGTTGGCCCAATAATACATCAGCTACATCAAGAGGAGAAACATCATAAAATACCTCATCCATGAATGGCTTGATACTGTACGGAAGGTAGAAATGCTGGCGGATGCGGAGATCTCTCCCTAGGTGGAGCCACCTGATGGTATACGACTGCAGGTGTGCTATGGTCGGTAGGCCGAATCGCTTCATGACCTCTGCTGAAATGAGGTTCTTTTGGCTTCTTTTATTGACAAGAAATTGCAGCGGAGAAGCCTTCAACCACATTTGCAAATGGAAGAGGCGCTCCCCCTCCTCTAGATCCTCTGGATCTTGGTGGTGGCAACAGTGGCACTGGGATCCACATCAATGATCTTCTTCCCTTTGTCATTGCCTTCCTCTGGTTCTGATTCAAGATCAGAAAATGCATCTGATTTTGGTACCTTTAGTTCATCCACCAATGACTGTTTGGCCCGACACTCGTTTGTGCTATGAGTGGGTCTGTTATGAAATTCAAATCACTTCCCTGTGTCCTTCTTTGGATTTGTGGTGTTGTTCTGAGTCACACTGCTTTGGCCTTGCCTCTTGTTCTTTGGTTCGGGGGCACCTTTAAGATTCGTAAATCCAAAGTCTTGCTTCTTTTGCATAAAATTCTGCTCGATCTTGGCGGCATAGCTATATGTCGTGCCAAGCAATGTAATGTCAAGGAACTCCATTTCTTCCTGAATGTGTTTGTGTAGACAACCATGGTACTTGAGCACCAAATTTCTCTCTAAATCTTTAATACCCAACTTTGTGTGCAGGGTATGGAACATATTCGTCAGTTCGTGCACATCTTGATCCCTTTGTTATTGCAGCGTGGTCCATTGGATGCATTTGACCTCATAGCTCCCCACGGGGTAATATTGTTCCTTGATGCTATCTCGGAATGAATTCCAAGTGGGTGTGGTTGAGAATAGAGAGGGTTCCCCTTCATCCTCTTGCTCACAGTAGGTTTCTCACCAGTCTTTGACACGAGGGGCGACTTTGAGGAGTGAAAAAATAATCTTTTCTCGGTTAGAGAAATACGGGATCGAGAAATACCCTTCCAGTAAATTCAACCATCTATCTACGACGTCTGCATCTATTTTTCCTTCAAATACAGGAATTTCAAAGTTTACCTATACCTTGAAAGGAGTGGCACCTCGAGAGTGGCTGTTGGATGCAGATGCATCATAGGTGGATAGTCATTGAAGGATCTGAGCAAAGTTATCCATCATCGCATTCCTTTGTTTCTCGAGGGCCTCCTCGAGCAATATTTTGATAGGATCTCCTTCTACCTTGTCTTTCTTTTCTTCCTCCATGGGAGGTCGTCGGGGCTTGCGAGGCTGATCTTGCAAGGGTTCAACTAGATCGAGCCCTAACTCCTTATACCCTCACCGTGTTGGGGACATGCAGAGAAAAACAAAGAAAGAGTAGACCGCTCTGATACCACTTATCTGGACTTATGCAGGAATGCAAAAAAATACAGAAATAACCATAAACATAGAGATGCAGTGGAAATAATGCTTCATTTCATTAATATCAAATAACAGAAATATGCTTATGAACATAATGGAAATAAACTAGCTAGGGTGCTGGTAGCGAATCTCTAAGAAGCGATGTGGTGGCTAAAGACCTCTGAACTATGTTACAATGAGGCTTGAGGGCCTATTTATTATTGAGAAATAATGGAGAACTCTAAACGTCCAAAAACCTAACCCTAGGAGATGAAGAGCCAAAACTATGGGCCCTGTTTGTGTAAATTGGTGTTTTAACTTCTCGGGGACGTAACTTCAACATACGATCTCTGTTTGACACGTATGATACATCGTTAGAAAGATCTATCTGAGGAATAAAACTATTTCTAAAAATATTTATTCTAGATTGGAACAATAATTTTCAGACAAATGATGCCCAAAAAACGTAGTTTAGGGCCTCAAAATAGCTTCGAAAGTTCAGGACCTGAAAAAATGCTAAAAATAGTAAGCTGTGCTGCAACTTAAAAACTGAAAGAACCAATGGTGGGGGTTCAAATCGAATATGTGGGTGGCCACCAATGTCCACCTATATCATTAAGGCCCTAAAACGACTCCAGAAGTGCAGGACCCGAAAACCTGCTAAAAATAGTAAGTTGTGTTGAAAGTGAAAAGCTACAAGAATTGATGATGTAGGTCAAAATGGAATAGGTGGGTGGCCACCGATATCTACCTTGATCATTCCTCCCTCTTTAAAAATCAATGGTCCCCATTGCATTGAGATCATCCATGAGATGAGGCACATTCTGTTGTCGAAGATGTCATGGACCTGCGGATGCTAGATGTAATTAGTAAATTTGGTTTCTTTATCAGCCTCAAAGAGTACATGTGTGGATTCTGTCTGTGTAGTTGCATGAGGTATGGCAACATCAGGCAGCGGTGCATCGGGGGTCAGATCAATGGAGTGCTTGTCCTGAAAGTGTAGAGGAACCTCTGTGAGTGAGGAGAAATTTTCCTCGTATTCCTCCATGACTTTGTCCATCTGCTGTAGCCGTGTAGGGGAGCCCTGTTTTTAGGTTGTGGCCACAATATTATTCTTTCCCTGTGAGCGAGTTATAAGGAAAATAAATTTCCTGGTTTGGGAAACAATCTTACTAAGTTTTTTTTCAGTAGTCAAAGAGATGACAAGAGGTGGTACTACCTTTGGTATCATGTACAAGTTATTTCCCAGAGTAATAACAACAGCATGAGGCCTAAACTCATACACAGCATGTCGCCTCCACAAGTATGGTTGGCCCAATAATACATCAGCTACATCAAGAGGAGCAACATCACACAATAACTCATCTGTGAATGGCTCTATACTGTACGGAAGGCGATACTGCTGGCAGATGTGGAGATCTCTCCCTAGGTGGAACCACCAGATGGTATATGGTTGCAGGTGTGCTATGGTAGGTAGGTAGAGCTGCTTCATGAACTCTACTAAAATGAGGTTCTTTTGGCTTCTACTATCGACATGAAATTGCAGCAGAAAACCCTTCACCCACATCTGCGAATTGTAGAGGAGCTCCCCCTCCTCTGGATCCTCTACATCCTCCCTCTAGATCTTGGTGGTGGAAAAAATGGCACTGGGATCCGCATCAATGATCTGCTTCCCTTTTTTTAGCACCTAATTTGAACCTTAGGCTGAAGGAAGGCAAATCAGGGTAACCTCAAACCACGCTCAACCTTGTAGCTAGCTCTACAAGATTAGGAGAGGGCTCTCTCCGCGAAAAATATTCAATGAAGTATAACTGTGAACTGATTTTAGGCTAGGTATAATAATACTTGAAATGTTTTTCATAAATTTTCAGGGTTGTATGAACAGATGGGGTTGGATAGCTTGAAACTGGGGAATTAAATAAGAGATATAGGGTATTTTATGGGGCAAGGTAGGCAGGATTTTAACAACTTAGTTTCAATAATGATGGAATGTGTAAGATTGGTGAGAAGCTGAAAAGGGCATAGGAGATGGATCCTTTTCAAACAGCAGAAAACATCAAGTATTGAATGATTTCCCAAGGCAGAGCATTATGAAATGGATTCTACCTATCTATCTTGAAAACATCCAAACAGAAATATGAACGAATTAATGGAAAACATAACAACTAACAGATGAACACAAAGGAAAGAAAAGTGCTAAAATCCATACCACAGGGATCCCACAAATCAGTGCTGAATTTCTTTATTAATTCCCTACCAAACTATTACAAATAGAGTGCAGAGCGTCCTCAATGATTTCAAACTTATTCCACTGTCACTCCCCCTTTACAAATGACTCAGAAATTACATTAAATAGAAAGAATTTGAGGGGGGAAGATCCACAGAAAAAGGAGTCATTTCACCAACTTTGGAACAAAAATATGAATATAGGAAAAAGACCAACAATATGCCCCTGAAAAGGAGGAGCAATACATTTGACCACCTGGAGAAATTTGTTGTCGTACCCAATGAATGAAAGGAAGAAATATGTAGAACAGATCCCTTTTTAATCGCTGCAGAAGAAGCCAAAATGATTTTGTGTTTGTATTTAGCTCTCGGCCTTTACTTTTTGAAGAAAACCCTTTGGCAAAAAATGCCTTTGAAACCACTGAAAATTGAATTTGCTGCTTTAATGAAGAAAAGTAACCTTTCATTGAAAAAAAGTGAAAGAAAAGGATGGTGGGCCCAAGGAAAATCGTAATCGCAATCGCAAATCACAGCGGAAGGGAAGCGGGAGTGAAATGCTGGCGGGGATTTTCCGATTGAAATATACAATTCATCGCAATTGCAAATCGGCAGAGGAGCAGTCATAACACATGGTGGAAGTGTAAAACGCGCGATGCGATGGAGTATAGACCAAAGATAAGAGAGCGAAAAAATCCTTTTAAAACAAACATAAAATTTAATTTCTGTTTTACACAAAGAAAAACCTTTTCCTTTTGAAAGAGCGGGAGGGCTTTTAGGTGGGACCCAAGGGGAATCACAATCAAAAATCGGTGGAGAAGGGGTTTTGGAATTAAACATTGCGGGAATCATCGATTGTGATGGGTGATATGAGATTAATTGCATCGGGGAATCGGAAGAGGGAGGTCATGAATTTGTGGGAACACTGCGAAGTTGCAATGCGATTAGATCAGAGGAAGGGATGCGATTGGATAAAGGGGATGCAATGCAATCGGAGATGGGAATGCGATGTGATCAGAGATGGGAAAATCGCATCAGAAGTTTTCATCGGGAGGGTTCAATCGGAGTGTTGCGATTTGCGACCCATGAACTTTTGCGATGAGATCAATCACATCAGAGGTTTGTAGGAGACGGAAATACAAGTTTCCAAGGGGCATTTGCGATGAAGAATTTAAAATCATATGAAAAGATAGAAATTATAAAGTTTAAGGGACCAAATGAGAAAGAAGGGTAAGGTTAGGCCTTTTGGGAGCTTTTATTCACTTAGGCACATCTTCCAATCTAGAAGTTAGTTTTGGGAGTGTGATATACTGTTGGAAAGCTCTTTCCGGGCTCTTTCTAATGAAAATATTTGAAACATGATTTTATACTGAGAATACTATGGAAAAAAACTTTCGAAACACAGACCTGACAAGGAAAACCACCAGTGGAATAATTTTATATCATGACCTAATGGAATGATTGAAAATTTCTTTAGAATGGGACACCTAAGATGCACATGCAAATGTGTTTTGATCCTTGGTGGAAGTATGCAAATACTAACACTAACACCTTTGTCTGGTTCTGACTCAGGATCAGAAAATGCATCTGATTCGGGTGCCTTTAGATCGGCCACTAATGACTATTTGGCCCGACACTTGTTTGTGCTGTGAGTGGGGCTATTATGAAATTCACACCACTTCCCTGTGTCCTTATTTCGATTTGCGGTGTTGTTCTGAGTCACACTGCTTTGGTCTTTCCGCTTGTTCTTTGGTTCAAGGGCACTTTTTAGATTCACAGATCCAAAGTCTTGCTTCTTTTTCTTAAATTTCTACTTGATCTTGGCAGCATAATGATATGCCATGCCAAGCTATGTAATGTTGAGGAACTCCATTTCCTTCTGAATGTGTTTGTTCAGACAGTTGTGGTACTTGAGCACCAAATGTCTCTCTAAATCTTTAATACCCAACTTTGTGTGTAGGATATGGAACATATTCGTGAGTTCATGCACATCTTGATCCCTTTGTCGCTGCAGCATGGTCCATTTGATGTATTTGTCCTCATAGCTCCCCACGTGGTAATATTGTTCCTTGATGCCATCTCGAAATGAATTCCAAGTGCGTTTGGATGAGAATACAGAGGGTTCCCCTTTGTCCTCTTGTTCACAATAGGTTTCCCACCAGTCTTTGACACGAGGAGTGGCTTTGAGGAGTGCAAAAATAATCTTTTCTCGGTCAGAGAAATCATGGATCGAGAAATACCCTTACAGAAAATTCAACCATCTATCTATAACATCTGCATCTATTTGGCCTTAAAATATAGGAATGTCAAAGTTTACCTGTACCTTGAAGGGAGTGGCACCTCCAGAGTGGCTGTTGGATGCAGATGCGCTGTAGGTGGGCAGTCGTTGAAGAATCTGAGAAAAGTTATCCATCATCGCGTTCCTTTGTTTCTCGAGGGCCTCCTTGAGAAATATTTTGATAGGATCTTGTAGAAATTATATATACTAAGCATGCATATGTCCAAGATCCACCTGATCTCACACTATTTAACTTTATGCAAGATACTGAATCTATTCCACTTGTTAATATTTTGTGGAAAAATTAATTGCAAACACATGTGAAGCATAAACAAAAATTATCAATCACACATAACACAGTTTTTAACAGGGAAAGCCTGAAGCTGAAAACCCAAACTATATATTATGTAACATGGAGATCATATGATAATCTCATACAAGCATACAAAGCTTATCACAAGCCAATCATCATACACTATACATGTTTAATCTTGCAAATCCATGCACCAATCTTTTCCACTTGCTAGCCTGCCTCCACTGCGAAATCTCTGCAGAAGAATAGCTCTGAATAAATTCAAATTACTCTTGGATTGACTACGTAATCCTCGTTGGCATCTCCACTGTGTGTTTGATGCAATAAACGCATCACTATAGTCACAACAGATAGTCTATCTTTCCCTTTCACCTACCTCTCCACTCGTCTCCACTAAAAATTCCATGCACTATAGTTAACTGATGTATTCTTCAGTTGATTAATGATTTATTATTTTTTAATTAATTAACTAATTAATTCACTCCACTCTCACTAGTGTATCAATCAGTTAGACTAGATACAACTAGCTCAATTGGGTCTAACTGAGTTAAACTAAATACAACTCCATAACTACTTCTTCCAACTGTGTCATAACTCTACCACTTGAGTTATAACTGAGTCCTCCATGCAATAGCTCCAGTAAACCCTTAGGAATAGCGTAATTCTTTCTGTCAGCTGTTGTGCCACATCTGTGCACTGAAATGAAGTGCTCCAAGAGAATAAGTTGATGTTTAGAGTTTGATTATTATTAAGAGCTAATAATAATTGACATGCATCTATTTTTAGATGGTTGATCTATAAATAGACTTCGCCCAATATTCTAAAAATAGAATTTCATCTATTTTTCCAACTTGATCAACCATCCACAAATAACATCCTGCAACTTCTGAAATATGATCGACATGTCTAAAAATAGACATAGTCTAAAAATAGACTTTGCGCCAAAAATAACTGTTGAGCCCACTTAGTGAAGGCGACTCTTTCACTAAGCTCATCATCTTGTTAGCAGATCTCAAAAATCCCTCTCCAACGAAGATAGGGATTGTCCTTCACCCGATCTGCCTCTATGGTATTCGAATTTTCTCCTGGTGAGCGCCTTTGGTAGGATTATCTACATCCACGATCTCCGTGGGGAATATCTTGAAGCAACATGATCTTCTGCTGCACACAATCTCTGATATGATGATACCAGATATCAATATGTTTAGATCTATCATGAAACACAGGATTAACCGAGAGTATAATGCAACTCTGATTATCACAATGAATCACAGTGGGATCTAAATGTGAACCGAAAAAACCAACCAGGATCTTCCTCATCTAGATAGCCTCACATGCAGCTAAACTTGCTGCCATGTATTCTTCTTCTGCTAAACTGAGTGCCACAGATATTTATTTCCTGATGTACCAAGAAACTATTGTAGATACGATACCAAAAAATCCCTCCTGATGTGCTCTTTCTGTCTGTTGGGCTTCCTGCCCAATATGCATCCGTGAAGCCATGCAACTTCACCTCATCCATCTGTCTGTACCATAAACCATACTCAGATGTGCCCCTGAGATATCTCAATACATGCTTGTCCGCCTTCCAAAAGAGCTTGTTAGGATTAACCATCGCTTGTGAAAGATGGTTCACCACATAGCATATGTCCGGTCTTGTATTGAATAAATACATGAGCGAACCCACCAACTGTCGATAAACAGTGGCATCCACTACCTCTGCCGATGTAGCATCCTCTTTCTTCCAATTTCCTGGAAGAGGAGTGTCGATAGGCTTGCAGCCTTGCATGTGAAACTTCTCTAGTATCTCCCGGGCATACCTGCCTTAAGACACAAATAGTTCACCTTCCCGCTGCCATATTTCCATTCCAAGGAAATAATGAAGGAGGCCCAAATCCTTCATCTCAAACTCCTTTGCAAGATAAGCCTTGCATGAGTGTATCAACTGATCATCACCTGTTAGTATCAAATCATCAACATAAAGTACGATGATTAAAAGCTTACCCTCAACCACAATCTGGTACAGGTTTGCATCCGCCTCACTCTTGGCGAAGCCAAGTTCAGTGAAATAGTTGTCGATCCAAGTGTACCAAGCACAGGGTGCTTGTTTCAACCCATACAACACTCTTTTGAGCCTACACACATGCGAATCACTACTGAAGATCTCAAATACTTCAGGATGCTCAATGTACACCTCTTCCTCAATGATCCCATTAAGGAACGCAGTCTTCACATCCATCTGATGAATGTTCCAACCCATCTGTGTTGAGAGAGCAAGGATGGTCCGTATGGAAGAATAATGTGCGACAGGTGCAAAGGTTTCTTCATAGTCAATCCCCTCAATCTGTGAGAAGCCTTGGGCAAAAAATCTTTCCTTATAATTCTCAACACTCCCATCAGCAGCTTGCTTTACCTTGTAGATCCATCTTGATCCTACAACTGATTTTCCCACCGGCCTTGGAGCAATCTCCCAAGCATTGTTTCTGACAATGGAGTCATACTCCTCCACCATGGCATCTACCCATGTGGGCTCTTGCGCTGCTTCTTCAAAATAATATGGATCTGTCACAATATAATTGCTCATAAGAGCCATGTATCCAGTATATCAGTCAGGTGACTGTCTCTGTCGACACTGTGATGCAGGAACTCCTACATTCTGTGCCACATCCACCTTCAGTCTCTCAGCTTCTGTGGTACTTCTTGCCTTATCTGATGTTTTTTTCTGCATCAGTGGACTCCTCCACTCCATGAATCTCCTCCTGTGGCTGATCCACATCTAGAGGCTCATCTTTGGAAATAAGAAGTTCCTCCTCCACATGCAAGTGTATATCCCTCTTAAGCAACAAATTCATGGCTTTCACCTCATTGAATTTTATATCCCGTCGCATAACAGTCATCCGACTGTTTGGAAAATACACACGATAGTTATGGGGTGTTTTTATGTACCCCACAAATATCCCAACTTCTGCAGTCGGCTCCAACTTCTTCCTGGCATCCTTCGTCACATGAATGTAAACAGGTGATCCAAAAATCTTCAAATGAGAAATATCAGGCTTCTTACAAGTAAAATCTTCCTCGGGTGTACTCATGCCAAGTAATCTATGAGGACAATGGTTTTGCACATAAATCGCAGTGTTGCATGCTTCCGCCCACAAGTGCATCGGTTATCCCTGATCATGCAGCATCACTCATGCAACACCCACGATCATTCTGTTCTTTCTCTCTGTGACCCCATTCTGCTGTGGGTTATGAGGCGATATGAGTTCTCTTCGAATTCCTTCTTTGCTATAGAAGTCTTTGAATTCACCCGAGATGTATTCACCACCATTATCGCTCCTCAGAGCTTTCACCTGCTTCCCCGACTCCTTCTCCACCAATGCTTTGAACTCACAGAACTTTGAGAAAATTTCACTCTTATTTTGCATGAAGAAGATCCAGCATATACGAGAAAAGTCATAAAAAAATATCACATAATACCTGTGTTTTTCTGTTGAAGCAACCGAGAATGGTCCACACACGTCTGTGTGAATTCTCTCCAGGATCACCAAAGCACGATTCTCATTCTCATGAAAAGTGGTCTTCACAAACTTACCCATTGTACATCCTTTTCACTGATCTGAATGCGCAAGAGTACCCTTGGGAAGTCCAGTAGAAATCTACTACAAAATCTTCAAAGTGCCATGGTGAAGATGGCCCAATCTCCTGTGCCATAATTCACCCTCATCCCGGCTCACCACTTCTTCTACTTTGCCCACCATTGCAGCGTAGCCATCTACCTCTAGCTTGTAGATATTCTTAATTCGAACCCCTATCTTCTTGGTTTGACTCGTTGTTTTATGTTGAAGGAAGGCTTTGGTTTGACTCATTTTTTTATGTTGAAGGAAGGCTTTTCCCTCACTGAAAACAACATCATAACCCCTGTCTTCCAGCATTGCGACTGAGACCAAGTTCTTCTTCAGACCTGGAACATGCATGAAATTCTTCAACAATAATGGATTACCAGACTCCCTCTCAAAGTTAATGGTCCCAATTCCAGTCTGTACCAACAATCATCACCCATCTATATATGCATCTGGAGGTCCTTCTTCTCCAAGTCACTGAACAACTCTTTGTCTCCCGTCATATGGAAATATGCACCACTATCAAGATACCACACCAATCCCATGTAGCTTGAAACCAAGCATGTGATCAAGGAAAAATCCAGCTCAAATTGCAAGGCTAAATCCTCTCTAGCTGCAGATCCAACAACCTGCTTATTCTTCTTCTTTTGTGGACAGTTAGTGGCGAAATGTCCATGCTCGTGACAGTGAAAACACTTCACTTTGGACAAGTCCTGCTTCTTGCCTTTCGCACTAGATTTAGAAGGAATTTTCTTCCCATTCCCTTTCCTTGCTTTGGTAGCCAAAGCGCAATTCTCTTCATCTTCATTCTTCGATGAAGATCCATCCCTGGTACCCCGCCTTATCCCCTCCTGCACAAGATCCGACCAAAGTCGCTCCCATCCTAGCAATTTCTCCCATCCATTGACAGAGTCTTCGTAGTTATACCAACTATTCAAAAGCCCAAGGAGAGCCAAGATCACCAAGTCTTATTCATCAACAGTAAGCTCGGCACTTCCTAGCTCATCCTTGCAGTGGACAAACTTCGTGAGGTATTTTGGAATACTGTTGCATTTCTCCATTTTTATTTTTCTGAGCTTGTCTTTAAGCGCCAACTTCCTCTGGTCACTTCTGCTTTGGAACAAGTCTGTCAAAGCCTTCCACATTAAGAATGGAGTGGATTTCCTTTGAAGGCTGGAAACAATGTGGTCCTTCACACCTTCCAACAAAATCCTCCTCGTCTTTGCAGTCTTCTTTTCCCATGCATCAAGTAATGCAACATCGCTAGATCCTGGCTTAGGAACATTGCTATCAATGAAATCCTTCAGCCCATTATCCTCTAGCACCACCTCCATCCTGTCCTTCCAGGCTATGTAATTTGAGCTCCCATCAAGGGCATACTCCAATCTCAACCCGTTGAAAGACATTTCAATGTATACTCGATTTCTACACCAAGAATCTTCTGTAGCAAATTCGAATTGTCCACCACCAAAAACTCACTCCACAATTGCAATCTTCAATAAAAAATGCTCTGATACCATGTAGAAATTATATGCACTAAGCATGCATATGTCCAAGATCCACCCGACCTCACACTATTTAAATTTATGGAAGATACTGAATCTATTCCACTTGTTAATCTTTTGCGGAAAAATTAATTACAAACACATGTGAAGCATAATTTTTTTTTATCAATCGCACATAACACAGTTTTTAACCAGGAAAGCCTGAATCTAAAATACCCAACTATATATTATGTAACATGGATATCATATGACAATCTCATACAAACATACAAAGCTTATCACAAGCCCTCAGTACAGTACAATCGTTATACACTATACAGGCCTAATCTTGCAAATCCATCTACCGATCTTTGCCACCTGATAGCTTGCCTCCACTGCGCAATCTCTGTTGAAGAATAGATCTAAATGAATTTGAATTACTCCTGGATTGACTGCGCAATCCTCATTTGCATCTCCATTGTGTGTTTGATGCAATCAATGCATCACTATAGTCACAACAGAAAATCTAGCTTGCCCTTTCACCTATCTCTCCACTGGTCTCCACTGAAACTTCCATGCACTATAGTTAACTGATGCATTCTTCAGTTGATTAATGAGTTATTATTTATGAATTAATTAACTAATTAATTCACTCCACTCTCACTAGTGTATCAATCAGTTAGACTAGATACAACTAGCTCAACTGATTCTAACTGAGTTAAACTAAATACAACTCCATAACTACTTCTTCCAACTGTGTCATAACTCTACCACTTGAGTTCTAATTGAGTCCTCCATGCAATAGCTCTATTAAACCCTCAGGAATAGCATACTTTCTTCTATCAACTGTTGTGCCACATCTGTGCACTGAACTGAAGTGCTCTAAGAGAATAAGTTCTTGTTTAGAGTCTGATTATTATTAAAAGCTAATAATAATCGACATGCATATATTTTTATATTGACAATCTATAAATAGACTTCACCTAATATTATAAAAATATAATTTCATCTATTTTTCCAAATTTATCAACCATCCACAAATAGCATCTTGAAACTTCTGAAATATGATTGACATGTCTAAAAATAGACTTGCGCCAAAAATAGCTTGCGGGCCCAATTAGTGAAGGTGACTCTTTTCATTAAGCTCATCATATTGTTGAATCTCAACAGATCTCCTGCTCCCTCATCTTTCTTTTCTTCCTCCATGGGAGGTCGTCGGGGCTTGCGAGGTTGATCTTGCAAGGGTTCAACTAGATCGAGCCCTAACTCATACCTTGACGATGTTGGGGACATGTAGAGAAAAACAAAGAAAGAGTAGATCGCTCCGATACCACTGATCCAAACTTATGCAGGAATGCAAGAGAATACAGAAATAAACATAAAAATATATATGCAGTGGAAATAAAGCTTCATTTCATTAATATCAAATAACATCAATATGCTTACAAATATAATGGAAATAAACTAGCTAGGGTGCTGGTAGCGAATCTCTTAGAAGAGATGTGGCAGCTACAAACCTTTGAACTGTGTTACAATGAGGCTTGAGGGCCTATATATTATTGAGAAACAATGGAGAACTCTAAATTTCCAAAAACATAACCCTAGGAGATGAAGCGCCAAAAGTATGGGTCCCGTTTGGGTAAATTGGTGTTTCAACTTCCCAGGGACGTAACTTCAGCATAAGATATCCGTTTGACACGTATCATACATCGTTAGAAAGATATATATGAGGACTAAAATTTTTGCTACATATATTTATTTTTGAATGAAATAATATTTTCCAGACAGACGATGCCCAAAAAATGTCATTTAGGGCCTCAAAACAGCTCTGGAAGTTCAAGACCCGAAAAAATGCTAAAAATAGTAAGTTGTGTTGCAACTTAAAAACCGAAAGAACTGATCATGGGGGTTCAAATGGAATAGGTGGGTGGCCACCAATGTCCACTTGGATCATTAAGGCCCCAAAATGGCTCCGGGAGTGGAAGACCCGAAAACCTGCTAAAAACAGTAAGTTGTGCTGAAAGTGAAAAGCTGCAAGAATTGATGGTTGTAATATTCCTACTTAGCCTAATCTAAGAGGAATATTCATTTTTGTTTTATTTTATGTTGCATGAATAAATGAATAAAGGAGGACATGTAAAACTCCTAAGAAGACTGAATAAATAAATGCCCATGTGAACACAGTTAAATCAAGGCCATGTAAATAATCACTTGCAGGTGTGAAATGGGTTTGAGTTGTGAGACTGGGTCAACCTTGACCAAATCTACAGCGTTGTCTAGGTTCAATGTATACAAATTTTTATCCTTCTAATGAATATATAATTCAGAAGCTATTTTAGCCATTTGCATTAAACTAAAACTTCCTTCTTGCATGCGTGCTCCTCCGAAAGCACACACCATAATGAATAGAAGAGATTCCGCAGTAGCGCGCTCGATCAGACGGGTTATTTTCTCACCTACTACATAGCCCATACTACCTCCCATGAACTTAAAATCCATAACTCTGAGTGCGATAGGAATATCATTTAATTTACCTATGCTTGTTTGAATAGCATTAGTTAGACCTGTCTCTATTTGATAAAAAGTGATATGATCCTTATAAGATTCATCCTCAAATCAAGATGATCAGAATGAGAAGGTTCATTCTCAGAATGAAATTGAAGAACATCTAGAGTGTACATGTATTCATCCATAGGACGCCAAGTGTCACGATCAATTGGAAGTTCTATTCTATCTGAACTATTCATTTGCAGATAATATCCACATTCTTTACAAACACTTTGATTCTCTCTCAAAAATATGATATAGAGCAAGCTCTCGCAATTAATTTTAGCATAATAAATAATTATATTCTTGTTTTTCTCCGTCTCATTGGCATCCTTACTATCCCTTTCGACCGAATTTTTGAGTAATCCAATTATTTTACGCCTGTCTTCGAACCACTCCTTTATAGACATAGAGTTTTCCTTCCATATAAAGGTGAAAATTGTTACTTTTCCTATCTTATTTTG
Organism: Pinus albicaulis; assembly: GCA_034641835.2. NCBI lineage: Eukaryota > Viridiplantae > Streptophyta > Pinopsida > Pinales > Pinaceae > Pinus > Pinus albicaulis. The sequence goes on from CM076578.1 coordinate 938,736,492, forward strand.
TATGAAGAGAAGTCATATAAGTATCAATACAATGATGAAAATTATTAATCAATAGTGGAATGAATCATTGAGAAATCATCTCCATTCATTATTGATTAGGAACCTGAAGTATCGATCCGGGATTATGATAGAATCCTTTATTCTGTTATAAAGAAGATTCTCTCCTATACCGCAATGGAAAGGGATCTTCATTTCAAATACAACATATTTTGGGCTAGAAGGGATTTGAACCCTTGACTTCACGGTCCGGACCCATGAGCTCTGATCCACTGAGCTACCAGCCCTATCGAATGATCTATAAGATCATTGTAAAGGATGAATAGGATTCGTTATTTAATGCTTGACCAAAACAAATTTTCATAAATCACTCTGTTTGAGATATTTGACCTTGGAAGTATCTATATATCAATATCTATAGATATTGATATATAGATATTGATATATAGATATTGATATCTGAAATCCCATATCTCCGCTCACGATTTGGACTAATCTTTGTGGTAGGGGTAAAAGATTGGGCCGAGTCCGATTGGTAGAACGAAAGTCACTGGATTACAAGCGATCAATCACATCAAATTCAAATTTGATCTCCTTCCATATTTCATAAGCAGCAGCTAGTTTAGGACTCCATTTACAAGCTTCACGGATCACTTCATTACCTTCACAAGCAAGATCACGTCCTTCATTACGAGCTTGTACACAAGCTTCTAGAGCAACCCGATTAGCTACTGCACCAGGTGCATTTCCCCAAGGATGTCCCAAAGTTCCCCCACCAAAATGTAGTATGGAATCATCCCCAAAGATCTTGGTCAGAGCAGGCATATGCCAAACGTGAATACCTCCTGAAGCTACGGGCATAACGCCTGGCATAGATACCCAATCTTGAGTGAAGTAAATACCACGACTTCGATCTTTTTCGATAAAATCATCACGCAGTAGATCAACAAACCCTAAAGTGACGTCTCGTTCCCCTTCAAGTTTACCTACTACAGTACCGATGTGAATATGATCTCCACCGGACATATGCGATGCTTTAGCCAGTACACGGAAATGCATACCATGATTTCTTTGTCTGTCAATAACTGCATGCATCACGTGGTGAATGCGAAGAAGTATGCCGTTGTCTCGGCAATAATGAGCCAAAGAAGTATTTGCGGTAAAACCTCCCGTCGGGTAGTCATGCATAACAATAGGAACTCCAAATTCTCTTGCAAATACTGCCCTTTTTATCATTTCTTCACATGTACCTGCAGTAGCATTCAAATAATGTCCCTTAATTTCACCCGTCTCAGCCTGAGCCTTATAAATTTCTTCTGCACAAAAGACAAAACGGTCTCTCCAGCGCATGAATGGTTGGGAATTTACGTTCTCATCATCCTTGGTAAAATTGAGTCCACCACGGAGACATTCGTAAACTGCTCTACCATATTTTTTGGCTGATAGACCCAATTTTGGTTTGATAGTACATCCCAATAAAGGACGACCATATTTGTTCAATTTATCTCTTTCAACTTGGATACCATGAGGTGGACCCTGAAAAGTTTTGGAATAAGAAGGGGGAATCTGCAAATCTTCCAAACGTAGAGCCCGTAGGGCCTTGAATTCAAATACATTACCTACAATGGAAGTGAACAGGTTAGTAACAGAACCTTCTTCGAAAAGGTCTAAGGGGTAAGCTAGATAGGCAATAAATTGATTCTCCTCTCCAGGAACGGGCTCGATGTCATAGCATCGCCCCTTGTAACGATCGAGACTAGTAAGTCCATCGGTACAAACAGTGGTCCATGTACCGGTGGAAGATTCAGCAGCTACTGCTGCACCCGCTTCCTCGGGTGGCACCCCAGGTTGAGGAGTTACTCGGAATGCTGCCAAGATATCCATATCTTTGGTCTGATATTCAGGAGTATAATAAGTTAATCTGTAATCTTTAACACCAGCTTTGAACCCGACACTAGCTTTAGTCTCTGTTTTTGGTGACATAAGTCCCTCCTTTATTAATAATGATTTCTCGCAAGGACGAGGTCTGCTCGACATGGATCGAATGTAAACAATAGATTTTGACAGAAATCTACTACAAAAATTCGTCCGTTATTGGGAAATAATATTTGCTAGATACACTCTCATTGTATAATGTTATTTATGTATGACGTAACCCAATCTTTGCTCTTGAAGTTATTCCTTCGTGGATTGACCCGAGCGCCTTTCAGTGGTTAAACTAGTTCATGAATGAAATTAAGGAACCGAACTGACCTTTGACCATAATGATGCGAATTCTCCATATTAAAATACATATACAGATGTGCGTATGAAGAGATAATGATCAATGAGAGAAAGGTCATGAATAGGGTTCAAGTTTCATATTTCACAGATTATCTGGACATAATGTTGAAGTATTTTCGGTTTTATTTATGGAGAAATTGGTTCTAGTTATAGAGAAATCGAAGACCTCCTCATGAACCTTATTCATATCCATCTACCTACTTCATATTCCAAATATGGATGAATGACAACACAGTTTTAGAAGGAGGCCCCTCATGTGAAAAGAGCTAACTCATCAAGGTGGTTTAGGGTTTGCAAAGGCTCTCATCTTATAAAAGGAGAGGGAAGGAAGCAAAATAAGTTTGTTGATTGATCATATTTCTGAGTATTTTGTCTTCTTAGACAAATACTATTCTCTACTTTTTATTGGAGGATTGTGCTTGGAATTCCTATGCAGGGATTTCACCTCTTCCTTTGAGGATCCTTGGAGGAGTATTTGCTGAATTGATCCACTATCAGGCTTGAGGCCAAGCTCTACTTACAATTGTAGCACTGATCCATTGAGGGTTTTGCTACTCTTGCAAGCTACAACAAGTGGGAGTCTAGATCTGTAGAGATCTAGTTCATTTTGGGAGCCTCTTCTCATGGAGTGTGTCTTTTAACCTCCTGGAAGAGTGCCTCTCCTATTTTTAATTTAGATATATAACTTGGAAATGGCCATCCATGTCATTTTGATCTACTGCGTTGTTTCTATTGACGGACTGCGTTATTTTGATATGAGCTTCTCTATGGTGTTTTGATTCCGGTTTTGATCAGAGATGTCTGGTGTTGGGCTTTGCCTTTCACTTGGTGATCCAAGATTAGCTTTCTGATCCATGTTCTGTTTAGATTTTATATTTTGTAATGTAATGTTATATTCAGAAATTACTGCAGTATTTTATAGATCTACAACTTGTATCTCAGATCTACTCTTATTTATGCATGATTTGGTCAAAACCCCAAGAGGATCTTGTAAAGAAAACTATCTAGTTTCTAGATATGATATAGATCTGATGTTTTGTCCACAGATATGTCCTAGATCTGAGTTGTAATATGCAACTGCTACAACTCCTGAAAATAACATTGTTGAGCCATTTCTGCTGATATATATATATATATATATATAGATATATATGTTGCAGCTCTCTTTTCTGAAGATATCTTGCTCTCTTGTCTCATGTAATCTACTGTATATTGAAAGGGCTTCAATTTAATTTTGATTTGCTACTGTAATTCATTTATTAATGATATTTGATGGCCTCATGCTTAAATTATCAAAGACTGCGTTATTCCTAAATCTTCTTGTTGTGCATAGCTGCAGCTCCTCTTGTAGGGTGTTTCCCAGCTAGACTAGGTTGTGGGAGACCTGTTTACCACACCTAGTTTGATTTATTTTTGCTCCCCTCTTGGATTTAGAATCCAGATCTGATGATATAAGGGATCCAAGGGCTGAAAAATAATTTCTATACATTAATATCCTAAGGAGTGTGTTATTTTTCCAAGCCTGCTGAGCAGTCCCAGTTTGGGAACATTACAGTGGTATCAGAGCTCCTTTCTTGGCACACATGTGCTTGCCTTGGAGCACCAGTCATGCTACATTTAGAAGAAGATGATCCTCTTACTGAGAGGGAGAAGAGGTACCAGAACAGGAGTCATAAGAAGCATGACTACACTAGTGATGATCCTGACAATGGTCAAGACAAGGGGAAAGCCCCTGAAACTACCAGTGATAAAGAAGGAGAAGAGTTTGCAAGAAATCTGTTAGTGGCAATGCAAGATCTTGCCAAGGAGATCAAGGGGATGAGGGTGGACAGAATGAGGGAATCTCTTGGGAGATTTCATCAAGGAGAAATCTCTGACATGTCTCATCATGGGACTGGTCAACCTATGAACCTGCCACAAGCTCCACAAGCCTCATAACGCTCCACTATGCCTACCTTCTTGGCTGTGGAGAATGAAGGACCACAAGAGCAAGCCTCCCTTAAAGGTTACTTTGTGGAGTATGAATCTTAGAGTTAGAGATTCAAGGTTAAATTGAGTTTCCAAGACTTTTTCCATCTCAAGGATCGAAGGAAACCAGGGCAACAATATAGAGATGGTGGATTATTTCATGGTAGACACCACATTATGGGCAGGTTATTTTTGCCCAAGTTTGATGGATCATCCTCTAGCTTTTCCAAGGCATGGGTAGAAAATTTGGATATCTATTTTCAGTTGAACAAAGTCCCTGAAGTTGAAGCCATCAAGATTGCAGTGCTGTACTTTGAAGGTGAAGCACACAATTGGTGGTTCCATGGATTGTCTACATTGGGACACATCAATGTGACTACCTATGCTGAGTTCACTAGAAGAATGGTGGAGAGGTTTGACAGAAAGGATCCTGAAGCACCCTTCATAAGCCTTGCAAAGTTGAAGCATTCAGGAGATGCAGAGACTTATATCTCTGAGTTTCTAAATTATCAGTCATGGTCCCTGATCTATCTGTAGCAAGGAGAGTCTACATTTTCATCGATGGCCTAGAGGAACCTTTGCATGGGTTGGTTAAATCTACCAAGCCCATCACTTTGCATGATGCCATTAAGAGAGCTAGAGATCTCCAAGATGCCTTGCCAAAAGCAAAGGCAACTTTCCAAAGCAAGGCCCCTCACTTTTCTAAGGGGAAAGAAGGAAAAGCTGCTCCTCCCAAGGAGAGATCTTTGAAGAAACCTCTTGATATTGATCTCCGGAGGGAATTGAGGAAGAAAAGACTATGCTTCACTTGCCAAGAGTCATGGGCACTAGGACACAGATGTGTTACTGGCAAAGCACACTACATAAAAGTCTTCTCAGATTTTGAGGAGGAAGATGAAGGTGATGAACCTAGGAGGGGTCACAACGTTGATGATGAAGATGAGGGAGATCAAACACCATCCAGAGATGGAAAGGGGGCCTTTGCTCCAACAAGTGGGACTCTTGCCTCTTTGAGGGGAGTGCCTAAGTACTTGACCCTAAGAGTACAAGGTTCAGTCATGAATTAGAGAGTATATGTCCTGATTAACAGTGGGGCAACCCACAACTTTATTGATGCTCACCTTGTGAAAAGAAGATGAACCCTCACTGATACTTTTGAGGGATTTTCTGTTTTGGTCCCAGGAGATAGGACCATGCAATGCATGTAATATGTCCCCTCACTCTCTGTCACTATGGGATCCTACACTTTGTTGGATCACTTCTTTGTAGTTGACATTCCAGACACCAACATCATTTTGGGTGTTCAATGGTTGATTACCTTGGGGAAGGTTTCCACTAATTGGAAATATTTTCAAATGGAGTGGGTGGACTTGAAGAGTGGGAAACTGCAAATGATTCAAGGCATGAACACTTATCCTTCACCTAATGTTTCCACACAAAAAACAAAGATTCATTTGCATAGTGGAAGCAGGGATCTCACAGTTCCTTCTCTCATGTTCATGAGGATGTTGCAAGGGAAATTCTTATCTTATGGCAAGCCACCTGGAATGCCATCAGATTCAGATCTTGTGGGGGAAGCCTCGCAAAGTGTTGCTCCAATTCTAGATCCAGGAAGTATTGGAGCAATAGAAGACCAAGCTACAACGCTGTGGGAGGAGAAGAATGGGAGGATCAACCTTCCAAAAAACCATTTTGGCATGTGTAATGTCAAAAAGACAATCAACAACAAGACACACACTCCCATTAATGTATCAGCAGTGCTGTCATTGTTGAGTAGTGTGGATCTTGATTGGAAATCTCAATTGCTTGTAGAGTACTCCAAATATCTCCACACAGGTATGATACTAGATGGCATGCATCAAGAAGAGGGCTACTTAGTCCAAGGAGGAGTCATCTATTATCATGGTAAGGTATTTTTGGCTAAAGCTTCCAAGCTCAAGCAGAAGATCCTACAAGGAGCATATGAAGAATTCTTCCTCAGCCATATGTATTCAATGAAGATCTATTCCCTGATCATCAAGAGTTTTGATTGGGAAGGCATGAGAGAGGACTTACATCAGCACTTTCAAGAGTGAAATAGCTATGGAGGATTGGGGCAGCCAATGGACTCTTTGCAAGAGTCATCTCAGCCAGCTCTTCCTTTTCTTGAAAGGAGGGGAATTCTCATGCACAACTCCATGTGTGTGAAGGAATATGATGGTAAAGGATTTGATCTTGATAAGAAAGTTGTATTTTCTGATCTATTACATTCCTTTTCCATGTTTTTGCAGGATATGAATCCTAAAGGGAGTGAGAGATCATATGGATCTCATAGTTTGTTGAGGGCCAATGGAAATTTTAAACTTGGCCACTCCCTTGATGTGCAAAGGGAGACTCCTTTTCATGATGGGTGCTTCCCAAAGGCACCAAACTTATGTAACACCTTTAGCCATGTTAAGGTGAATCATGCAGAAAAATTGTGGTGGGAATGCCACTTATCACACCTGGATCTAATGAAGACAGGAAGTGCACTGTGCTGGCATCACATGAGGGATTTTGACCCACCTCCTCAAGTGCAGATTTTAGTTTGCATATATGTGGTCTTGCTTCCATACATTGATGATATATTTGTGTTGTTTATGGGATTGTATGGATAGAGGATGGGTAGTGTGTATGTACCACATGGTTTGGAACTTCAAATTTTACTTCATGATACATGTTTTAGATGTAGCATTGCTCCACCCATGTTTATTTCTGTTGACCTTGGAGGAACAATTCATGATGCTTTGGCTTGCTGAGCACTTGGATTATGATGAGGATTTGATCCTTGATGATGCCAACCATGAAGGAGGAGAAGTACTACAGCTCTTACCCTATCATTTGCTTGAGGAGAAGCAAAATTTTGGAGGTGAGGACTATAATATTCCTACTTAGCCTAAGCTAAGAGGAATATTCATTTTTGTTTTATTTTCTGTTGCATGAATAAATGAATAAAGGAGGACATGTAAAACTCCTAAGAAGACTGCATAAATAAATGCCCATGTGAACACAATTAAATCATGACCATGTAAATAATCACTTGTGGGTGTGAAAGGGGTTTGAGCTGTGAGACTACGTCAACCTTGACCAAATCTACAACGCTGTCTAGGTTCAATGTATCTCCTAAAGGGACAATGAAGTTTTAGAAGGAGGCCCCTCATGTGAAAAGAGCTAACTCATCAAGGTGGTTTAGGGTTTTCAAAGGCTCTCATCTTATAAAAGGAGAGGGAAGGAAACAAGATAAGGTTGTTGATTGATCATATTTATGAGTATTTTTTCTGCTTGGACAAAGACTGTTCTCTGTTGTTTAGTGGAGGATTGTGCTTGGAATTCTTATGCAGGGATTTCACCTCTTCCTTTGAGGATCCTTGGAGGAGTATTTGATGAATTGATTCACTATCAGGCTTGAGGCCAAGCTCAACTTACAATTGCAACACTGATCCATTGAGGGTTTTGCTGCTCTTGCAAGCTACAGCAAGTGGGAGTCTAGATCTATAGAGATCTAGTTCATTTTGGGAGCCTCTTCTCATGGAGTGTGTCTTTTAACCTCCTGGAAGAGTGCCTCTCCTATTTTTACTTCAAATATGTAACTTGGCAGTGGCCATCCATGTCATTTTTAGCTACAACGTTGTTTCTATTGATGGACTGTGTTATTTTGATATGGGATTCTCTATGGTGTTTTGATTCCAGTTTTGATCAGAGATATCTAGTGTTGGGATTTGCCTTTCACTTGGTGATCCATGGATTAGCTTGCTGATCCATGTTCTGTTTAGATCTAATATTTTGTAATGTAATGTTATATTCAGAAATTGCTGCAGTATTTTACAGATCTGCAACTTGTATCTCAGATCTACTCTTATTTATGCATGATTTGGTCAAAACCCCAAGGGGATCTTGTAAAGAAAACTATCTAGTTTCCAGATCTGATATAGATATGATGTTTTATCCATAGATATGTCCTATATCTGAGTTGTAATATGCAGCTACTATAGCTCCTGAAAATAACGCTGTTGAGCCATTTCTGCTGATATATATATGTTGCAGCTCTCTTTTCTGAAGATATCTTGCTCTCTTGTCTCATGTAATCTATTGTATATTGAAAGGGCTTCACTTTACTTCTAATTTGATGATGTACATTCATTTATTAATGATATTTGATGGCCTCATGCTTAAATTTTCAAAGACTTCATTATTCCTAAAGCTGCTTGTTGTGCATAGCTACAACCCGTCTTGTAGGGTGTTTCCCAGCTAGACTAGGTTGTGGGAGACCTGTTTACCACACCTAGTTTGATTCGTTTTTGTTCCCCTCTTGGATTTAGACTCAAGATATAATGATATAAGGGATCCAAGGGCTGAAAACTCATTTCTATACATCAATCTCCCAAGGAGTGCGTTATTTTTCGAAGCCTGCTGAGCAGTCCCAATTTGGGAACATTACAATGGTGTAGGTCCAAATGGAATAGGTGGGTGGCCACCGATATCCACCTAGATCATTCCTCCCTCCTTAAGAATAAATGGTACCCATTGCGTTGAGATCCTCCATGAGATGAGGCATGTTATGTTGTCAAAGATTTCATGGACCTGCAGGCAGACATGCTGGATGCAATTAGTAAATTTGGTTTCTTTATCAGCCTCAAATAGTACATGTGTTGATTCTGTCTGTATAGTCACATGAGTTATGGAAACATCAAGCAGCGGTGTGTACGGGGTTAGATCAATGGAGTTCTTATCCTGACAGTGTAGAGGAACCTCTGTGAGTGAGGAGAAAGTTTCCTCGTATTCCTCCATGACTTTGTCCATCTACTGCAGTCGTACAGGGGAGCCCTGTTTCGAGGTTCTGGCCACAATATTCTTCTTTCCCTGTGAGCGAGTTATAATGAAATAAATTTCCTGGTTTGGGAAATAATCTTAATATGTTGTTTTACAGTATTCAAAGAGATGACAGGAGGCAGTACTACCTCCGGTATCCTGTACAAGTTATTTCCCAAAGTAATAACAACAACACAAGGCCTAGACTCATACACAACATGCCACCTACACAAGTATGGTTGGCCCAATAATACATCAGCTACATCAAGAGGATCGACATCACACAATACCTCATCTATGAATGGCTTGATACTGTATGGAAGGCGGCACTGCTGGCGGATGCGAATATCTCTCCCGAGGTGGAGCCACCCGATGGTATACGGCTACCGGTGTGCTATGATTGGTAGGTCGAGCTACTTCATGACCTATACTGAAATGAGGTTCATTTGGATTCCTCTATCAACAAGAAATTGTAGCGGAGAACCCTTCACCCACATCTGTGAATGGAAGTGGAGCTCCCCCTCCTTTGGATCCTCCAGATCCTCCTTCTGGATATTGGTGGTGGCAACAATGGCATTGGGATCTGCATCAATGATCCGCTTCCCTTTGTCATTGCCTTTGTCTAGTTTTGGCACAGGATCAGAAAATGCATTTGATTCAGGTGCCTTTAGTTTAGCCACCAATGACTATTTGGATTGACACTCGTTTGTGTAGTGAGTGGGGCTGTTATGAAATTCACATCACTTCCCTATGTCATTATTTGGATTTGCAGTGTTGTTCTGAGTCACATTACTTTGGCCTTGCCCCTTGTTCTTCGGTTCTGGGGCACCTTTCGGATTAGCAGATCCAAATTCTCGCTTCTTCTGCTTAAATTTCTGCTCGATCTTGGTGGCATAGCGATATGACGTGCCAAGTGATGTAATGTTGAGGAACTCCATTTCCTCCTGAATGTGTTTTTGTAGACAACCACAGTACTTGAGTACCAAATGTATCTCTGAATCTTTAATACCCAAATTTGTGCCCAGGGTGTGGAACATATTCGTCAGTTAATGCACATCTTGATCCCTTTGTTGCCGCAGCGTGGTCCATTGGATGTATTTGTCCTCATCGCTCCCCATGGGGTAATATTGTTCCTTGATGCCATCTCAGAATGAATTCCAAGTGGGTGTGGATGAGAATAGATAGAGTTCCCCTTCGTCCTCTTGCTCACAGTTGGTTTCCCACTAGTCTTTGCAATGGGGGGTGGCCTTGAGGAGTGCAAAAATAATCTTTTCTCGGTTGGAGAAATCATCGTCCAAGAAATATCCTTCAAAAAAATTCAACCATCTATCTACAACGTCTACATTTATTTTTCCTTCTAATATAGGAATGTCAAAGTTTACCTGTACCTTGAAGGGAGTGGTTCCTCCAAAGTGGTTGTTGGATGCAGATACACCGTAGGTGGGCAGTCATTTAAGGATCTGAGAAAAGTTATTCATCATCACATTCCTTTGTTTCTAGAGGGCCTCCTTAAGAAATATTTTGACAGGATCTCCTGCTCCCACATCTTTCTTTTCTTCCGCCATGGGATGTCATCAGGGCTTGTGCGGATGATCTTGTAAGGGTTCAACTATATCAAGCCCTAACTCCTTATATCCTGACCGTGTTGGGGACATGCAGAGAAAAACAAAGAAAGAGCAGACCGCTCTGATACCATTGATCTAGACTTATACAGGAATGCAATAGAATACAGAAATAACCATAAACATAGAGATGCAATGGAAATAATGCTTCATTTCATTAATATCAAATAACATAAATATGCTTACAAACATAAGGGAAATAAACTAGCTAGGGTGCTTGTAGTGAATCTATGAGAAGAGATGTGGCAGCTACAAACCTCTGAATTGTGTTACAATGAGGCTTAAGGGCCTATTTATTATTGAGAAAAAATGGAGAACTCTAAACATCCAAAAACCTAACCCTAGGAGATTAAGCACCAAAACTATGGGCCCCGTTTGGGTAAATTGGTGTTTCAATTTCTCGGGGATGTAACTTCGGCATATGATCTCCGTTTGATGCGTATGATACATCATTAGAAATATCTATCCAAGGACTAAAACTATTTCTGAAAATACCAATTTTGGAACCGAATCATATTTTTTGGACAAACGATGCCCAAAAAACATCGTTTAGGGCCTCAAAACGACTATGAAAGTCTAGGACCAGAAAAACTTCTAAAAATAGTAAGTTTTGCTGCAACTTAAAAACTGAAAGCTCTGATGGTGGGGGTTCAGATGGAATAGGTGGGTGGCCGCCAATGTCCACTTGGATCATTAAGGCCCCAAAACAGCCCTGGGAGTGCAGCACCCGAAAACCTGCTAAAAATAGTAAGTTTTGCTGAAAGTGAAAAGCTGCAAGAATTGATGGTGCGGGTCCAAATGGAATAGGTGGGTGGCCACCGATATCCACCTGGATCATTCCTCCCTCCTTAAGAAGCAATGGTCCCTATTGCATTGAGATCCTCCATGAGATGAGGCACGTTCTGTTGTCGAAGATGTCATGGACTTGCGAGCAGCCATGCAAGATGCAATTATTAAATTTGGTTTCTTTATCAGCCTCAAATAGTACATGTGTGGATTCTGTCTGTGTAGTCAGATGAGGTATGGAAACATCAGGCAGGGGTGTGTCAGGGGTCAGATCAATGGAGTGCTTGTCATGAAAGTGTAGAGGAACCTGTGTGAGTGAGGAGAAAGTTCCTCATATTACTCCATGAATTTGTCCCTCTACTGCAGCCATGCAGGGGAGCCCTGTTTCGAGGTTGTGGCCACAATATTATTCTTTCCTTGTGAACGAGTTATAAGGAAAATAAATTTCACGGTTTTGGAAACAATCTTACTATGTTGTTTTGCAGTAGTCAAAGAGATGACAGGAGGTGGTACTACCTCCGGTATCCTGTACAAGTTAGTTACGAAAGTAATAAAAACAACACGAGGCCTAGACTCATACACAGCATGTCACCTCCACAAGTATGGTTGGCCCAATAATACATCAGCCACATCAAGAGGAGAAACATCACACAATACCTCATCCATGAATGGCTTGATACTGTACAGAAGGGCCCTGCTGGTGGATGTGGAGATCTCTCCCTAGGTGGAGCCACCCGATGGTATACGATTGCGAGTGTGCTATGGTTGGTAGGCCGAGCCCCTTCATGACCTCTACTGAAATGAGGTTCTTTTGGCTTCCTCTATTGACAAGAAATTGCAGCAGAGAATGCTTCACCCACATTTGCGAATGGAAGAGGCGCTCCCCCTCCTCTACATCCTCTAGATCCTCCCTCTGGATCTTGGTGGTGGAAAAAATGGCATTGGAATTTGCATCAATGATCTCCTTCCCTTTGTCATTTCCTTTTTCATTTTCTGACTCAAGATCAGAAAATGCATCTGATTTGGGTGCCTTTAGTTTGGCCACCAATGACTGTTTGGTCCGACACTCATTTTTGATGTGGGTGGGGTTTTTATGAAATTCACACCACTTCCCTGTGTCCTTCTTTGGATTTGCGATGTTGTTCTGAATCACACTACTTTTGACTTGCCGTTTTTCTTCGGTTCGGGGGCACATTTTGGATTCACAGATCCAAAGTCTTGCCTCTTTTGGTTAAATTTCTGCTCGATCTTGGAAACATAGCGATATGCCATGCCAAGCGATGTAATGTCAAGGAACTCCCTTTCTTCTTGAATGTGTTTGTGTAGAAAACTGCGGTACTTGAGCACCAAATGTCTCTCGAAATATTTAATACCCAAATTTTTTCACAGGGTATGGAACATATTCGTCGGTTTGTGCACATCTTGATCCCTTTGTTGCTACAGCATGGTCAATTGGATGTATTTGTCCTCACAGCTCCCCACAGGGTAATATTTTTCGTTGATGCTATCTCGGAACGAATTCTAAGTGGGTGTGGCTGAGAATAGAGAGGGTCCCCTTCGTCCTCTTGTTCACAGTAGGTTTCCCACCTGTCTTTGACACGGGGGGCGGCTTTGAGGAGTGCAAAAATAATATTTTCTCGATCAGAGAAATCATGGACTGAGAAATACCCTTCTGGAAAATTCAACCATCTATCTACGACGTCTACATCTATTTGGCCTTCAAATATAAGAATGTCAAAGTTTACCTGTACCTTGAAGGGAGTGGCGTCTCAGGAGTGGTTGTTGGATGCAGATGCACCGTAGGTGAGCAGTGGTTGAAGGATCTGAGCAAAGTTATCCATCATCGCATTCCTTTGTTTCTCGAGGGCCTCCTAGAGCAATTTTTGATAGGATCTCCTGCTCCCTCTTCTTTCTTTTCTTCCTCCATGGGAGGTTGTCGGGGTTTGCGAGGCTGATCTTGCAAGGGTTCAACCAGATCGAGCCCTAACTCCTTATACCCTGACCGTGTTGGGGACATGCTGAGAAAAATAAAGAAAGAGCAGATCGCTCTGATACCACTAATCCAGACTTATGCAGGAATGCAACAGACTACAGAAATAACCATAAACATAGAGATGCAGCGGAAATAATGCTTCATTTCATTCATATCAAATAACAGAAATATGCTTACAAATATAATGGAAATAAACTAGCTAGGGTGTTGGTAGAGAATCTCTGAGAAGAGATGCAGTGGCTATAGACCTCTGAACTGTGTTACAATAAGGCTCGAGGGCCTATTTATTATTGAGAAACAATGGAGAACTATAAACGTCCAAAAACCTAACCCTAGGAGATGAAGCACCAAAACTATGGGCTCCGTTTGGGTAAATTGGTGTTTCAACTTTCGGGGGACGTAACTTCGGCATATGATCTCCGTTTGACGCGTATGATACATCATTAGAAATATCTCTTTGAGGACCACAAATTTTGCTGCAAATATAAATTCTAGACAGGAATCATATTTTCTGAACAATTGATGCCCAAAAAATGTCGTTTAGGGTCTCAAAACGGCTCCGGAAGTTTAAGACTTGAAAAAATGATAAAAATAGTAAATTGTGCTGCAACTTAAAAACTAAAAGAACTGATGGTGGGGGTTCAAATGGAATAGGTGGGTGGCCACCAATGTCCACCTGGATCATTAAGGCCCCAAAATGACTTCGAGAGTGGAGGACTCGAAAACCTGCTAAAAATAATAAGTTGTGCTGAAAGTGAAAAGCTGCAAGAATTGATGGTCCGAGTCCAAATGGAATAGGTGGGTGGCCACCGATATCCACCTGGATCATTCCTCAATCAAGAAGAAATAGTCCCCATTGCGTTGAGATCTTCCATGAGATGAGGCACATTTTGTTGTCGAAGATGTCATGGACCTGCGGGCGGACATGCTGGATGCAATTAGTAAATTTGGTTTCTTTATCAGCCTCAAACAATACATGTGTTGATTCTGTCTGTTTAGTCGCATGAGGTATGGCAACATTAGGCAGCGGTGCGTCAGGGATCAGATCAATGGAGTGCTTGTCCTGACAGTGTAGAGGAACCTCTGTGAGTGAAGAGAAATTTTCCTCGTATTCCTCCATGACTTTGTCCGTCTGCTGCAGCCGTGCAGGGGAGCCTTGATTCGAGCTTGTGGCCACAATATTCTTATTTCCCTGTGAGCAAGTTAAAAGGAAAATAAATTTCCTAGTTTGGGAAACAATCTTACTATGTTGTTTTGCAGTAGTAAAAGAGATGGCAGGAGGTGGTACTACCTCCCATATCCTGTGCAAGTTATTTCCCAAAGTAATAACAACAACACGAGGCCTAGACTCATACGCAACATGTCGCCTCCACAAGTATGGTTGGCCCAATAATACATCAACTACATCAAGAGGAGAAACATCACACAATACCTCATTTGTGAATGGGTTGATACTATACGGAAGGTGGCATTGCTGGCGAATGCGTGGAGCCACCCAATGGTATATGGCTGTGGGTGTGCTACGGTCAGTAGGCCAAGCCACTTCATGAACTCTACTGAAATGAGGTTCTTTTGGCTTCTGCTATTGACAAGAAATTATAGCGGAGAACCCTTCACTCACATCTGTGAATGGAAAAGGCGCTCCCCCTCCTCTGGATCATTTGGATCGTCCCTCTGGATCTTGGTGGTGGAAACAATGGCACTGGGATCTGCATCAATGATCTGCTTCCCTTTGTCATTTCCTTTGTCTTGTTATGACTCAAGATCAGAAAATGCATTTGATTCTGGTGCCTTTAGTTCGGCCACCAATGACTGTTTGGCCCGACACTTTTTTGTGCTGTGAGTGGGGCTGTTATGAAATTCACACCACTTCCTTGTGTCCTTCTTTGAATTTTTGGTGTTGTTATGAGTCGCACTGCTTTGGCCTTGCTCCTTGTTCTTCGGTTCGAGGGCACCCTTCGGATTCGAAGATCCAAAGTCTCGCTTCTTCTGCTTAAATTTTTGCTCGACCTTGGTGGCATAGCGATATGCCGTTACAAGAGACGTAATGTCGAGGAACTCCATTTCCTCTTGAATGTGTTTGTGCAGATAGCCGCGGTACTTGAGCACCAAATTTATCTCTGAATCTTTAAGAGTCAACTTTGTCCGTAGGGTATGGAACATATTCGTCAGTTCGTGCACATCTTGATCCCTTTTTTTACTGCATCGTGGTCCATTGGATGTATTTGTCCTCATAGCTCCCCATGGGGTAATATTTTTCCTTGATGTCGTCTCAGAATGAATTCCAAGTGGGTGTGGCCAAGAATAGAGAGGTTTCCCACTAGTCTTTGACATGGGGGGCGGCTTTGAGGAGTGCAAAAATAATCTTTTCTCGGTCAGAGAAATCATGGACCGAGAAATACCCTTCCAGAAAATTCAACCATATATCTACGATATCTACATCTATTTGGCCTTCAAATATAGGAATGTCAAAGTTTAATTTTACCTTGAAGGGAGTGGTGCCTCCAGAGTGGCTGCTGGATGCAAATGCGCCGTAGGTGGGTAGTGGTTGAAGGATATGAGAAAAGTTATCCATCATCGCGTTCCTTTGTTTATCGAGGGCCTCCTCGAGCAATATTTTGATAAGATCTCCTACTGCCTCATCTTTCTTTTCTTCCTCCATGGGAGGTCATTGGGGTTTGCGAGGCTGTTCTTGCAAGGGTTCAACTAGATCGAGCCCTAACTCCTTATACCTTGACCATGTTGGGGACATGCAGAGAAAAAGAAAGAAAGAGCAGACCGCTCTGATACCACTGATCTAGACTTATGTAGGAACGCAACAGAATACAAAAATAAACATAAAAATAGAGATGCAGTGGAAATAATGCTTCGTTTCATTAATATCAAATAACCGAAATATGATTACAAACATAATGGTAATAAACTAGCTAGGGTACTGGTAGCGAATCTCTGAGAAGAGATTTGGCGGGTACAGACCTCTGAACTATGTTAAAATGAGGCTTGAGGGCATATTTATTATTGAGAAACAATGGAGAACTCTAAACGTCCAAAAACCTAACCCTAGGAGATGAAGAGCCAAAACTATGGGCCCCGTTTGGGTAAATTGGTGTTTAAACTTCTCGGGGACGTAAATTCAGCATACGATCTCCATTTGAAATGTATGATACATTGTTAGAAATATCTATCCGAGGAATACAACTGTTTCCACAAATATTTATTTCGAAACAAAATCATATATTCTGGACAAACGATGCCCAAAAAATGTCGTTTAGGGCCTCAAAATGGCTCTGGAAGTTCAGGACCCGAAAAACTCCTAAAAATAGTAAGTTGTGCTACAACTTAAAAAATGAAAGAAATGATGGTGGGGGTTCAAATGGAATAGGTGGGTGGCCACCAATGTCCACCTAGATCATTAAGCCCCCAAAATGGCTCCAGGAGTGTAGGACCTGAAAACCTGTTAAAAATAGTAAGTTGTGCTGAAAGTGAAAAGCTGCAAGGATTAATGGTGTGGGTCAAATGGAATAGGTGGGTGGCCACCAATATCCACCTATATCATTCCTCCCTTCTTAAGAAGTGATGGTCCCCGTTGCGTTGAGATCCTCCATGAGATGAGGCACGTTCTGTTGTTGAAGATGTCATGGACCCGTGGGTGAACATGCTGGATGCAATTAGTAATTTTGGTTTCTTTATCAGCCTCAAACGGTACATGTTTTGATTCTGTCTGTGTAGTCGCATGAGGTTTTGCAACATCAGGCAGCGGTGTGTCGAGGGTCAGATCAATGGAATGCTTGTCTTGATAGTGTAAAGGAACATCTGTGAGTGAGGAGAAAGTTTCCTCATATTCCTCCATGACTTCATCCATCTGCTGCAGCCGTGCAGGGGAGCCATGTTTCGAGGTTGTGGCCACAATATTCTTCTTTCCCTGTGAGTGAGTTATAAGGAAAATAAATTTCCTGGTTTGGGAAACAATCTTACTATGTTGTTTTGCAGTATTCAAAGAGATGACAGGAGTTGGTAATACCTTCGGTATCCTGTACAAGTTATTTCCCAAAGTAATAACAACAACACGAGGCCTAGAATCATACACAACATGTTGCCTCCACAAGTATGGTTGGCCCAATAATACATCAGCTACATCAAGAGGAGCAACATCACATAATACCTCATCCGTGAATGGCTTGATACTGTACGAAAGGCAGCACTGCTAGAAGATGCAAAGATCTCTCCCTAGGTGGAGCCACCCGATGGTATATGGTTACGTGTGTGCTATGGTCAGTAGGCCAAGCCGCTTCACGACCTCTGCTAAAATGAGGTTCTTTTGGCTTCCACTATCGATAAGAAATTGCAGCGGAGAACCCTTCACCCACATCTTTGAATGATAGAGGCACTCCCCCTCCTCTGGATCCTTTGGATCCTCCCTCTGGATCTTGGTGGTGGCAACAATGGCACTGGGATCCGCATCAATGATCTGCTTCCCTTTGTCATTGCCTTTGTCTAGTTCTGACTCAAGATCAGAAAATGCATCTAATTTGGGTGCCTTTAGTTTGACCACCAATGATTGTTTTTCCCGACACTCGTTTGTGCTATGAGTGGGGTTTTTATGAAATTCACACCACTTCCTTGCGTCCTTCTTTGGATTTATGGTGTTGTTTTGAGTTGCACTACTTTGGTCTTGCCCCTTGTTCTTCAGTTTGGGGGCACCTTTCGGATTCACAGATCCAAAGTCTCACTTCTTTTGCTTAAATTTCTGCTCGATCTTGGCAGCATAGCAATATGCCGTGCTAAGCAATGTAATGTCGAGGAACTCCATTTCCTCCTGAATGTGTTTGTGCAGAAAGCCGCAGTACTTGAGCACCAAATGTCTCTCTAAATCTTTAATACACAACTTTGTGCACAGGGTATGGAACATATTCATCAGTTTGTGCACATCTTGATCCCTTTGTTGCTGCAACATGGTCCATTGGATGTATTTGTCCTCATAGCTACCCACGGGGTAATATTGTTCCTTGATGTTTTCTCAGAACAAATTCTAAGTGGATGTGGCCAAGAATAGAGAGGGTTCCCCTTCGTCCTCTTTCTCATAGTAGGTTTCCCACTAGTCTTTGACACGGGGGGTGGTTTTGAGGATTGAAAAAATAATCTTTTCTTGGTCAAAGAAATCATGGACCGAGAAATACCCTTCCAGAAAATTCAACAATATATCTATGGCATCTGCATCTATTTGGCCTTAAAATATAGGAATGTAAAATTTTACCTGTACCTTGAAGGGAGTGGCACCTCGAGAGTGGCTGTTGGATGCAAATGCGCCATAGGTGGGCAGTCGTTGAAGGATTTGAGCAAGGTTATCCATCATCGCGTTCCTTTGTTTCTCGAGGGCCTCCTCGAGAAATATTTTGATAGGATCTCCTGCTCCCTCATATTTATTTTCTTCTGCCATGGGAGTTCGTCGGGGCTTGCGAGGCTGATCTTGCAAGGGTTCAGCTAGATCGAGCCCTAACTCCTTATACCCTAACCGTGTTGGGGACATGCAGAGAAAAACAAAGAAAGAGCATATCGCCCTGATACCACTGATCCAGACTTATGTAGGAACACAACAGAATACATAAATAACCATAAAAATAGAGATGCAGTGGAAATAATGCTTCATTTCATTAATATCAAATAACAGAAATATGCTTACAAACATAATGGAAATAAACTAGCTAGGGTGATGGTTGCGAATCTTTAAGAAGAGATGTTGCGTCTACAAACCTTTGAACTATGTTACAATGAGAATTGAGGGCCTATTTATTATTGAGAAATAATGGAGAACTCTAAACGTTCAAAAACCTAACCCTAGGTGATGAAGTGCCAAAATTATGAGCCCCGCTTAGGTAAATTGGTGTTTCAACTTCCCGGGGACGTAACTTCGGCATAGGATCTCCATTTGATGCATATGATACATCGTTAGAAAGATCTACCCAAGGAATAAATTTTTTTCTGCAAATATAAATTTTAGATAAAAATCATGTTCACCGAACAAACGATGCCTATAAAATGTCGTTTAAGGCCTCAAAATGGCTCCGGAAGTTTAGTACCTGAAAAATTGCTAAAAATAGTAAGTTGTGCTATAACTTAAAAACTTAAAGAACTGATGGTGGGGGTTCAAATGGAATAGGTGGGTGGCTACCAATGTCCACCTGGATCATTAAGGCCCCAAAATGGATTCGGGAGTTCAGGACCCAAAAAACTGCTAAAAGTAGTAAGTTGTGCCAAAAGTGAAAAGCTGCAAGAATTGATGGTGCGGGTGTACAACATTTTTTGATAATCAACCTATTACTATTAGATGGACATAAGTACACCATGTAAGACCATTTTTACCCTAAGTAAAATTGCTTTCACTATGAAAAATAACTTAGTAAACCACCTTTATTAAGTTGTTTATGGTCTAAATAGGTAACCGCATGAGGAAATATTAAATAAATCCACATTTTTTTTATTTTCCTCAAAAAATAATTAGTTAAACAACAGTTTAGTTAATATTACTGGTCATATTTAACCCAAAATAGGAAAATTAATTAGATAAATTATTATTTCTCTTATTATTTTTTAGGAATAATTATTTAAACCTTATTTAAATAATATTCCTTGTTAAATTTGACTAAATATTTCTTAAATAATTAAATAAATCATTATTTATTTGATTATTACTCAACCACATCCTTAAAATGATAAATTATTTATTTATTATTTACAAATAAAGGGATTTGACCCAAGTCAAATTCCTTTTCCCTCCAACAAATATAATAAAATATTCCATAAAAGTGTTGAGATTGCAACAAGATGATGAGCTTAGTGGAAAGGAGTCACCTTCACTAAGTGGGCCTGCAGGGTATTTTTGGTGCAAAGTCTATTTTTAGACATATGGATCATGTTCTATGAGTTGTAGGATGCTATTTGTGGATGGTTGGTCAAGTCAGGAAAAATATATGGACTTCTATTTTTAGACATACTGAGCGGAATCTATTTTTAGATTGCCAGTCTAAAAATAGATATGTCGAATATTATTAGCTCTTAATAATATTTGGACTCTAAACATTATCTTATCCTCTTGGGGCACTTCAGTTTGATGCCTGGATGTGGCACATGCAGCTGACAGAAGGAATTACGCTATTCCTATGGTTTAGTGGAGCTATTTCATGGTTGACTTCAGTTAGAACTCATGTGACAGAGTTTGGTGGAGTTGATGAGACAGTTATTGGAGTTGTGTTCAGTTTAACTTAATTGAGCTAGTTGTATCTAGTCTGACTAATTGATAAAATTAGTGAGAGTGGTGTGAATTAATTATTAATTAATTCACTAATTATTAACTCATAAATCAACTAAAGAATACATCAGTTAACTGTAGTGCATGGACAGTTTCAGTGGAGACCAGTGAAGAGGTAGGTGAAAGAGCAAGTGTGACTATCAGTTGTGACTATACTAGTGCATGAGATTTGCACACACATTGATGGAGAAGCCAATGAGGTTTGCGCAGTACATACCAATGGGATTTGAACCTAGATCTGGTAATTATCCATATTGGATTGCGCAGTAGAGGCTGGCTAACATGTGGAGCAGATTGGAGCATGTGTTTTGTATGATCTGAGCTTGTGTAGTGTGTAGCAATTGAGGGTGTGCATGAGAGCTTGTGAGGAGCTTTTGTACTATGATTGTTACATGATCTCTATCATTATAATATACATATAGTTGGGGGTTTTTAGCTTTAAGCTTTCCCATAGATACTATGTTTATATGTGTGATTATTTATGGTTTTAATGTGCGCATGCGATTGTTTATATTTCCGCAAATTGATGATCAATAGTAGAAGAGGTTATGTATTATGCATGAAGCTCAAATAGTGTGTGATCAGGATAATCTCGGTGAATAATTTAATAGTTATTCAAATTTCTACATGGTATCAGAGCAGTATTGATCATTGGAGCAATTGCAAAACATTGAAGCGGTTGAGTTTTGTGCTGGTGGAATTCGAATTTGTAGCAGTGTTTTCTTGGTGTCGAAGTTGAGATGTATTTCAACGGATTGCGATTGGAGTATGCCCTTGAGGGCAGCTCAAATTATATTGCATGGAAGGACAGGATGGAGGCAGTGCTAGATGACAATGGGTTGAAGGAGTTCATAGATGCTGAAGTCCCAAAGCCTACTTCTAGCGATGCTACCGTAATTGAGGCTTGGCAAAAGAAGACAACAAAGTGTCGAAGGATTCTGTTGGAGGGCATGAAGGATCACATAGTATCTAGCCTACATGGTAAGGCTTGTCCATTCTTGATGTGGAAAGCCTTGACAGATTTATTCCAAAGCAATAGCGACTAGAGAAAATTGGCACTCAAGGATAAACTCAGAAACATAAAGATGGAGAAAGGCGACAGTATGCCCAAGTACCTCATGAAGTTCATCCAATGAAGGGATGAGATGGGAAGTGTGGGGGTGACTGTTGATGATGAGGAATTGGTGAGCTTGGCTCTCCTTGGGCTTCTGAAGAGTTGGCACTCCTATCAGGACTCTGTCAATGGTCGGGAGAATTGCCCGAATGGGAGTGACTTTGGTCGGATCTTGTGCAAGAGGAGATAAGGCGAAGTACCAGGGATGGATCTTCATCAAGGAAATCTGATGAAGAGAATTGCACTTTGGCTGCCAAAGCAAAGAAGGGGAAGAGCAAGAAAGCTTCTCATTCTGGTGCGAAAGGCAAGAAGCAGGACATGTCCAAGGTGAAATGCTTTCACTGTCACCAACACGGACATTATGCCACAAATTGTCCACAGAAGAAGAAAAATAATCAGGTTGCTAGATCTGCAGCTGGAGAGGCCTTAGCCTCGCAATTTGAGCTAGATTTTTCACTGATCACATGCTTGGTCTCAAGTGTGGTGGGATCAGTGTGGTTTCTGGACAGTGGTGCATCTTTTCACATGACAGGAGATCGAGATTTGTTTGCTGATCTGGATGAGAAAGATATTGGAGTGCACATCGAGATGGGCGATGATGGTAGATACAGTGCGACCGGTATCGGTACCATTTCCTTTGAGAGGGAGTCTGGTAAACCCTTCATATTGAAGGAAGTGATGCATGTTCTAGGATTGAAGAAGAATCTGATCTCTGTGGAGATGTTAGAAGACAAGGGATATGATGTTGTCTTTAGCAAGGGAAAGGCTTTCCTGCGTAGTAAGGCAACTGGTGAGACCTGGAGGATAGGGGTTCGAGTTAAGAACCTTTATCAATTGCAGGTAGATGGCTGCACAAAAATGGCATGCAACGTAGAAGGAGTGGTGAGCCGGGATGATGGCGAGTTGTGGCACCGGAGGTTGGGCGACCTTCACCATGGAGCTTTGAAGATACTGCAGTAGATTTCTACTGGGCTTCCCAAAGGCACTCTTGTGTAGTCATATCAGTGCAAGGGGTGTACCTTGGGAAAATTTGTGAAAGCCACTTTTCACGAGAAGGATATTCGCGCCACGACGATCCTTGAGAGAATTCACACAGACGTGTGTGGACCTTTCTCAGCAGCTTCGATAGAAAAGCACAGGTATTATGTGATATTTGTTGATGATTTTTCTCGTAAGTGCTGGATCTTCTTCATGTAGAAGAAGAGCGAGGCATACTCAAAGTTCTGTGAGTTCAAGGCACTGGTTGAGAAAGAATCGGGGAAGCAGGTGAAGGCTCTAATGAGCGACAATGGTGGTGAATTCATCTCTCGAGAATTCAAGGAATTTTGCAGCGCAGAAGGAATTCGAAGAGAGCTCATAGCACCTCATAACCCACAGCAGAACAGGGTTGCTGAGCGAAAGAACATAACAATCATGGGTGTTGCACGGGTGATGTTGCATGATCAGGGCCTAACCATTCACTTGTGGGCGGAGGCATGAAATACTGCAGTATATGTGCAGAACCGTTGTCCTCACAGGATACTTGGCATGAGTACACCTCAGGAGGCGTTTTCTGGTAAGAAGCCTGATATTTCCCATTTGAGGATTTTTGGTTCACCTGTTTACATTCATGTGACGAAGGATGCCAGGAAGAAGCTGGAGCAAACCGCAAAGGTTGGGATATTTTTGGGGTACACTGATACGCCCCACAACTATCATGTGTATTTTCCAGGCAGTCGCAAGACTGTTGTGCGACGGGATATCAAATTTCAGGAGGAGAAAGCCATGAAGTGTTCACTTGAGAGGGAGCTACACTTGCATGAAAATGAGAAGCTATTAGTTCCTAAGGATGAGTCTCAGGATGTGGATCAGCCACAATATGAGGTTCATGGAGTGGAAGAAACCACTCATGTAGCACCAACCATCAGAGGGCGGAAGCGCACTACAGAAGCTGAGCGACTGGCTCAAGATGCAGAGAAGGTTGTAGGAGCACCTACATCACAGCGTAGATAGAGACAATCACCTGACCGATATACTAGATACATGGCTCTTATGAGCAAGTGTATCTTGAAAGAGCCATCCTCTTTCAAGGAAGCTATGGAGGATCCTGCATGGGTAGACGCCATGGTGGAAGAGTATGATTCGATTGTCAGAAACAGTGCATGGGAGATTGTCTCAAGGTCAGAGGGGAAATCAGTGGTGGATTTGAGATGGATCTACAAAGTGAAGCAGGGAGCTAACAAGAGTGTGGAGAAGTACAAGGCAAGATTTGTTGCCCGAGGCTTTTCACAGATAGAGGGGATCGATTATGAGGATACCTTTGCACCTGTCGCAAGGTATTCTTCCATACAGACGATTCTTGCTCTCTCAGCGCAGATGGGGTGGCACATTCTTCAGATGGATGTGAAGACTGCGTTCCTCAATGGAGTCATTGAGGAGGAGGTGTACATAGAGCAGCCCAAAGGTTTCGAGATCTTCAGCAGCGATTCACATGTGTACAGGCTCAAGAGAGCGCTGTATGTGTTGAAACAAGCACCTCGTGCTTGGTACACACGGATAGAGAGTTATTTCACCAGACTTGGATTCTCCAAGAGTGAGGCGGATCCTAACCTATACCAGATTGTGGTGGAGGGTAAGTTGCTGATCATTGTACTTTATGTAGATGATTTTATTTTGACAAGTGATGAGCTATTGATACTCTCATGCAAGGAGGATCTTGCAAAAGAGTTTGAGATGAAGGACTTGGGCCTCCATTATTTCCTGGGATTGGAAATTTGGTAGCGCAGTGATGGACTGTTTGTTTCTCAGGGTAAGTATGCCCGGGAGATACTGGAGAAGTTCAACATGCATGGCTGCAAGCCTGTTGATACTCCTCTTCCTAGTGGTTGGAGGAAGGAGGATGCTACTTCAGCGGAGGTAGTGGATGCCACTGTTTATCGACAATTGGTGGGGTCGCTTATGTATCTGGTCAATACACGACCCGATATATGCTATGCTGTTAACCAGCTTTCACAAGCTATGGTTAAGCCAACCAAGCTCTTCTGGAAGGCAGGCAAGCATGTATTGCGTTATCTCAGAGGCACATCGGGATATGGATTGTGGTACAGACAGTCGGATGAGGTGAAGCTGTGTGGCTTCACGGATGTAGATTGGGCAGGGAGCCCAACGGACAGAAAGAGCACATCTGGAGGGATTTTCAGTATCGGGTCAACAACAGTTTCTTGGTACAGCAGGAAGCAGAGATCCATGGCACTCAGTTCAGCAGAGGCCGAGTATATGGCAGCAAGCTTGGCTGCATGCGAGGCTATATGGATGAGGAAGATCCTGGTTGGGTTGTTCGGGTCACACTTGGAGCCTACTGTGATTTATTGTGATAACCAGAGTTGCATTAAACTCTCGGCTAATCCAGTATTTCATGATAGATCCAAACACATCGACATCAGGTACCATCATATCAGAGATTGTGTGCAGCGGAGAATCATGTTACTTTCATACATTCCCACGGAGGATCAAGATGCTGATATCTTGACGAAGGCGCTCACCAGGAGAAAATTCGAATACCACAGGGGCAGGATAGGGGTTGCAGATAATCCTTATCTTTTTGAGAGGGAGTGTTGAGATTGCAACAAGATTAGGAGCTTAGTGGAAAGAAGTTGCCTTCACTAAGTGGGCCCGCAGGCTATTTTTGGCGCAAAGTCTATTTTTAGACTATGTCTATTTTTAGACATATGGATCATGTTCTATGAGTTGCGGGATGCTATTTGTGGATGGTTGGTCAAGTCGGAAAAAATAGATGGACTTCTATTTTTAGACATACTGGGCGGAATCTATTTTTAGATTGCGAGTCTAAAAATAGATATGTCGAATATTATTAGCTCTTAATAATATTTGGACTCTAAACATTATCTTATCCTCTTGGAGCACTTCAGTTTGATGCCTGGATGTGGCACATGCAGCTGACAGAAGGAATTATGCTATTCCTAGGGTTTATTGGAGCTATTGCATGGTTGACTTCAGTTAGAACTGATGTGACAGAGTTTGGTGGAGTTGATGAGACAGTTAATGGAGTTGTGTTCAGTTTAACTTAGTTGAGCTAGTTGTATCTAGTCTAACTGATTGATACAATTAGTGAGAGTGGTGTGAATTAATTATTAATTAATTCACTAATTATTAACTCATAAATCAACTAAAGAATACATCATTTAATTGCAGTGCATGGACAGTTTCAGTGGAGACCAGTGAAGAGGTAGGTGAAAGAGCAAGTGTGACTATTAGTTGTGACTATACTGGTGCATGAGATTTGCACACACATTGATGGAGAAGCCAATGAGGATTGCGTAGTACATACCAATGGGATTTGAACCTGGATATGGTAATTATCCATATTGGATTACGCAGTAGAGGCTGGCTAACAGGTGGAGCAGATTGGAGCATGTGTTTTGTATAATCTGAGCTTGTGTAGTGTGTAGCAATTGAGGATGTGCATGAGAGCTTGTGAGGAGATTTTGTACTATGATTGTTACATGATCTCTATCATTATAGTATACAGATAGTTGGGGGTTTTCAGCTTTAAGATTTCCCATAAATACTGTGTTTATATGTGTGATTGTTTATGGTTTTAATGTGCGCATGCGATTGTTTATATTTCCGCAAATTGATGATCAATAGTAGAAGAGGTTATGTATTATACATGAAGCTCAAATAGTGTGTGATCAGGATAATATCGGTGAATAATTTAACAGTTATTCAAATTTCTACAAAAATTTGGATCTTGATTTGGTTAATAATATTTTAAGTATGCACCAATATCTAGACTAACTCAATATTTTGTTATAAATAGAAGGGTTTTTCCATTCATTCACTACCTTTTGTTGCCTAAAGATCACTCTGGATCTATACTTTTGGTCTGACTTTGATCCACCATCATTGTCATATTTTTCTATCTTTTGCTTGTGAGCTCCCTTTGAGTTCCATTTTTGTGTGGGTTTTCTACACCATCAAGAGAGAGGAATTTTAGATCTGAAGTGTTGATGACTTATAAGAACCCATCCCATTGAGGAGAACTAGTAACATCCTTCTATTTTTTCCTCCCAGGTGCCCTTAATATAAAATTTTTTCAACATATTCTTGTGTTGTCTATTGGATGCATGGACGAAATCTTGTTTTTATTTACTGCTTAATGTCTTTTGATGCATAGATCTAGATTTTCACAGCATTTATCTTGATCACCTAATTGCAGATCTGAAGATATTAGCAGCCATCTTTGTTTTTAGGGTTGTTTTTTATGCACGGCTAAAGTGGTCTTCTTTCATACACTTGTGATTAAGATTCATACTAACAACTAGTGACTCCACACAGTTTTACGATTACGACTGCTGTTGTTTTTAAGATCCCTACATATCCAACTGCTTGAAACCCTAGGATTTCTCTTCAGCTTCTTGTTTTACTTTTCTTGATGTTGTTTTTAACCTATAAAACCCTAAAACATTAAAAATTCTAACTTCTGTGTTTTTTCGGACCTATTTCACAGGTGACAGATATTAGCCGCAGCTGAGATGACACATTCTGCTAAAACCTGCTCCTGATAGTGCCGGAAGTGTAGGTCGCACTTTTTGGCCCTAAAACTATGACCTGGAGCTTCAGGACATGGAAATCTGCCCAAAACCTGCGACCTCAGCAAGAAATAGGTTAGAAAATGGGACCTGAATTTTTTGCGGGAGGTTTTCAGAAAGTTTTCTGGGTTTGTTTGGGCCTCTGGTTAGGGTTGTCTGACCTTCGTCTCTGCCCATTTTAGACCTGTACTTGTTCTGTTTTACTCATATAACTGGGAACCTAGCCCTCTTAGGTTTCAGTACTCTCCACACTTTGTGGAAGAGTTTTAGCTGCTGCACGTTGTCTGAAATTTTCAGAGTGTTCAACCATTTTTCATATCTGATACCTCACCTTCAGATCCACTTTAGATTGGCTATTTATCCATCCAAATCACCTCCTTTAGTTTTTTTTTGGTTTTCCTCTAGGGTCCACTCCGTTTCCCTCTAGGAGATAGCCTTTCGCCACCTCATTTGCAATTCCTTTGATTTTTTGTTGTATATCTGCACCTGTTTTTAGCAGATCTGACCTTTAGATCCCTGTCCCCCTCGACCTTAGATATATTGGCTATTTTGGTGTGTTTTGACTAGTTTTTTTCCCACCTACAGACTACTTGTTGAGAGGCCCGCCTCCTTGGGTTTATATTATTGCATTATTAGCTTTCTATTTTCTGTTATTTCAGTTTCATACACTGTTATTTGCAGGTTTATTTACAGTTATAAAACACACATTTTTTTTTTCTCTACAAACGTGTGGGTTTAAAAATTAAAATTTACACACTTTTCACACATACCCTAAGTGAAGAAGATCTTGGTTAACATTTCCAAGCAAAAACTTTAACATTAAATTCAATTGATCCTGCACCTCTGTGCCCTTGTTTCGACATTGTAATTAGTTGATCCTGCACCTCTTCGCCCTTGTTGGTCTCTCTTCCCTTTGTGTTGTGTTTGTGCCGTCATCATTATGCCACCAAGGCGTTTATCTCAGAGACATCTTTGCCTTCATCCTCAATTTATGGTAGGGAGACTTAATCCTTCACGTACGATTCGAGTTAGTCTTCCACCGAGTCTGCACTCCGATCCTCTTCTAGTTCATTGGGTTATCCTTCTGGTTCCACCCGTGGTTCTCCTCCTCTACCCTTCACCATGTCTGGTTCAGGACCTAATGCCGGTGGTAGCCTCGGCCATAATGATGGGAATACTACTGGTGGGACCGCAACAAGAACTACTCCGGGTGCTCCCTTGCTCCCCTATATGGCAGGCCTTAGCCTTCCCAATTTTAACCAGTTGATCAAAGACCATATACACCATAACGCTAGTTGTCCTGCTATTTAGACCAAGCTCCCTTCTGACATCCCCAAGTTTGAAGGCCTTGCTGGAGAATATCCTACAAATCATGTTCGATCTTTCCACATGTGGTGTTCATCTAACTCCATTACTGATTACTCTGTTCGTCTTCGGTTGTTCCAACGTATGCTTACTGGTGAAGCTTCTAAGTTGTATGTTGATTAGGCCTCATCCTATCATACCACCTTTGCGACTCTTGCTCGGGCTTTTTGTCTTATTTCCAGCTTCCCCTTCGTTATGACATTGGTACCGAAATTTTGACTTCTTTTCATCAATCGTTTGCGACCCGCCTATCTGACCATGTCCAGGAATGGCGGAGAAGAAAGAGCCTATGTTGATCCCCTATCTTCGAAGACCATGTCTACATGGAATGGTTCCTTAGATCTCTACTTCTTGCTATCGAAAAATATGTTGCATTAAATTTCCCTCAAATCGAAGAAGGTGCTCTCCAAATTGCGTTAAAATATGACCTGATCTACACTCAGTCGGGTTATGTTTATATCGTTCTACCTGATCTTCCTAGACCTAGTGGTACCAACGCACCAGGGGCATCTCATGTGGTTGACGATATCGTTGGAGCTCTCTCTCATCCATATCCTCAGCCTCCCATGGGCTATGGTTTTCCTCAGGGGGGGGGGCCATCACCTCCTGCACTTTTCCCCCTCCCAGTAGTATGTATCCAGGATACGGCATGCCTCCTCATTTTTCCCAACCTCCTATTTACCACAATGTTATCCAACCTCCTTATTATCCATATCTGCAGCCTGATGCTCCAACTCCTCCATCATTAGCACCTCTGCCTCCCTTGCCTTCTCAAGCCCCTCGACAGCAGCCACCGCCCCCCCAAGGGTAGGTGTATGCATAGTAGGGCGCGGGCTAATCCTCCTCCTTCCAATAAGACGAAAGGCACTCAAAATCCATCTGCTCCTAGTAATCCTGGACCTAATTCTAAGAAAAATGCACCTAACATTGCTAACCAACAACAGGGCACTCAACCCAAGTAGGACAGGCATGTTCGCACGAACAAGCCTTGTTCTTGTTGTGGTGTTTACGGTCATTACACACACGATTGTCCTCTTTTACCACATATGAAGAAAATGTGGGAGTCTCAAGCAACATTGTGAGGACAACAAGCCTCCCCTTCCATCCTTCCTAGTGCTGTGCCTAGTCAGTCGGCTGTGTTTACTAATCCTTTCCCTCAGTAAGGATTTGTGGCTACCCAACCACCTAAAGGTTAGGTGGCCACTCAATCTCTTCCATCTGGTACCTCCAATTACCAGATTCTCATGATGAACTCTAACCAACCTATAACCATAGATATCAATCTTCAGAATTGGTCCCGTCAGTACAACAAGTCTCCTAATATGTCTGTCCCCGAGCCACCTCCTTCAGTCACTACAGAGCCTCTTTCGAAAACTAATGGTCCTTTGCAGATCCCTTAGCCTAAGGTAGAGGTTCATACCAAGATCCCTAAGGGACCACTGTGAAAAAATCCTGCTTCTGTCAAAGCTGCCCATTCGTATAGTATAGTAGATGACTTGGTGCAATATGCTGCGTCCATTTCAACATTGGAACTCCTCTAGTCGTGCCCTTCACAAAAAAAAATCTCTACTATCTGCCATGGGCAATGTAGATCCTTCCGATGATTTATTGATCATCTTCAATGTTGAAGGCTCATAACATCCTCCCCTCACTACTTCCGTCGTCTTCCAAATCCCTGTCAAGATCTAGAACATCAACGTTTCTCGGTGTATCATTGATGAGGGGGCATCCACCTGTGTGATGTTCACTTCAGTTTGGAAGCAACTCAGATCACCTGAGTTTCCTCCTTCCACGATCATTCTCTGAGCGTGGGATGGCCACGCCTCCCAACCCATTGGCCTATTCCATAATTGTCCTATTACTCTTGCGGGAAAGACTGTTTGCATTGATGTAGAAGTCATAGATGCCCCCTTAGATTACAACATTCTATCTGGTCGTAGCTACACCTATGCGATTTCTACTGTCCCATCTGTGGTACACAACAAGATGTCCTTCCCTCATAATGGAAACATAGTCACCATTGACCAGTTGACATATTACGAACAGAAGTCTCAGACCTCCCCTCAGTCCATCATCTATTTAATGGCCAATAAGCAAACTTCGATCCTTTGACCAGTGTCTCACCCGGAGTCTACAAAGACTCCTCATTGCTTGGTACATTCCCTAGTCTTCCTCCTCCTATCTCTGAGCCCAGCTCATCGATGTTTGCATGATGCAATCATCTTGAGCCTCTGTCAAGCAGCCCAGTTTGTCTATTCAGCAGCCTCACCCTCCATAGCCTACTCCTAGCCCTTCGATTCAGCCTTTTGGACTCCCTCCTCCTATCCCTTCACCTATAGATGGTGTTCATGAGCTCTTCTACCCTCCTAGAATGGTTCCTCTAGGCCTTAAAAATCTTGGAGCCTTCCTGCCTGGCAATTACCGCTCTGGTCAGATACCGTTCCTAGCTCCCCCTCCTAGAGTGTACATGATACTTTTCATGGCTACCCTCTCTCTTCCTAGCCTGACCCTGGGGATTCCTGTATGGTACCTTGATCCCCCAGCCACTACCCCACCTGTTCAACCCAAAACTTATATTGCTTTGACCCTGGTTAAACCAGTCCCTATGACCCCTCCCGATGCTACTATGCCTCAGCCACCTCAACAGGAACTTACTCCTATTGCGATAACCTCAGGTAAATGGGGAAAAGCATGCAAGAAGGCACCTAAAGACAAGGCTTCCCTGACAAACCATGCTCCTCCTCAACCTCCAAAGCATGCACCTATGTGTGCTTTGTGTGATGTTGTCAGCCATGCCACCCATAATTGTCCTGAATTTCCTTGTCTCAAACCCATGGTTAATGTCGCGTTCCCTGAGTTTATGGTCCTAAAAACCTCTGTCGCTTCCTTGAATGTAGCCAAGAACCCGAAGAATATTCACACCAACCACCCCTGTGATTTTTGTGATATCCATGGCCATTACACCCACCTCTGTCCCTCTCTCGAGGACTTCTGCACCTCTCTAGCGACAATTTTCCAATTTGAGGCCAAGCACAACGAGTCCACCGCTCCCTTATTTGCGTGTTTTTCTTTAGCAGAACTAGAGGAAACATCCACTCATATTGAAATTCCCCCTCTGGGTGTCAAAATGATAGATTCTTCGGCCACTTTCCACTACTTATTATCATCTATGAGATCTTTGATGGAAGACCCCCCTGGGCCTTCCCCTTTTGTTTCTCCTGACCTCCCTTCAGTGATCACCTTAGGTTCAACATCGGTGGATCCCTCATCTACTTATTTTTCTGTCACCCCTTGTGATGATGCACATGTTAACCTCTCTTCTCATGATGATGAGTCAGGTAGCTTCGTCGCGTCATGTGGTATTTCTTCCATCAGTCACCCCATCTTCTATCATGATGACGACATTATGGAAGTAGTCACCACCCCTGACTATATCCATCCCCCCTTACATTGAACCCATGCATTTGAACCACATACACCTTGTGGCCATTACATTGACACCCAATGATTGGGTAAGGGGGCACCCATATTTGAGAGACCAGGAGAAACAATTCTCCACAACTCTCCTAGTGTATCTGGTCATGTTGACTCTAGTACCCTTATTCTTCCCCATTTAGAAGAACCTCTAGAGTCCCATATCACTTCAGATCACTCTAGGGATGATACCCCTCATCATTCCTTCTTCTTACATCAGCGACCTAGTCCCCTAAACATTATTGTTGACCAACCTGTTGGTTTTCTAGGAGAGCAACAAATCATTATCTCCAAATCCTCTCTTTGGGATAGTGACACCATGTATGCCAACCTAGAAGCTTAAGTCCATTTTTTTCATATATGTAGTACCAAAATAGATTGGTAATCCTGCATTTCCTTTCTCGAATTGCATAACCATAATGAAAAAAATGGCACACCACATCATAAAATTTGTTTAGATTCCCCCTTTCTAAACACCATTTGGCAAGGCCATAACATCCTTGGGGGAACCTACACCCCTCAACAATTAAAATCCCAGATATCAGCCAAAAAAAACAATGAAACCTCCTTTCTCTGATAGGTCACACTTTTCAGGTCATTTCCTGGGACAGGTGGCAGTTTTATGCCAAAGAGCCTGCTACCCAAGTCATAGAAAAGACCCCAAAAAGTACGACCTAGCCTATTCATGAGCTCTAGGTGCCTATCTAAAATTTCGATCCCCCTAATTGAAAGAGTATGGTTAGGCATCTTACCTGCACCTGAAGAATCTCGATTCCAATGGTCTATTTGTCTTCTATGATCTCCGCAAGATTTACGGCCTTCTCTGCTCTCTACATTCACCACAGCTCCGCATGAAAATGAGTCAATTTGGAGGGAAAATGCCTTATTAAAAGAGAAACTCCTGATTTTTCTTTCGCCTTCTGCGGCCAAACCATAGCTCAGTTTGAAAAACCATCTATACCATTGGAAAGCTCTCACCAAGCCCTCAAATGGGTATCTATTAGTTTTTTGTGATTTGATACTTCACCACGACACATTTCGTCCAGGGCACATTCCGTTGACTATTTTCGTTGATGTAGAAGTCATAGATGCCCCCTTATATTAAAACATTCTATTGGGTCATAGCTACACCTCTATGATGTCTGCTATCCTATCTATGGTACACTGCAAGATGTCCTTCTCTCATAACAGAAAGATAGTCACCATTGACTAGTTGACATATTACGAACCGAAGTCTCAGACCTCCCTTGAGTCTATCATATCTTCGGTGGACAATAAGAAAACCAATGATAATTTGATAAATGTCTCACCCAGAGTCTACAAAGACTCCTCATTACTTGGTATATTCCCTAGTCTTCCTCCTTCTGTCTCTGATCCAATTGTCTCGGGATCCAATTGTCTCGGGCCTCCCTCAAGCGGCTCGGTTCGACTATTCAACAGCGTTGCCCTCTGCAGCCTACTCCTAGCCCTTCGATTCAGCCTTATGGACCCCCTCATCCTAGCCCTTCACCTACAGATAGTGTTCATGAGCCCTTCTACCTTCTTGGAATGGTTCCTCCAGGCCTTAACCATCTTGGAGTCGTCCTGCCTGGCCGTTACCCCTCCGGTTAGATACCGTTCCTGGCTCCCCCTCCTGGAGTGTACACGGTACCTGTCATGGATACCCTCTCTCTTCCTAACTTGACCTTGGGGATTCCCCTCTAGTACCTTATCCCCCAGCCACTACCATGCCTAGTCAACCCAAACCTTATCTTGCTTTGACCTCGGTTAAACCAGTCCCTATGACCCCTCTCGATGCTACTGTGCCTCAGCCACCTCAACAGAAACCTCCTCCTGTTGCGATAGCCTTAGGTAAAGGGCGCAAAGCACACAATAAGGCACCTAAAGACAAGGCTTCCCTGACAAACCATACTCCTTCTCAACCTCCAAAGTGTACACCTCCGTGTGCTTTGTGTGATGTTGTCGGCCATGCCACCCATAATTGTCCTGAATTGCCTCGTCTCAAGCCCATGGTTAATGTCGCGTTCCCTGAGTCTATTGTCTCAGAAACCTCTATTCCTTCCTTGAATGTAGCAAGGAACCCCAAGACTATTCACACCAACCAACCCTGTGCTTTGTGTGATCTCCATGGCCATTATACCCACCTCTGTCCCCATCTCGAGGACTTCCGCACCTCTCTAGTGGCAGTTCGCCAATTCGAGGCCAAGCGCAACGAATCCACCGCTCCCTTATTTGTAAATTTTTCTTCAACGGAAATAGAGGACACATCCACTTCTATTGAAATTCCCCCTATGGATGTCTAAATGACAGATTCTTTAGCCACTATCCACTACCTGTCATCATCTATGAGATCCTCGATGGAAGACCCCCCTGGGCCTTCCCCTTCTGTTTCGCCTAAACTCCCTTTAGCGATCACCTTAGGTTCAACATCGGTGGATCCCTCATCTAATTATTTTTTTGTCACCCCTTGTGACGATGCACATGTGAACCTCTCTTCTCATGATGATGAGTCAGGTAGCTTCGTCGTGTCAGGTGGTCTTTCTTCCATCATTCACTCCATATTCTATCATGATGATGACATTATGGAAGTAGTCACCACTCTTGATTCTATCCATCCCCCCTTACATCGAACACATGCTTTCGAACCACATACAACTTGTGGCCATTAAATTGACACCCAATGATTGGGCAAGGGGGCACCCATATTTGAGAGACCAGGAGAAAAAATTATCCATAACTCTCCTAGTGTATGTGGTCATGTTGACTTTAGTACCCTTATTCTTCCCCATTTAGAAGAACCTCTAGAGTTCCATATCACTTCAAATCACTCTAGGGATGATACCCCTCATCATTCCTTCTTCTTACATCAGAAACCTAGTCCCCTAGACATTGTTGTTGACCATCCTATGAAAATTAAGTCCATTTTCTTCATATATGTAGTACCAAAAGAGATTGGTAATTCTCCATTCCCTTTCTCGAACTACATAACCATAACGAAAACAAATGGCGCACCACATCATAAAATGTGTTTAGATTCCCCCTTTCTAAATACATTTTGGCATGACCATAACATGCTTGGGGACACCTACACCCCTCAACCATAAAAATCCCATATCTTAGCCAAAAACAGCACTGAAACCTCCTTTCTCTAAGAGGTCGCAGTTTTTTTCCCAAGTAACTTCTACCCAAGTTGCAGAACAAACCCAAAAAAGTGTGACCTGGCTTGTTCATGAGCTCTAGGTGCCTATCTGAAATTTCGATCCCCCTAATTGAAAGAGTATGGTTAGGCCTCTTACCTGCAGTTGAAAGATCTCGATTACAATGATCGGTTTGTCTGCTACGATCGCCACAAGATTTACGGCCTTCTCTCCTCTTTACATTCACCATAGCTCCACATGAAAATGAGTTAATTTGGAGGGAAAATGCCTTATTAAAAGAGAAACCCCTGATTTTTATTTTTCATGTTGCGGCCAAACTGTAGCTCATTTTCACAAACCGTCTGTATTGTTGGAAAGCTCTCACCGAGCCCTCAAATGGGTATTTGTTAGTTTTATGTGATTTGATACTTCACCACGAAACATTTCGTCCAAGAAGGGTCACTTCAGCACTCCTCAAAATCTAATTTCTTCACTTGCAACACTAGTACTTAGAGAACCACTTTGCCTGCATACTTATCCATGCTTGTTTAGATTTTTGTCGTGAGTAACCATCATGTACTCATGTTTTTATGGTCCCCATTAGAACTTTTCTATGTGGCAGCATCATCGAGTCACCCTTGTTTAGAGCATCCGAGTTGAGTGATCATCACATTCATGGAGTCTATCCTGATTCCCTTTGTATCCCGCTATAGTCCTCCATCCTTCATTGCCTTGGTTCCTCTCTCATGTCGCACATTATGGACTTCAGTCCTACTGTCCCCTATCCCTCATGATATTGTGTCAGTCGCTGCCAGGTCATCCATGCCCTTTATGCTCTAACAAGGGAAGTCGTCCATACGCTACTTAGTACCCCCCATTTCATCATCATCCCTCGCGTCAGTCTGTAAGTCGCTCTACTATTTTCTCTCATGCCTTAGTTTAGGATCCCTTATTGCCTCACCTATGGAGAACCTCCTTCTATCAACATCAGATCATTAATTCTAGAAGAAAAGTCTAGAGGGTGATGTACCTTGGTTCCAGCTTCCACACTTGTTCGGTGCCTCGGATTAGGTAAAGGGACTCCTTATTTCCATTTGACTTGATTTTTTCTTAGATCCAGCTCCTTTCAGCATGATCGAGATCCGTATACTTGATGGTTTAGTGATGCAACAGATGATACCGGTGATTCCCGAGTGTGTGTGAGATGTTTGAACCCTCATGAGGGGGTGGCCCTACAGGTAGACCCCCACATGCCCATATGACCTCTTCATTACAGCCTTTGATGCAGCTCCATATATTTGATGATGTCAGCCTCAACCACTTGCAATGCCTTTTTGTTTGCATGTATCAGTTAGATTTTTAGAGCCCTTTCCTATTTATAGGGGCATTTGGGTTGTATTTGTATCTCATGGACGCAGATATTATTGTATAAGTCCTAGATGTTATCCCAGGCACAATATGTATGTGGGATTCATTATCATGTTTTTACCTAGCTCATGTTTATGCTAGCATGTACTATATTTTTTAGTCCCCTGTTTACTGGATGCACTACTCTTTGTACGTTGTCTCGACGAGCATAGGTATGCCTCCCCCGCTGCCTATAGCATAGGTAATCACTCATAACAGAGAATTGCCGCACCTGTAAGTCTCGCCTCCTTAGTGTCTAGTCCTCTAGCACTTTAGTCTACCTTATATTTCTCTCTCTTTGTCATCCCCTTCGGTGTCTAGTGATTGAGTTCTTACAATGTACTTCGGTCATACAATTAGCTCCTTACGCTCGCGCATTGGGGGGAAATTTGTTAAACCATATCTTGGTCATCTATCCTGTTACTATTAGATGGACCTAAGTACACCATGTAAGACCAATTTTAACCTAAGTAAAATTGCTTTCACTATGAAAAATAACTTAGTAAACCACCTTTATTAAGTTGTTTATGGTATAATCAGGAAACCCCATGAGGAAACATTAAATAAATCCACTTTTTTTTTTTATTTTCCTCAAGGAATAATTAGTTAAACAACAATTTAATTAATATTCCTGGTCATATTTAACCCAAAACAAGAAAATTAATTAGATAAATTATTATTTATCTTATTATTTTATAGGAATAATTGCTTAAACCTTATTTAAATAATATTCCTTGTTAAATTTGACTAAATCATTCATTAATAATTAAATAAATCATTATTTATTTGATTATTAATCAACCACATCCTTAAAATGATAAATAAATCATTTATTTATTTATTATTTACAAATAAAGGGATTTGACCCAAGTCAAATTCTTTTTCCCTCCAACAAATATAATAAAATATTCCATAAAAGTTGGATCTTGAATTGGTTAATAATATTTTAATTATGCACCAATATCTAAACTAACTCAATATTTTGCTATAAATAGAAGGTTTTTTCCATTCATTCATCACCTTTTGTTGCCTAAAGATCACTCTAGATCTACACTTTTGGTCTGACTTTGATCCACCATCATTGTCATATTTTTCTATCTTTTTGCTTGTGAACTCCCTTTGAGTTCCCTTTTTTTCTGGGTTTTCTACACCACCAAGAGAGAGGGATTTTATATCTGAAGTGATGAGGACTTACAAGAACCCATCCCATTGAGGAGAACTGGTAACATCCTTCTATGTTTTCCTCCCAGGTGCCATTAATACAAAATTCATTCAACATATTCTTGTCTTGTCTATTGGATGCATGGATCAACTCTTGTTTTTATTTACAACTTAATGTCTTTTGATGCATAGATCTAGATTTTTTCAGAATTTATCTTGGTCAAATAATTGCAAATCTAAAGATATTAGCAACCATCTTTTCTGTTAGGTCTATTTTTTATGCACAGCTAAAGTGGTATTCTTTCGTACACTTGCGATTAAGATTAATACTAACAACTGGCGATTCCACATGGGTTTACAATTACGACTGTTGTCGTTTTTCAGATCACTGTATATCCAGCTGCGTCAAACCCTAGGATTTCTCTTCTGCTTTTTTTTTTTTTTTCTTGATGCTGTTTTTAACCTATAATGCCCTAAAACATTAAAAATTCTAACTTTCGTTTTTTTTCGAACCTATTGCATAGGTCACAGACATCAGCCGCAGCTAAGACGACACATTCTGCTGAAACCTACTCCTGAGAGCGTTGGAAGTCTAGGTCACGATTTTTGGCCCTAAACCTGCGACTTGGAGCTTCAGGACATGGAAATATGCCCAAAACTTGCGACCTCAGCAAGAAATAGGTCAGAAACTGCGACCTCACTTTTTTGCGGGAGTTTTTTCAGAATTTTTTTTGGGTTTGTCTAGGCCTTTGTTCAGGGTTGTTTGACATCCATCTCCGCCCATTTTGGATCTGTACTTGTTCTGTTTTACTCATCTAAGTGGGAACCTAGCCCTCTTGGGTTTAAGTACCCTCCACACTTTATGGAAGAGTTTTAGTTGCTGCAGGTTGTCTGAATTTTTTAGAGTGTTCAACCATTTTTCAGATCTGATACCTCACCTTCAAATCCACTTCAGATTGGCTATTTATCCGTCCAAATAACCTCCTTTAGTTTTGTTTGGGTTTTCCTCTAGGGTGTCCACTCCGTTTCCCTCTAGGAGATAGCCTTTCGCCACCTTATTTACAACAATTTTTCCTCTGATTTTTTGTTGTTTATCTGTACCTATTTCTAGCAGATTTGATCTTTAGATCCTTGTCCCTCCTGGCCTTAGATCTATTGGCTATTTTAGTGTGTTTTGACTATTTTTTTCCCCACCTACAGACTACTTGTTGAGAGACCTGCCTCCTTGGGTTTATATTATTTCATTATTAGTTGTTTATTTGTTGTTATTTCAATTTCATATACTGTTATCTGCAGGTTTATTTATAGTTATGCAACACACATTTTCATTTTCTCTAAAAACGTTTGGGTTTAAAAATTAAAATTTATACACTTTACAGACACACCCTAAGTGAAGAAGAGCTTGGTTAACACTGCCAAGCAAAGACTTTGACATTGAAATCAGTTGATCCTACACCTCTCTACCCTTGTTTCGACATTGTAATCAGTTGATCCTGCACCTCTTCGCCCTTGTTGGTCTCTCTTCCCTTTGTGTTGTGTTTGTGCCGTCATCATTGCGCCACCAAGGAGTTTATCCCAGAGACTACTTGGCCTTCATCCTCAGTTTATGGTAGGGATAATTACTCCTCCACGTAGGATTCGAGTTAGTCTTCCACCGAGTCCGCACTCTGACTCCTCTTCTAGTTCATTGGGTTCTCCTTTTGGTTCCGCCCTTGGTTCTCCCCTTGTCACCTTCATCATGTCTGGTTTAGGACCTAATGCTGGTGGCAGCCCCAACCCTAATGCTGGGAATACTACTAGTGGGACTGCAACAGGAACTACTCTGTCTGCTCCCTTGCTCCCCTATATGGTAGGCCTCAATCTTCCTGATTTTAACCAGTTGATCAATGACCCTATACACCATGACGCTAGTTGGCTTACTATTCCGATCAAGCTCCCTTCTGATATCCCCAAGTTTGAAGGCCTTGCTGGAGAAGATCCTACAAATCATGTTTGAACTTTCCACATGTGGTGTTCATCTAACTCCATTACCGATGAATCTGTCTGTCTTCGGTTGTTCCAATGTATGCTTACTGGTGAAGCTTCTAAGTGGTATGTTGATCAGGAATCATCCTCTCATACCACCTTTGCGACTCTTGCTCGAGCTTTTTTATCTTATTTCCAGCTTCCCCTTCGTTATGACACTGGTAATGAACTTTTGACTTCTTTCCATCAATCGTCTATGACCTGCCTATCTGATCATGTCCAGGAATCATGGAGAAGAAAGAGACTATGTCGAGCCCCTACCTTCGAAGACCATGTCTACATGGACTGGTTCCTTATATCTCTCTTGCCTACTATCAGCAAATATGTCGCATCACATTTCCCTCAAACTGAAGAAGCCGCTCTCCAAATTGTGTTAAAATATGACCTAATCTATGCTCAGTCGGGTTATGTTTATACCGTTCTACATGATCTTCCTGGACCCGGTGGTGCCAATGCACGAGGGGATCATATGTTGCCGACGGTATCGTTGGAGCTCTTTCTCATCCATACGCTCAGCCTACTATGGGCTATGGTTTTCCTTGGGGGGGGGGCGGGGGCTCACACCTCCTGCAATTTTCCCCCTCTCGGTAGCATGTATCCAGGATACGGCATGCCTCCTCATTTCGCCCAACCTCCCGTTTACCACAATTTTATCCAACCTCCTTATTATCCGTATCTGCAGCCTGATGCTCCAAATCCTCCAGCATTAGCATCTCCACCTCCCTTACCTTCTCAACCCCCGTAACAGTAGCCACCACCCCCTCAGGGGTAGGTGTATGCACAGCAAGGCGCGACTAATCCTCCTCCTTCTAAAAAGAAGAGGAAAGGCACTCGAAATCCATCTTCTCCTGGTAATCCTGAACCTAATCCTCAAAACAATGCACCTAATAGTGCTAACCAACAACAGGGCACTCAGCCCAAGTAGGATAGGCATGTTCACACGAACAAGCCTTGTCCTTGTTGTGGTTTTTACAGTCATTACACACATGATTGTCCTCTTTTACCACAGATGAAGCAGATGTGGGAGTCTCAAGAAATATTGCGAGGACATCAAGCCTCCCCTTCCATCCCTCCCAGTGCTGTGCCTAGTTAGCCGGTTGTGTTTACTAATCCTTTCCCTCAGTAAGGATTTTTGGCTACCCAACCACCTGAAGGTCAAGTGGCCACTCAACCTCTTCCATATGGTACCTGCGATTACTAGATTCTCATGATGAACTCTGACCAACCTATAACTGTAGATATCAATCTTCAGAGTCGGTCCTGTCAGTACAACAAGCCTCCTGCTATGTCTGTCCCTAAGCCACCTCCTTCGATCTCTACAGAGCCTCTTTCGACACCTAATGGTCCCTTGCAGATCCCTTAACCTAAGGTATAGGTTCATACCAAGATCCCTAAGGGAGAACTGCATTGAAATGCTGCTTATGGCAAAGATGCCCATTCATATAGTATAGTAGATGACTTGGCGCAATCTCCTAGGGCCATTTCAACGTTGGAATTCCTCTAGTCGTGCCCTTCACAATGAAAAGCTCTACTATTTTCCATGGTCACTGTAGATCCTTCCGATGATTGATTGATCGTATTCAATGTTGACCGGTCAGAACATCCTCCTCTCCATGCTTCTGCCCTCTTCCAAATCCCAGTCGAGATCCGGAACGCCAACGTTTCCTAGTGTATCATTGATGAGGGGGAATCCACGTGTGTGATGTTCGCTTTGGTTTGGAAGAAACTCGGATCACCTGAGTTGGCTCCTTGCACGATCACTCTCCGAGCATGGGATGGCCATGCCTCCTAGCCCATTGGCCTATTCCACAATTTTCCTATTACTATTGCAGGCAAAACTGTTTGCGTTGACGTAGAAGTCATAGATGCCCCCTTAGATTACAACATTCTATTGGGTCATAGCTACACCTATGCGATGTTTGTTGTCCCATCTGCGGCACACCGCAAGATTTACTTCCCTCATAAGGGAAAGATAGTCACCATTGACCAGTAGACATATTACGACCAAAGTCTCAGACCTCCCTTGAATCCATCATCTCTTCGATGGCCAATAAGCAAACCGTCGATCCTTTGACTAGTGTCTCACCCGGAGTCTACAAATACTCCTCATTGTTTGGTACATTCCCTGGTCTTCTTGCTCCTGTGTCTGGTCCCAGCTTGTAGAATGTTTTCATTTTGAAATTGTCTCGGGCCTCCCTCAAGTGGCCCGGTTTGGCTATTCAGCAGCCTCGCCCTCCGCAGCCTACTCCTCACCCTTTGATTCAGCCTTCTGGACCCCCTCCTCCTAGCCCTTCAGATACTGCTGGTGTTCATGAGCCCTTCTACCCTCCTGGAACGGTTCCTCCAGGCTTTAACCATCTTGGAGCTGTCCAGCTTGGCCATTACACGGTACTTGTCATGGCTACCCTCTCTCTTCCTAACCTAACCCTGGGGATTCCCGTCCAGTACCTTGATCCCCCAGCCACTACCCTGCCTGTTCAACCCAAAAATTATCTTATTTTGACCTTGGTTAAACCAGTCCCTATGACCCCTCCCGATGCTATTGTGCCTGAGCCACCTCAACAAGAACCTCCTCCTGTTGCGATAGCCTCAGGTAAAGGGGGCAAAGCTCACAAGAAGGCACATAAAGACAAGGTTTCCTCGACAAACCATGCTCCTCCTCAGCATCCAAAGCGTACACCTCTGTGTTCTTTGTTTGATGTTGTCGGCCATGCCACCCATAATTGTCCTGAATTTCCTCGTCTCAAGCCCATGGTTAATGTCACGTTCCCTTAGTCTATGGTCCTGGAAACCTCTATTCCTTCCTCGAATATAGCCAAGAACCCCAATACTATTCACACCAACCACCCCTATGCTTTGTGTGATCTCCATGGCCATTATCCCACCTCTGTCCCTGTCTTGAGGACTTATGCACCTCTCTAGCAGCAATTCACCAATTCGAGGCCAAGCGCAACGAGTCCACCGCTCCCTCATTTGTGTGTTTTGCTTTAGCAGAACCAAAGGACACATCCACTCCTATTGACATTCTCCCTCTAGATGTCGAAATGATAGATTCTTCAGCCACTATCCACTACCTGTCATCATCTATGAGATCCTCGATCGAAAACTCCCCTGGGCCTTCCCCTTCAATTTTTCTTAAACTCCCTTTAGCAATCACCTTAGGTTCAACAAAGGTGGATCCCTCATCCACTTATTTTTTTGTCACCCCTTGTGACGATGAGCATGTGAACCTCTCTTCTCATGATGATGAGTCAGGTAGCTTCGCCGCATCAGGTGGTCTTTCTTCCATCAGTCACCCATCGTCTATCATGATGATGACATTATGGAAGTAGTCACCACCCCTGATTCTATCCATCACCCCTTACATCGAACCCATGCATTCGAACCACATACACCTTGTGGCCATTACATTGACACCCAATGATTGGGTAAGGGGGCACCCATATTTGAGAGACCAGGAGAAACAATTCTCAACAACTCTCCTAGTGTATTAGGTCGTGTTGACTCTAGTACCCTTATTATTCCCCATTTAGAAGAATATCTAGAGTCCTATATCACTTCAAATCACTCTAGGGATGATACCCCTCATTATTCCTTCTTCTTACATCAGCAACCCTATCCCCTAGTCATTGTTGTTGACCAACCCGTGGGTTTTATAGGAGAGCACCAGTTCATTATCTCCAAATCCTCTCTTTGGGAAAGTGACACCATGTATGAAAACCCAGAAACTTAATTCTATTTTCTTCATATATGCAGTACCAAAAGAGATTGGTAATCCTCCATTCCCTTTCTCAAACTGCATAAC
Organism: Pinus albicaulis; assembly: GCA_034641835.2. Lineage (NCBI taxonomy): Eukaryota > Viridiplantae > Streptophyta > Pinopsida > Pinales > Pinaceae > Pinus > Pinus albicaulis. The sequence goes on from CM076578.1 coordinate 938,780,353, forward strand.
CATAAAAAAAAAAATGGTGCACCATATCATAAAATGTGTATAGATTTCCCCTTTCTAAACACATTTTGGCATGACCATAACATCCTTGGGGGCACCTACACCCCTCAACCATAAAAATCTTAGATCTCAGCCAAAAAAAACACTAAAACCTCCTTTCTTTGATAGGCCTCACTGTTAGGTCATTTCCTAGGACAGGTCGTAGAACATACCTCAAAAATGGTGACTTGGTCTGTTCATGAGCTCTGGGTGCCTATCTGAAAATTCGATCCCCCTAATTGAAAGAGTATGGTTAGGCATCTTACCTGCACCTGATGGATCTTGATTCCGACGGTCGGTTTGTCTGCTACGATCGCTGCAAGATTTATGACCTTCTCTCCTCTCTACATTCACCATAGCTCCACATGCAAATGAGTGAATTTGGAGGGAAATTCCTTATTAAAAGAGAAACCCCTGATTTTTATTTCGCCTGATATGGAAAAATTGTAGCTCAGTTTGACAAACCGTCTATACCATTGGAAATCTCTCACTGAGCCCTCAAATGGGTATCTGTTAGTTTTTTGTGATTTGATACTTCACCATGACACATTTCGTCCAAGAAGTGTCACTTCACCACTCCTCAAAATCAATTTTCTTCACTTGCAACACTTGTACTTGGGGCACCACTTTGCCTGCATACTTATCCATGCTCATTTTTATTTTTATCGTCAGTAACCATCATGTACTCACGTTTTTATGGTCGCCATTGGACCTTTTCTGTGTGGCAACATCTTCGAGTCACCCTTGTTTAGAGCATCCGAGTTGAGTGATCATCGCATTCATGGAGTCTATCCTGAGTCCCTTTGTATCCTGCTATAGTCCTCCATCCTTCATTGCCTTGGTTCCTCTGTCGTGTTGCACATTATGGCCTTTAGTCCTACTATTCCCTATCCCTCATGATATTATGTCAGTCACTGCCAGGTCATCCATGCCCTTTATGCTCTAACAAGGAAATTCTTTCATCCGCTACTCAGTACCCCCCATTTCATCATCATCCCTAGCGTTAGTCTGTCAGTCACTCTACTATTTTCTCTCGTTCCTTAGTTGAGGATCCCTTATTGCCTCACCTATGGTGGACCTCCTTCTGTTGACATCAGATCATTCGTTCCAGAAGACAGGTTTGTAGGTCAGTGTACCTTGGTTCAAGCTTCCACTCTTGTTCGGTGCCTAGGATTAGACAAAGGGACTCCTTATTTCCCTCTAACTTGATTGTTTCTCAGCTCCAACTCCTTTCAACATGATCGAGATCCGTATACTTGATGGTTCAGTGATGTAGTAGATGATACCGGTGATTCCCGGGTGTGTGTGAGATGTTTCAGCCCTTATGAGGGGGTGGCCCTATAGGTAGCCCCCCACATGACCGGATGACCTCTTCATTATAGCCTTTGATGTAGCAACATTTATTTGATGATGTCAGCCTCAGCTGCTTGCAACGACTTTTTGTTTGCATGTATCCGTCAGATTTTCAGAGCCCTTTCCTATTTACAAGGGCATTTGAGTTGTATATTTAACTCATGTACTCAGATATTATTGTATAAGTCTTGGATTTTATTCTAGGCATAGTATGTGTGTGGGATTCATTATCATGTTTTTACCTGGCTCATGTTTATTCCAGCATATACTATATTGTTCAGTCCCTTGTTTACTGGATGCACTATTCTTTGTACTTTGTCTCGGCGGGCATAGGTATGCCTCCCCCGCCGCTTATAGCAATGGTACTCACTCATAACAGAGACTTTTCACACATGTAAGTCTCACCTCCTCGGGGTCTAGTCCTCTAGCGCTTTAGTCTATCTTATATTTCTCTCTCTTTGACTTCCCATTTGGTGTCTAGTGATTGAGTTCTTACAATGTACTCTGGTCATACGATTAGCTTCTAATGCTCGCACGCTGGGGGGAAATCTGTTACACCATTTTTTGGTCATCTATCCTATTACTGTTAGATGGACCTAAGTACACCATGTAAGACCAATTTTACCCTAAGTAAAATTGGTTTCACTATGAAAAATAACCTAGTAAACCACCTTTATTAAGTTGTTTATGGTCTAATCAAGAAACCCCATAAGGAAATATTAAATAAATCCACATTTGTTTCATTTTCCTCAAGGAATAATTAGTTAAATAACAGTTTAATTAATATTCCTCATCATATTTAACCCAAAATAGGAAAATTAATTAGATAAATTATTATTTATCTTATTATTTTCTAGGAATAATTATTTAAACCTTATTTAAATAATATTCCTTGTTAAATTTGACTAAATCATTCATAATAATCAAATAAATAATTATTTATTTGATTATTACTCAACCACGTCCTTGAAATGATAAATAAATCATTTATTTATTTATTATTTACAAATAAAGGGATTTGACCCAATTCAATTTCTTTTTCCCTCCAACAAATATAATAAATTATTCCATAAAAGTTGGATCTTGATTTGGTTAATAATATTTTAATTATACACTAATATCTAGACTAACTCAATATTTTGTTATAAATAGAAGATTTTTTCCATTCATTCATCATCTTTTGTTGCCTAAAGATCACTCTAGATCTATACTTTTGGTTTGAATTTGATCCACCATCATTGTCATATTTTTCTATCTTTTTGCTTGTGAACTCCCTTTGAGTTCCATTTTTGTCTGGGTTTTCTACACCATCAAGAGAGAGGGATTTTAGATCTGAAGTCTGAGGACTTACAAAATCCCATCCCATTGAGGAGAACTGGTAACATCCTTCTGTATTTTCCTCCCAGGTGCCATTAATACAAAATTCATTCAACATATTCTTGTCTTGCCTATTGGATGCATGGAGCAACTCTTGTTTTTATTTAATGCTTAATGTCTTTTCATGCATAGATATAGATTTTTTAAGCATTTATCTTGGTCAAATAATTGCAGATCTAAAGATATTGGTAGCCATCTTTGATGTTAGGGCTGTTTTTTATGCACAGCTAAAGTGGTCTTTTTTCGTACACTTGCGATTAAGATTCATACTAACAATTGGCGACTCCACACGGGTTTACGATTATGACCGATGTCATTTTTCAGATCCCTACATATCTAGTTGCTTCAAACCCTAGGATTTCTCTTTAGCTTCTTGTTTTGATTTTCTTGATGTTGTTTTTAACCTATAAAACCATAAAACATTAAAAATTCTAACTTCCATGTTTTTTCGGACCTATTGCGGAGGTGACAAACATCAGCCGTAGCTGGGACGACACATTCTATTGAAACCTACTCATGAGAGTGCCAGAAGTGCAGGTCACACTTTTTGGCCCTAAACCTACAACTTGGAGCTTCAGGACGCAGAATTATGCCCAAAACCTGCGACCTCAACAAGAAATAGGTCAGAAACTGTGACCTCACTTTTTTGCGGGAGTTTTTCAGAAAGATTTCTGGATTTGTATGGGCCTTTGTTCAAGGTTTTCTGACCTCCATCTCTTCCCGTTTTGGACCTGTACTTGTTCTATTTTACTCATCTAAGTAGGAAAGTAGCCTTCTTGGGCTTCAGTACCCTCCAAAATTTGTGGAAGAGTTTTTGTTGCTGCAGGTTGTCTGAAATTTTTAGAGTGTTCAGCCATTTTTTAGATCTGATACCTCACCTTCAGATCCACTTTAGATTGGCTATTTATCATTCCAAATCACCTCCTTTAGTTTTTTTTGGGTTTTCCTCTAGGGTCCACTCCGTTTCCCTCCAGGATATAACCTTTCGCCACCTCATTTACAACAATGTTTCCTCTGATTTTTCATTGTTTATCTGCACCAATTTCCAGCAGATCTGACCTTTAGATCCCTGTCCCTCTTGAACTTCGATCTGTTGGCAATTTTGGTGCATTTTGACTAGTTTTTTTCCCACCTACAAACTACTTGTTGAGAGGCCCACCTCCTTGGGTTTAGATTATTGCATTATTAGCTATCTACTTTCTATTATTTCAGTTTGATATACTGTTATCTGTAGGTTTATTTATAGTTATACAACACAAATTTTATTTTTCTTTACAAAGGCCTGAGTTTAAAAATTAAAATTTACACACTTGACACACACACGCTAAGTGAATAAGAGCTTGGTTGAAAACGCCAAGAAAATACTTTAACATTGAAATCAATTGATATTGCACCTCTCTGGCCTTGTTTTGACATTGTAATGAGTTGATCCTACACCTCTTAGCCCTTGTTGGTCTCTCTTCCCTTTGTACCGTGTTTGTGCTGTCATCATTGCGCCACCAAGGCGTTTATCCTAGAGACTTCTTGGCCTTCATCCTTAGTTTATGGTAGGAAGAATTACTCCTCCGCATAGGATTCGAGTTAGTCTTCCACCGAGTCCACACTCTGACTCATCTTCTGGTTCATTGGGTTCTCCTTCTAGTTCTACCCCTAGTTCTCCTCCTGTCACCTTCACCATGTTTGGTTCAGGATCTAATGCTGGAGGTAGCCTTGGCCCTAATGCTAGGAATACTACTAGTGGGGGACCACAACATGAACTACTCCATCTTCTCCCTTGATCCCCTATATGGTAGGCTTCAGTCTTCCTAATTTTAACCAGTTGATCAATTACTGTTGGTGAGGAAACTGGTCTCGCGGGAAAGACCCAGGTTCAGGGATTGGACCAACAAAGGAGTCTGTTGTAGTCTAGCACCACGCCAGAATTTTGACCCTACTCTGAAGAGTAGAGAGTCTCACCTGAGGTGTGCCGCGACCACATGAAGGAGGGGAACATATCGGTATTGGCGGATGGATCCACAACTTGAAGATAACAAAGGATCATTTGCATATATAACATCATACGTAAAGGATCTTCTCAGAACAATAGGTAGATACTAAGAAAATAAAATTTTAAAGTACCACAGACATCATGCACACATTTAACTCATACGATAAGACAACAAACTTCAAATATATTCATAACCATTCAGCAAGATCCAGAATTACATTTCTCGACAGAAAGAGCTTTCTAGTTCTATTACAGAGGTCTCGCAAGACAGAGAGAGAGAGAGATACTAAAACCATGATAGATTGATAGAAACACAAGAAATACAAGGATTTCCTTCTCATAAGAGAGCTTCTTCCGTGGCATCAGCTCTAACCTCTTCGATCCCTCTACATCTATGCATGACTCCCTTTTCCACTGGGTGATGGCCTATTTATTCACTTGCCAGTGCAACTGCTAGTTTCTCTTGTGTTCTTCTTCAGCTACTTTTGACTTCTTTCTGTTGCACATGAGTTCCACTCTCTGTTCTTTGCTGCATCTTCTCTTCGTCTGCACTTGTCTGCGCCAACCTCTTCATTCATCTCCTGCTCCTCCGCAACCTCGAAAGCTCCACTGCCTACCATTGTTGCGCTTGCCATGCATTGATCCGCAACCCAAAATATTCTCCTCATGAAAAATTCAAAACAAGGGCCCAAGAAGCCCCGGCAACAGTCTCTTGAATCGTCCCAAGTCAATCACAAATCACTGTCTCCACCTCCATAGCTCCGCCTGACCCTGTACCCTGTTCCTGCTGCGCACCTTCATTTTGCTGCCCAAACAAGGGCCCCAACTTCGAGACCTTACTCAAAGCTGAAGCCTTAAGCTCGTGGAAGGTTACCATAGCCTGCTACCACCCCTGTAATAATGCATCCGTCTCCATCATGATCTTGGTGACAACTTCCTCCCTGACGTCTTCTGATACAATGCTGAATACTGTGTTGATTTGGGTTTCGGCCTCAGCGGCCAACTGCTGCATTGTCCGGGTGCTGATTTGTAGGGGTTGGAGAAGCTCCCAAATTTCCTGCTTGGCTGTTGCTAAATTGGCCTCTGTTTGCTGGATTTAGATCTCTAGCGCATCCGCCTGGGCATACAGTTGGTCCAACTACGAGGGGTCCGTGGGCATCTTGTATTTATTTGGAGAGTTGTTGTAGTTGAGTCGAAATCGGCTGTTTCTTCACTGTAAGGGCCATTGAGCATTCCTGTAGACCTTTCAAGAGGTCGTAGGAATCTCTGGCTATAGTACTGAGAGCTTCCTGCATCTTGGTTACCTGGCCCTGTTTCTCAGAAATTTGTGCTGTGTAGACTGCTGCTGGGTCAGGCAGTGCCAGTTGTGCTGCCAATGCCGCCCGGAGCTTTGTGTTCTCCTGGTGTAGGTTGGAGTACGCCACCCTGAGGTGGATTAATCGTTGTAATACATATGTTTCTTACACATCCGCGGGAAGCTGATTGTAGTGAGCCGATACTAGAGGCCAAACTTTTGTGAAAACCCTGGCCACTTCATCCATCTGGTTTTATAGCTGCCCATGTGCCATTGTGAGCTGCTCGCGCTGTTCAATAAGCACGATTATTTTCTACTGTTGTTGCTCACACCTCTGTTGCAGCTCAGAGTGGACCCTTTCTGCCTCTTGGGCTGCCCTCTGGATGAAGTGGTATACCTGAGCTAAGCCCCACGTCTCCATGCTTTCCGCCCCTGAAGTACCTTGATCCAGTCGTCGCTCCTACAGTGGTTGCCCATTGGCAACTAATCTTGTTGATTGACCTTGAGGGGATGGCGGTGGAGTTTGATGGGGTGCAGAGTCCGCCATATTCAGGTTTGGCCGCTCCCCCTGATCTGCTTGGACGGGTTGCTGGAGTGGAGTAGACTCAGGGATTGACCCAACCATGTCTGCAACTATTTGTGCCATCTGTGTGATTAGGTCAATAAAAGTGGTCTGGGGGTCCACAACGGGGTTGGTTAGTGGTACCACTTTTGTACCTGAGTCATCCTATGTTCCGTGGTCCCCATTGAGTAGGTTTCAGATTACTGGATCTGATATAGTGGCAGATGAGTTGGATGGGGCAGATGAAGTGGTAGGTGGGAGTGGGTCGGAACGATGTGGTGAAATATGGACATTTATGAAGTCGAAGGGGTTAATGGGAGGGTGGGGTGGAAACCCACTTGCTTCCCCTGTCTCAGTGAGTGGTTCTTCTTGGATGGGTACCCCTGGGCTCAGTTTCCAGGGCGGATCCTCCTTTGTGAGGTCGACCACTGGGCTTGATTCTGTAGTTCTCGACCTATTGGCCTTGGGTGCCACTATGGGTTTAGCGGGCTACTGGGCTTGGTGAACTAAACAATACATTTGGAATGGGGGTGGTGATGCAGGTAGTGTTTGGAAGCGGGGTGGACTGAGAAACCTGAAATTCAGAAAAAACTAGGAGAGGAGTGGCACTACTTGATATCACATGGACCACTTCGTTGAAGCTTCGTACCTGGGTATTTAGTTGGCGAATGATTGGGAGGATCTGCAAGTTGGAGACCCTTGTTTCTGCCTCCACCGCTGATTCACCTGGAAATCGATGTGGTAGCATCCTGTCGAAGTTGTATGTGTATACCCTGCTTCGGACTTCCATTATGACCCCCGACCACAAACAAACTTCGGTGTGGAAGGCTGCATCGTCGATCTGGAATTTCTATGACCTCATCTGGAATGTCTCCTCTGGCACGCAAGCAGGTCAGAGGAACGCGTGTTAGAAATGTTTCCATTGATGGCAAAGGAGGTAGAAGATGCAGAGACAGGAACAGTTACAAGGAGACAAAGACATATAATAGAGGCAGAACTGTTATCAGAAGCAGAGGCAGAGGCAAAGCCGTTATCATAGCAGTAAAGGCAGAGGTAGAAAATATAGAGGCAGAGCCGTTATCAGAGGCAGAGGCAGAGACAGAGTCGTTATCACAAAAGGCAAAGGCAGAGGCGGAGCAGAAAATTTCGAGAATCGCTATTCCGAAAAAGTATATATCCATAAACAATATTCTGAGAATCGTAACCCCAAGCGGAAAGTAGATATATATATATATATACAAACAAATTCTGAGAATCACCTCCCCCGCTGGAAGATACACTAAAGATTGGAGCAGCAAAGTATACATATATATAAACCTCATTCCGGGAATTGTTACCCACGCTGGAGTATATACGCAGCGCATTACATATATTGCACCTTATGGATAGAGGTCCAAAGCATACATATATATTTATATGGAGCGCTTTGTAAACAAAGAAACAAAGGTAACAAAGCCTTATATGGTGGGACCCTTTCCTAATCGCATCCATCGCAACCATCACATCGCAAACATCGCGCCATCGTACCATCGCAACATCGCAACATCACGCCATCGCACCATCACAACATCGCAACATCGCACCATCACACCATCGCACCATCGCAATATCGCACCATCGCAACATCGCACATCACAAATGTTACATTGCACGTTTTTTTTTGTTTGATCTGTCGATCTCCGTTGCGACGTGTTGTCCACCGTCGGATATGGGGCCCGACCCTTTCATATATTAGAGGTTGTGATTAAATTTATTGGATTGTAATATAAGACCAAAGGCTTAAGGTGGAGGGCGATTGTTAACATAAAGTTGTTGCGATTGTATTAAAAAGTGCCACGTGGTCCGTGGGTTATATATATGCCTCGGCTTAATGGGAGGGAGATTATTAATATAAAACCATTGTGATGAACGTATGTTCCACTTGCAGAACTCGCCACATCAACAAGACACATACTATGTACATAGCGTTGGAATTTTTCCAGATTTATAGTCAGCTGGTATAAAAAGCACAGTTACACGTATGCAACAATTACACCACAGTAGAGGACAGAAGAGAAAACAGAGCTGAAAAGAGATAAAACACAGTCACAGAAAAGACAGACACAGTCAAAGAAAATACAAATGCACAGCAAACCAAAAGACTAAATGAGTTGAGCTGGAGTTCTCATTGTGGTTTGAATGTAAAAGTTTTAATTGATTTTTATTGTTTTTGATGCATTGGCAAGTATTCGGAAGAGAGAAAATATCCCACTGTAATATTAAAATAAGCACCTACAGTTATATTTATTGAATGAGCAGATAAAAGGAATGAGAAGACAGAAGCCAAAGAGTCATGAATGTTCACTCCAAATTCTTTGTGAAATTCAAACAGTCATGTGAGGAATTCTATAAATAATATTAACTGGATATGCATAAGAGAGGTTAGAGAGAGTAAATATAGAGAATGCAGAATATAGAAGAGTGAGGCAGAGAAGATTAAGAAAAGAAGAGCAGAAAGAGATTCTACAGAACAGAGCTGATATCTGAGGTAAATCAGCAAACATTCTTTTGAAAGAGTAAGGAAGTTGGAGCTTCCCTATCAAGTTGTAGCTTGATAGATGTCAATTGTAGCTGACTGAGGTAGGAGCCTCCTGTAGGTTGGTGCCTGCAGAAAAACAGTGGTGAGAGGGTGTTGGAGCTTGCCTTTGCATCACATCAATAATAAGATGTGGTTTTCTCCCTTTATGGGTTTCCACTTATATCTGGTGTCTCTGTGCATGATGTTTATGTGTTGATCTGATTTATATCTTCTGCTTAATACCTGCTGCTCTCATATTAAAGTCTACTGTTATATTAAATTAATATTTGTTGCTCACATTCTAAGATTACTCACATATTAAGTTCGACATGAAATGAAGGTGTAAGTAAGTTTTAATAAAAGGTTTAAAATTCCATGAATGTGTTAAACTGATTCACCCCCCCCCCCCCTCTTAGTTTAACTAAGGGTTCAACAATTGGTATCAGAGCAGGTTCCTTTGTACCAGTCTAACAACTGAAAGGAGATCCTAGGTTCTCAAGATGGCTAGTAAAGAAGGATGCTCAACCAATAAAACCCCTTTCTTCACTGGTGAAAATTATGCTTTCTGGAAAATCAGAATGAGGACATACATAATGTCTCTAGGAATAGAAGTCTGGGCTGCTGTGGAATTATGATATGCCCCAAAGGCAACTGACACAGAGAAAGAAACAAAACAAGATTTTGTGGCTAATGAAAAATCCATGAATGCCATCCTGAATGGATTGTGTGAAGCAGAGTTTATCAAAGTAATGCACAAAGACACTGCCAAAGAAATGTGGGATACTCTAGAGAACATCCATGAGGGGGACAAGAAAGTAAAGACTGCCAAACTTCAAGTCTATAGAGCCCAGTTTGAGAACTTAAAAATGAATGATGATGAAGACATTGCCAGTTTCTTCTTAAAAGCTGCAGAAATTATTAACAATATGAAAGCTCTTGGAGAAAAAATGCCAGAAAGTATAATTGTGAAAAAGATTCTAAGATCTCTTCCATCCAGGTTTAATCCAAAGGTGTCTGCAATAGAAGAAACAACTGATTGGGAGACCTTGACCATGAACCAGCTACTTGGAAATCTAACAGCCTATGAAATGAGGCTCCCATAGAAGAAGACAAGTACGAGGGAGGCAACTTTTAAATCAGAAAAGAAGAAAGAAGAAGAGGGAGACATATGCTCTTGCTCAGATGAAGAAGAGGCAAAATTTGTCAAGAAATTGGATAGAGGATCAGGTAAATACAAAGGTAAACTTCCTTTTAAATGCTTCAACTGTGGAAAATTTGGACACTATGCTGCTAAGTGTCCTCACAAGAAAGTAAGGAATCAGCCTCAAGAGTCAGAGAGAAATAAATCAAAGAACTGGAAGAAAGGAAAGAAGTTCAGCAGAAAATCCTTCTACGCTCAACAAGACAACAATACATCTAAAGATTCAGATGAACCCTCAAGTGAAGAAGGAACCTCTGAATTCTTGTTGATGGCCATAGAAGAACTTGAAGGACTCCTGCTAGAAGATGAAGAAGAAGAAGGGGAAGTCGACCTTGAGGGGGAGCTAAGAAGTGCTCTGGAAGAGATTGACAGACTCAAATTGAAATGCAGAAAACAAAAGGACATTCTCCTCAAGTATGTACGAGAAGAACAGAATTCAGAAGTCTTAAAGCAGCTAAAGATAAAGCTTGAAGAAGCCAAAAATATAGAGGACATGTTACTTAAGAAAATCAAGGAGAAATCTCAAGAACAAGAGAAGTTGGAAGAAGAAGTAGTATGTCTGAGGAAGAAATTAGAAAATGCTCAAAGGAAAGTGGTCATAAATTCTTCTCAAACAACAAGCTCTAGTAAGTTGAATGAAATTCTGGGTGCTCAAAGATCTCCCTGATAAAAACTGGAATAGGCTATGAAGGAGAATCAAGTAAAGGCAAAGAAAAGGTTGACAGAGAGATTATTTTTGTAAAAGCCAAGAAGAATGATGAAGCAGCTCAAGCAATTCCTACAAAATAAGAAACCTGTAAGGAGAAAGACAGAGATCAGAAGAAACCTCTAGTAACAAAGAATGCAATAAATATTAAGACAATAGAAAAAGAATCATATGCCTCTGAATATGTCAAATTTGGTAGCCACCAAAGGAGATTCTTCCCTCCTATGAAGAATGCCACCTGTTATGTTTTCCACAAGCTGGGACACATTGCTGCATATTGCCATACAAGGAGGAGTAATTCAAACCAACAAAAGATGCAAACATTGAAAATACTGCCTCAAGCAAACAAATGAAAAAGACAACCTTACATCAGGTATGAAAATAGTTTCTATGGTTACTGTTTCTATTGTAAGGAATTTGGTCATAAAATTATTGAATGTAGAAAGGATGGAAAAAGATTGATGTTAAACACCTCAAGGAGGTTCATGAATCAAAGAAATTCTGTTCATACTCACAATACTGCAAAAAATATGATCAAATTCTTTATATGCAATCAAGTTGGACATATACCTTTAAAATGTCCTCTAAGAAGATATAGTTCATCACCTCACAAAAGATACCAAACAAAAGGATGCCTCCAGTGGATAAAGAAAATGAATAAATGTGACTTGGATTTAACTGCTCAAGACCTGAAAATCCAGTGGTATTTGGATAGTGGTTGCTATAAACACATGACAGGAGACAAAAGCAAGTTTATAACTCTTGATGAAAAGAAATCTGGCAATGTTACTTTTGGCAATGATAAATCAGGTAAGATCAAGAGAAAAGGCTCAGTCAGCATAGACAATGGTAGAGGAAAGGCCCAAGATGTAATATTTGTAGATGGGCTAAAAGCAAATTTACTAAGTGTCAGTCATATGTGTGACAAAGGCTGTGAAGTTCTTTTTAGAGCACAAGATTGTGAAGTCATATCAAGCACCACAGGTAAGACTCTGCTCAAAGGTGTTCGAATAGAGAGCAATGTTTACATTGTGAAAGAGGAAGATGAAGCATGCCATCTTAGCAAACTTGAGGATTCATGGTTATGGCATAGGAGATTGGGACATCTCAGCTTTGATCATATAATCAGACTGAGCAAAAAGAAAGCAGTCAGAGACATGCCAGAAATAAAAATGCCTTCTAATACCATATGAAATTCTTGTCAATTGGGTAAACAGACCCGTACATCATTTAAGGCCAAAGATGAGTTATCAACAAGAAGACCTCTCTAGCTTGTGCACATGGATCTGTGTGGACCTGCTAGAACTAAGACACCAAGTGGAGAATCCTACTTCATGCTAATAATAGATGATTTCTCCAGAATGACATGGGTTGCTTTTCTCAAGAATAAATCGGAAGCTCTGGACAAATTCAAAATATTCAAAGAATTAGTAGAAAATCAGATAGGATGCAAGCTGAAATGCATCAGATCAGACAGAGGAGGTGAATTCACTGATTATGACTTTGCAGACCTATGCAATGAACATGGCATAAAACAACAATTTACTACTGCAGGGACACCTCAGTAGAATGGAGTAGCAGAAAGACAAAATAGGTCTGTACAGTAAATAGCCAGAGCCATGATGCATGAAAGTAATATTTCTCAAACCTTCTGGGCAGAAGTAGTACATACAGCAGTGCATATCCTTAATAAAGCTCACCTAAGGCCAAGAAGTGACAAGACTCCCTATGAACTATGACATGGGAAACCAGCTTCAATCAAACATTTTAGAGTCTTTGGAAGCAAATTTTACATAAAGAATAATGATGAAAATCTTGGTAAATTTGATGCAAGAGCAGATGAAGGGATATTTATAGGATATGCATCCAAAAGTAAAGGGTACAGGTGCTACAACAAGACTCTTCGAAAAATAGTAGAAAGAATTGATGTGAGATTTGATGAAGAACTTCCAAACAATACAAGAGTTACAGACTGCTACAGTCCATCAGACAACCATGAAGAAGAAAACCAAGATGATGAGGAAACAAACAAGACAACATAAGATACAGAGCTGACTTCTAAAGCTCCCTCAAGATATACCCATAAGAACCATCTTGAAGATCAGATCATTGGAGACAAAAGAGTAGGGGTTCAGACAAGAAGGCAGCTAACAGAACAAACAGAAGAGGTATACATAGCCATGTTATCACAGATAGAGCCAAAGAGATTTGAAGAAGCCAGCAAGGACAAGTATTGGGTAAAGGCAATGAATGCAGAATTGGACCAAATTGAGAAGAACAATACCTGGGAACTGGTTCCTAGACCAATTGAGAAAAATATCATTGGCTCAAAATGGGTATTCAAGAATAAAATGAATAAGCAAGGACAGGTAATCAGGAATAAAGCCATACTAGTCTGCAAAGGATATTCACAAATTGAAGGACTTGATTATGATGAAACATTTGCTCCTGTAGCCAGAATGGAAGCCATCAGAATGTTTCTGGGCTTTGCATGCTACCAAAACTTCAAAGTATATCAAATGGATGTAAAATATGCATTTCTGAATGGATATTTAGAAGAAGAAGTCTACACGGAACAACCAGAAGGCTTCTCATTGACAGACAAAGAAGATTATGTGTGCAGACTGAAGAAGGCTCTATATGGATTGAAACAGGCTCCTCATGCTTGGTACTCAAGACTGGATAAATATTTGCAAAAACAGGGTTTTAAGAGAGGTGGAGTAGACAACAATCTATACATAAAAGCCCATGAAAATGAACTCCTGATTGTTGTAGTATATGTTGATGACATTATGTTTGGAAGCAACAGAAAAGAATTAGCAAAAGGGTTTGCTGATGAAATGAAAACAGAGTTTGAAATGTCTATGATTGGAGAGCTCAGTTTCTATTTGGGACTGCAAATTCAGCAAAAGAGCACAGGTACATTCATTTCACAAGAAAAATACTTAAGAGAAATGTTGAAAAAGTTCAGAATGGAGGACTACAAACCTGTGTCAACTCCCATGATCACAGGATGCAAGCTGTGTGCTGATGATGGATCTGCTGATATATATCAAAAACTCTACAGATCCATGATAGGAAGCCTACTGTATTTGACAGCATCAAGACCAGACATCATGCTAGCAGTAGGACTAGTGGCTAGATATCAAGCAGCGCCTAAACAAAATTACCTTCTTGCAGTCAAAAGAATATTCATATATCTACAAGGAACTACACAGTATGGGCTTTGGTATCCTAAAGGAAAAATTTTCACTTTGATAACATACACAGATGCAGATTGGGCCAGCTGTGTGGATGACAGGAAAATTACAAGTGGAGGTGCTTTCTATCTAGGAAAAAGTCTGGTGGCATGGTTAAGAAAGAAACAAACATCTATCTCTCTGTCTACAGCAGAAGCAGAATATATAGCAGCAGCAGCATGTTGTACACAAGTCATGTTGATGAAGCAAACTCTTCAAGACATGAAGGTAAGCATTGATGAACCTATCTCAATTAAATGTGATAATACAAGTGCTATAAGTATATCTATAAATCCTGTACTTCACTCAAAAACTAAACATATTCCAATCAAGTATCATTTCCGTTGAGAACAAGTGGCTCAAAAGATAGTAAAGCTGGAATATGTACCAACGAAAGAACATACAAGCTGATATATTTACCAAAGCTCTTGCTAGAGAACCATTTCAATATTTGAGAGACAAACTAGGGGTAGTATCTGCAGATGCTACTCTTTGATATAAAGAGAAAGCACAAATTCAGGGGAAGAACAAAAACGAAAATATTCAGGGGGAGAACAAAAATGAAAATATCCAGGAGGAGAACAGCCAGCAAGGAAAACATGAATCAGGTCCTCAGGATCAAAGGATTAAGGCAAAAGAACACCAAGTTATTATCCTAGAGTTATCTGCATTATTCAAGCATCAAAAGGTCAAGTACAGAGCAAAAGCATCAGTTTGAATCCAATCATACATCTCTGATTAGATAAAAGTTGATACATATGTATTCTATGAAGCATCATTATTCTCACTTTTAGCTCTATACAAGTGAAAGAATTATATGCGTTTGAATTGTATCAATTTACAGTGTATATTCAAATTCGATAATCCTCAAATTTTTCTCTCAACAAGTCTTATACATCAGTTTGGAGTAGCAGCGTACAAAGTCAAGAAATTTCAGGAAATGCATGAAATATTAAAAAAAAAAAGAGAATAAAACCACAGCATCAGAGAATAGAAGCTTCAAAAAAATTTGAACCCTTTGCCATTGATGTCAAAGGGGGAGGAAGAGCAAGCAACAGTAAGAAGAGGAAGCAACAGGAGAAAGGATCCTATCAGGCAAACAGAGAAAATGTATTGCCATCAATGCCGAAGAGGGAGATTATTGGAAATGTTGCCATTGATGGCAAAGGAGGTAGCAGATGCAGAGACAGGAACAGTTACAAGGAGACAAAGACATATAATAGAGGTAGAACTGTTATCAGAAGCAGAGGCAGAGGCAGAGCCGTTATCACAGTAGTAAAGGCAGAGGTAGCGAATATAGAGGCAGAGTCCTTATTAGAGGCAGAGGCAGAGATAGAGCCGTTATCACAGCAGTAAAGGCAGAGGCAGAGGCGGAGTAGAAAATTTTGAGAATCACTATTCCGACAAAGTATATATCCATAAACAATATTCCGGGAATCGTAACCCCAAGTGGAAAGTAGATATATATATATATACAAACAAATTCCGAGAATCACCTCCCCCGCTGGAAGATACACTAAATATTGGAGCAGCAAAGTATACATATATATAAACCTCATTTCGGGAATCGTTACCCACGCTGGAGTATATATGCAGCGCATTACATATATTGCGCCTTATGCATAGAGGTCCAAAGCATACATATATATTTATATGGAGCGCTTTTTAAACAAAGAAACAAAGGTAACAAAGCCTTATATGGTGGGACCCTTTTCATCCATCACAACCATCGCATCGCAAACGTCGCGCCATCGCACCATCGCAACATCGCAACATCACGCCATCGCACCATCGCAACATCGCAACATCACGCCATCGCACCATCACACCATCGCAACATTGCGAAATTGCAATATCGCACCATCACAACATCGGACATCGCAAATGTTACATTGCACTTTTTTTTTGTTTGATCCGCCGATCGCCGTTGCGACGTGTTGTCCGCCGTCGGATGTGGCGCCCGACCCTTTCATATATTAGAGGTTGTGATTCAATTTATTGGATTGTAATATAAGACCAAAGGCTTAAGGTGGAGGGCGATTGTTAACATAAAGTTGTTGCGATTGTATTAAAAAGTGCCACGTGGTCTGTGTGTTATATATATGCCTCGGCTTAATGGGAGGGCGATTATTAATATAAAACCATTGTGATGAACGTATGTTCCACTTGCGGAACTCGCCACATCAAAAAGACACGTACTATGTACAGAGCGTTGGAATTTGTCCAGATTTACAGTCAGCCGGTATAAAAAGCACAGTTACACGTATGCAAAAGTTACACCACAGCAGAGGACAGAAGAGAAAATAGAGCTGAAAAGAGATAAAACACAGTCACAGAAAAGACAAACACAGTCAAAGAAAAGACAAATGCACAACAAGCCAAAAGACTAAATGAGTTGAGCTGGAGTTCTCATTGTGGTTTGAATGTAAAAGTTTTAATTGATTTTTATTATTTGTGATGCATTGGAAAGTCTTTGGAAGAGAGAAAATATCCCACTGTAATATTAAAATAAGCACCTACAGTTATATTTATTGAATGAGCAGATAAAAGGAATGAGAAGACAGAAGCCAAAGAGTCATGACTGTTCACTCCAAATTCTTTGTGAAATTCAAACAGTCATGTGAGGAATTCTATAAATAATATTAACTGGATATGCATAAGAGAGGTTAGAGAGAGTAAATTTAGAGAATGCGGAATATAGAAGAGTGAGGCAGAGAAGATTAAGAAAAGAAGAGCAGAAAGAGATGCTACAGAACAGAGCTGATATCTGAGGTAAATAAACAAACATTCTTTTGAAAGAGTAAGGAAGTTGGAGCTTCCCTATCAAGTTGTAGCTGACTAAGGTAGGAGCCTCCTGTAGGTTGGTGCCTGCAGAAAATTGAAGGGAGTTGGTGCTTCCTTGCAAGTTGTAGCTTGCAGAATTGAGGTTGGAGCCTCATGTAGGTTGGTGCCTGCAGAAAAACAGTGGTGAGAGGGAGTTGGAGCTTGCCTTTGCATCACATCAATAATAAGATGTGGTTTTCTCCCTTTATGGGTTTCCACTTATATCTGGTGTCTCTGTGCATGATGTTTGTGTGTTGATCTGAGTTATATCTTCTGCTTAACACCTGCTACTCTCATATTAAAGTCTACTGTTATATTAAATTAATATTTGCTGCTCACATTCTAAGATTACTCACATATTAAGTTGGACATGAAATGAAGGTGTAAGTAAGTTTTAATAAAAAAAAAGTTTAAAAGTCCATGAATGTGTTAAACTGATTCACCCCCCCCCCCCCGGCTCAGTTTAACTAAGGGTTCAACAATGTGTGCTTGTGGGTGACCCCAAACCAGACTTGCTCGCTGTATCCATCCAGAATATTTCTGGGGATCCTATGTCGGATCATCACCACATCAATCATTAAGCCATACCAACTTCAGAAGGCCTCTGCATTTACCTCCTTAGTGTTGGGGTCTCCCGACACCTTCCATGGAACAAAATTCATTGCCAGTGGCTGATTCTCCACTTCCTCTACCGGCATCATTATGAGGGGGGAATGCCACTTCCACATAGTTAGCGTGACTATCAGGTATCCATAGATGAATCCTGTTGTCCTCTTGTAGTTATCCTCGCATGCGTCAAACAACTCCTTTAGCAGGAAGGAGCACCAGTTCAACCTGGTCCCCTGGACACAGTGCTCCGCGATTGAAATGGTATCCAAGGTACACTCCCACTTGGTGTAATTCCTCATTGTCTTACTGGCAACGAGGTAGCACGTGAACCTAATTTCGGGCTTATTGATGAGCTCAATTTTCGCTCCCTTCCCTCCCCTTTGGGTGCCATATTTTTCATAATAATCAGTGTCCCCCGACTTCTTTTCTCTTTTGGAGATGGTTTGGAATGATGAAGAAACGTCTCGGCCTTCCTGTGAAAGCCCTGTCAGTCTGTGAATGTCCTCGGTGTGGATTGGAATTTCTTTTCCCAGCCACAAGGAACCATTCTGAATTCTACTTAGCAAGAACTTGGTACATTGCATGGTAGCACCTGTCAGAAGGTTCCTCATATTCAATATTTAGGACTACTGGATGCCCCGAAACTCGGGAAAAATTCTTGTTGCTACTTGCCCTGCCTCTGTGGTGTAGCTCTCCATGTACACTTGTCATTTAATCGTTGGAAACTTGAAAGAATCTGTGAGGTATGTGTTGATGAGGGCTGCACTGTCATACTTCCTGATGAGGGACTCCATTTTGTGAATCCTATTGTCGAGCTCCTGTTCTACTACTGCTGGATTGACTGATCATCTTTGCACGTCGCCGATACACCTGCAAAACAGTTCTCGGCCCCTTCTCTTGGCACTCTGCTTATGGATACCTCTGCTGCTCTGGATTTGCTCCAATTTCCTTTGCTTCTTCAGAAATTTCTAACTCTAACTCGGATCTCTTTGGCATTCTTACGCTTTTCTTCATGTAGGCTATGTAATTAACCAGCACGAGTGAGGTTGATGAGACCCCATAACGAATTAATTCTTGTTGGCATCCTCCGCGGCGATAATCGTGTGATCAGTCACCTGCTAAGGTGTGTTCTGACATCTACTGACGGTGGTATGGGGAAATGGGCAGACACGATCGCTGAGGTTACTTCTAATTATGGAAAAATGATTACTGCAAGGTTACTTCTAATTATGGAAATTTATGTTGCAAATCCAGGCGATCCTACGGACGGACACAAGTACTAAATGAAATGATGGGGACTGACACTTGACATGTTTTCTTATCCTACGAGAATGGCATACTGGACGCGCCCCTCCCCGACCACAATCAATTGCATTGCGGTCCCTGAAAATGAGTGGTTATTGATGACCTATGCATGAAAAAATGACTCTACCTACGCTCATCTCGGGTGCGAGAGAGTTATTCAACTATGCTACTCTACGGACTTCTCTCGGGTGCGAGAGAGTTATTCAACTACGCTACTCTACGGACTTCTCTCGGGTGCGAGAGTTATTGAAAGAAAGATAAAGAAAATTAGTCATGGTAGGGCTTTAGGCGTGCGCCATTCACCTAGCCAGGTAAAACAGTACCGTCCAGTTGAGGTAATCGAACTGCTCCGGAATCCTTAATTTCGATGACGAAGTAGGGTCCCAACCAGTGCATCTACAGTTTCCCTAGAAATTTTTGAAACCTGCTATCGTATAGCAGAACCTTGCCACCAAATTGGATCATTTTTCATTGAATGTGGCAATCATGCCACGCCTTCTTCTTGGCTTTATGAACTTTTTGATGGAACTCGGCAAGGAACCATGCCTCTTCAAGTTCTTGTAATTCGTACAGACGTTCCTGGAGGGCCTCCTCCTCTGAGAACTTTATGGAGGTGGTGATCAGAAGGCTCGGTATGGTGAACTCGGCAGGAATCACAGCTTCATGGCCATACACCAACTGGAAAGGTGTTTGATTCATCAAGCGCTTCACCGTTGTTTGGTAGGCCCACAGTGCAGCTGGCAACTGTTCATCCCAATCATCTCGTTTTGCATTGCAGATCTTCATCAAGCCTTTCTCAAGGATTTTGTTGGATGCTTCGACAGTGCCATTGGCCTGTGGGTGGTACAGGCTTCTTTTGTGATGTTGTATCATGAAAGTGTCCAACAACGATTTGATTGTGTCATTAAGGAAGTGAGTACCTTGATCACTGGTTAAGCTTCTGGGGCATCCAAATCTGTTGATGATATTTTCAAAGATAAACCGGGCTGTCGTCTTTGCTATACAATCCCATACTGCCGCTGCTTTAGCCCATCTAGTGAGATAGTCCGTGGCAGTGATGATGTACCAGGCCTTTGAATGCCTGGCTACAGGTGCTATGGGGCCTACGAAGTCGACAACCCACTTCTCGAATGGTTGCAATACAATCACTGGGTGTAGTGGGATCTCATCTCTATGAGAGGGCCTCCCTGTTCTCTGACAAACATCGCATTTCTTAACAAAATATTTACTATCGGCATGGATCGTTGGCCGCCATAGTCCAACTTGTAGCACTTTCCTGGCTGTGGGTTTTGCCCCCACGTGTCCTCCCGCGATGCGGCTATGACATTCCCATAGAACGGCTTCGTGTTCATGATTGAGGACACACCTCCGCAGAATCTCGTCAAGTCCCAATTTATATAACTTCCCTGCAATCAGTTGGTAGTCAGTGGCACGGACGACTAGGTGTCATTTCTGGATCGGGGTATAGTGCTGAGGACACTGCCCCGTGGTGAGGTGAGTTGCGATGTCGGCCAAATAATTTGGTATGGCTTCTACCTGGAAAAGATCAGCATCAGGCAACTGATCATCTAGAGAGCCTTCATTCTCACCAGTCTCCAACCTGGATAAGTGATCGGGCTTGACATTCAGCCTCCCGGGCTTGATAATCACTTCGAAGGTGAATTCTTGAAAGAGTAGGAGCCATCGGGATTTCCATCCTTCCAGAACAGGCTTATTGACTAGGTATTTTAATGCAGAGTGGTCCGTGAAGAATTTGAACTTACCTCCTAGGAGATAGTGGCGGAAATTCTAGAGCAAGTACACCATGGCTAGTGCCTCCATCTTCGTGGTGGTGTAATTCCGCTCCACATTAGATAGCTTGCGACTGGTGAAGTATACTGGGTGGTCAACTGTCATCTCCCCTGGCTGCGCTAAGACAACCCCAAGTGCAATACCAGAAGCATTGATATGCACATGGAACTGCTTATCCCAATCTCGGTGGACCAGAATGGGTGTTGTTGCCAACTTCTATTTTAAAGTGTCGAGGGCTAATTTGCAGTCATCTGTCCACTAGAACACCTCTAAATTCCGCAGTAACTTTTCCAAAGGAGCAGTTATCTTCACATAGTTCCTGATGAACCGCCTGTAATAACCCGTGAGCCCCAGCAGCGACATAAACTACTTCACGGTTTCCGGGGCTTCCATGTGGAATATCACTGCTATCTTGGTGGGGTCGACACAGACCCCTTGCCTACACACCACATGTCCTAGGAGTGTTCCTAACGGAACTGCAAAGATGCATTTCTTCAGGTTCAAGGAAATTTTCAATTGCCGACATCGATCGAACATTATGTGTAGGAGGGTGGCGTGATCCTTTAGCAAGCTGTAGACTGTCCATTCGTCCATGTAGACTTCCAGGAACTTATGAATATATTCCCGGAAAGCAGCTATGACAATAATAGAGAACACAGCAGGTGCATTCTTCAACCCAAACAGCATTACGTGATATGCAAAGGACGCCCACTCTGTGGTGAACGTCGTTTTCTTCTTGTCCTCTTCCGCGATGCGCACCTGGTGGTATCCTGAGAACCCATCAGTGAAGGAGTATGCTTCATTCCCCACAACGTTGTCTAGTACTTCGTCGCTGAATGGGCTGGGGAATGGGTCATGGATGTAGGCGTTGTTCAAACTTCGGTAGTCCACACAGACACGGATTTCTGACTTTTCCTTCTTATTTTGAATGACGATGGGGCTCACCCACTCTGCTTCTTCCAAAGGGAAAATTAGACCTGCCTTTAGCATTTTTTCGATCTCTAGTTTGACTTTCTCCTTTATCCGTGGGTTCAGCCGGTAAGGTCGATGCTTCACTGGCCTGGCATCCGACTTCAATATAATCCTCATCTCTCCAAGATCTCCCCTTGATCCCTTTTAAATCCGCAACCGATGAAGGGAATAGGTCTTCGTATTCCTGGAGGAGACTAAAAATTTCCTTTGTCATTTCATCATCCCAGTAGTCCCCTATTGTGGCCAGCTTGGGTTTTTCCTCCGTGCCGATGTTTAGTTTCTTTGTCTTCAGTGGGAGTAGATGGAATCCTTCAGTGGTCAGCTCTTCTTTGATGTTCTGCTCCCCTTCTGTCTCTTCAAAGTATAGGTGCCTCAGGTCCTCCAAACTGTCATCATCTGGCTCGTTATCAATCTGTTGGCAAGCCAACTTACGTCTGCCATCGGGACTTAGTACTAGTGGCCTCCCGACTGTGCTCTGATCGGGGAAAAAAAATATTCCTTTTATGGCCTGTAATGCTTGGGATATTAGGTCTGTCTTCACCTCAAAGGAAAAGTAATGAACAAATTTTTCTGCAATCTCCTGCCAAGAATTGGTCCCCCTCCTACTCTCTTCTTCTAAGTACCAAGCATGCAGAATGGTATCCAAGGAGTGGATGAACCGATGTACCCACAGCTCCTTCGTGTATCCCACACTTCACCACTACTCCTGACAGTCTTTCAGATGGTCTCGTGGATCAGAAGTTCCTTGGTACCTTCGCTTGCTTTGAGGTCCTTCGTCTTCTTTAAACCGTGCCCTCAAAGCTGTCGCAACACAGCTCCATCGTGATAGGGAGTTGCGGTGATTTTTCCACCATCTGGAAGAGGTGGATTGTAAGGCCACGTCCAAGAGTGGTATTCTATTCTCCTCTGGTACCTTGTCTTCTACCTTCACAATGAAGGTATTTACTGCTTTCATATTCGATAGGGTAGGGTATTCCCTTATCTCAACCTCAATTCAATGGATTCTAGAAATACTGGCACATCTCCACGTGCTAGTCTCATACCCGCCTTGCTGCCAGTCTTCCCAAGTGATTTCGAAGCCCAGCTCCGAGCTTTGGATACTTTTCCAGCTTACGGAGCCTGTCGTTGTCAGGTTAATGTAATCCTCCCTCTTCCCTGCTATCTTCTGATAGAGGTTGTCCAATATCTGAGCATCCTCCCTATTATCTACTATTTCTGTATATCTCGGACCTTGATACGGGTCGAGCGGCTGAGTGACTCGAACTTCCCCGTCTTCAAAAATCATTAGCTCCTTCTTGAGATCAATGATAGCATAGTTTTCAAAATCCCAGTCGATCCCTAGCAATGCAGGGTATGGATTGTTGTCTCCCATAATATCTATTACATCAAAGTCTGTATAGGTCTTTACCCCTGCGATGTCTACCTCGACGTCTTCGAGTCAGCCAATCGGCACAATGCAGTACTGGTTTTCCATCCTAAGCTGAATCGGTGAATAAGTCAACTGGGGTCGCCCTAAGACTTCCCAAGTCTTCCGGGGTAGGATATTGACATCAGATCCCAAATCAAGCATGGTATCCCTGATCTAAAATCTCGCAACTTGTGTGTCTAACCGGAACTCTTTTCCCGTTCTTCTTTTGTTCCTCTTTACGTGTTGTACATACTATGGCGCTGTTTCTTGGGAGTCCCTCGCTCCTATGTTCCCCTGCAACATGTCCTCCAGGGTATGCTTGAGCTGCTCCCTCATTGAAGCATTGTCAACAATTTTGAGGAATAGGTGGAGCCATTCCTCAATCAGAGCCCCTGTAGCACCCTGGTCTCCAGTGTCCTTCACAGATAACTGAATACCTTTGTCTCCCCCCAGTTGGGAAAAAGTTTCTGCAACCTCCTTGTTACACAATAATTTGTCACCATCCCTGCAATCCCCCGTCCTACACATTGGAGGGCCTTTTTTGTGACTTGTGAGTAGGGACATGACCTAAAACCACTTTCATGGCACCCCCCTTAACAAGGAAAATCATTCCTCTGAAGAAATTTTCCTGTGAAAAGCCCTAAAAATAGACCTTTTGGCCTTGGCGCGACCAGCCAGTTCAACCCTCGTGCCAATGGGGAGAATCCACCAAAGAGGGCGTACCAACTGGCGCTCTGTCACAGTGTATTACTTGCACCAAGCTTAATAAGGATTGTTTTTAAAAAATAAATGGTATAAGTTTGATTCCAACCAACTCCTGAACGAGTCTCTAAAATGAGTTGGGAGGTTTCGCTCTGGATCTCCATGTAGGGGAAGTGGTTTTCCACCTATCATGGAAGCTTCCTTGAGGATAGGGCCAACCCCACCATTATAGGGATCCCAACTCCCCTTCCACCATCTATATAATCTTGTCATTTTCCCTTTGCAAGCTAGCCTGAATAGAGCTGAATCAGTAGTAAGGAGACTATCGTCAGAAAGCTGAAGAGAGAGAGCCTTGTCCCATCTCGACGAGCTTCATCGAGACATGCTCTGCTGTTGACCCGCTGAAGGAAGATCCAGTGTCAGAGCTCAGGTTGTATCTTTCTTTCATTGTGATTAATAATAAACGACTTCGATTATGGTTCCATTCATATGTTCATGTCTTATGTTATGAATTTTATCCTCTCTGACTGATATATGGTTGCATGTATTAGGATTTATGCTTGTGTGTTGTTGTTTCTTCATGTACGTGCAGGTGTTTGAACGTGCTAAGCAGGAGAATTGTGATCTGCCAAATCAAAGGATGGAAGCACCATCTTCTCTGCAAGAAAAAATAGCGTGGGACTTAAGGTAGGCCTCTTGTCGCATCTTGGTTTTTTGTAACTAGGAACCTGTGTCTTAGCGTGACTCGGTTGTTGCTAGACCCGATCTGGGCTAGTGGGGATCGCCTCTATCTGCAGAGGGGATTTACCTCTCCAAAAAACTGGTGACCATACTGGGGAGACATTGATTGGAGTTTGTATTGTCTTTTCGGTTTATTTTGGTCTTTGTCTGCTTGATCATCTCTTTTGGTTCGCTTTTTTCTAGTGTTAAACCTCTGTTTAGCCTCACCATACTTGATCTGCTCCCTTTTTGCTCTTTTTTATTTTTGATATTAGTAAACTCGAATGGCGCGGTTTTTCCCCTGACAGTCACGCTCACTGGTTCTTGTTGCTAGTTCAGTCCCCGCGCCAATCCTGTTCTGGCGCTAGTTGCAGCCAGACAGTCACGCGAATCCTGTGTGGTGCTAGGGTTTACTTTTTTTTTAGCTTGATTTGTGGTTTTGGTGTCATTTTTTCGACTGACTGAGTGTCCTGGAGCCTTGGTTGACTATGTGTGACCTCTATCCTCTGGTTTTTTGCCTTATACTATCGGTTTTACATTCTAGCCCTAGGGCATCTAGGTGCTATAGTGTGCTGAGCCTCCTGTGGGAGTTTTTGGTTTTCGTTTCATCAGTGAATTTCATTGTTGCTTCTTTGCATTCATTTGGTGGATTTTCATTGTTTTATTGTGTTATTTGAGTGATTGGTTTCTTTATCATTCGAATTTCTCTTTGTCTCGTTTCGAGCCTAGATTACACGGTTCTTTTGAGTCTTTGGGATTCCTCTTTGATTTGAGGGATTTCTTCATCAGTTTGAGGTCTGATTGTCTGTTTTGCATTGAGTGAGCTTGCTTGTCTTTACTCTTTTGATATCACTTCTCAAATTGTTCTTTTCATTAACTTTCATTTTGTTTAGTGCACTTTGCTCTTAAACATTGAAAATAAAAAAATCAAATCTCTTTTGCTTTTGATTAGTTAGTGTAAATTGAAAAATTTTCTGCGTTATTAGTGTTATATAACTCTAAGGGAAAATCTTTTAGTTGCATTAGCGTTCATTAGAGACACTAGTGGTTGTTTTGTGATCATTTTTTTATTGTGTGAAAGCTATCAACCTTCCCGTAGTTAGCTATTCATCGAACAAAGTGATACATTGTGGCATGTAGTGTGCATTTAGAGGATTTTGAGACATGACATTCGGTAGGGCTTGAAAATTGAAACATAATTGAAGATAAACTCTAAAATTTATTCAATTTACCTTAAGGAAACATTGAAAAATTAACGAAATATTTAGAGGTCTAGGCTAGTGACGTGTTCCGACGTCGTTAAACCTAGTAGCTGTCGTTCGCCTCTTGGCTTTAGACAACACTAGTATGGACTTGCGCTCCCTGTACCATCACGTATATAAAGGGAGATCCCACTAGGTTGCTATCCTTTATCCGTAGGAAGCTGAGTCTGTCGCCTTATACCCATGATACATCGAACACAACATTCGAGGAGATTTCCTGCATGTATGTCAAGTCCTTGGTTGATTTCTCTTTCATTTTGAAACCAAGGTGTATATTGCAGTTCATGGATATCTAGTACACCCTTTGCCTAGATTTCCAGAGTAGTCATTTCAATCTTTTCTGACTCATTAAATTTGAAAGGATCATCAAGCACTTGTCCTTTCATGCTTTTTTCCAAATTAAAAGAGATAGAGTCACCTTTCATCCGTTTCTCGACTCTTAAAACATGAAACGATAAAGTTTCTAAGTTTCAATGTGGTAAAATAAATCACCTGCGATCACACACCCTTTTAGAGTTTTCTTGTTGGCCATTTGATTTTGTGCCTTGGTTTTTTTCCGTGTGCTTTTGTTTGATCTCTTCCTCTTGTCATTACTGTCATAGTGGCAGAACCCTTAGTTTTGTCTATTGGTAGTCCTTACACAGACGATTCATCAGAGGTCTCTCAATCCTTTGTTGAACCTCAACAGCCCATTTTCTCTGAGTTTCCCGGTGAGGGACCGGTTCTATTTGAGCTTCCCTTTGGAGGATCAGTTGAGTTCAATTGGCCCTTATCCAACACTTGGTTTGGATTTGGAGTAGGGGAATATTTCCCTCCTCTCACATCGGGTTCACCCTTTTTAGCTACTGTCATTCCTCCTAGTTCTCGTCGTCTTTTAGAAGATCCAGCGGTAGGGTCAAATATGGGCTCATCCAGTCCTTCTCCTAGAGAGGAAATCCCCACATCTGGTGAAGATTACCAGCTATTCCCAGAAGACAACCCCGAGTTATCTATTATGTCTTCACCCGGTCCTTTGCTTCCAGCGGGGTATGGATCCTTAAGTTAGATTATGACCACTGTCGCCTCTATGGGAGTATCAACTCCGTCTATGAGGCCGATTATTCCTTCGTTAGGGATGTCCCTAAGGACACCTCTCACGTCATCTCCTCAGGTCACATCAGTACCTGTTATGCCTACTTTTTGTGTACCTGCATCTACACTCGCTGTTACTACTCAGTCTGTTAGGACCACGTCACTTCCTGAAGACATCTACATAGCATCTGCTATTCCGGAGAATATCTCTCCTGAGGAGTATCAGTTGTCTCTATAGCAGTCGAACTCCGAGGTTGGTCAATCCTCCCAAGATCCCAACCTTCCTTATTTTTCCCATTATGCACAGGATGGTACACCCATTTACATTTTTCCATATTAGTACGATGAGTAAGGAAACCCTCTATGTTTTCCTGCTCCAGAGGCTTATCAGTATGTTCAAGGTTTTTTGTCTGCCCAAGCTGGGAAACCTTCCAACCTGCAAGGACAACCCTTCCAAGGCCAACCTTCGGGCCATCCTAGTTATCTCTATGACCCACAATAACAACCCTTACAGGGCCAATCTTCGGGCTAGCAGGATTTGTTGTACAGCCCACAAGGGAAGTCCTACAACCCTCAAGGTCAACCTATACAGCCTCACCCTGTGGTCCAACCAGGGCAACCTCAAGGACCCATAGGTCAACCGGGGTATCAACTGGGATCATTGTACAATCCTGGGGGGGAAATAAAACCCTCTAAACCTATGGTGCAACCTTTTCAACCTTAGTTTCCTATTGGTCCGAATGTTGCACAGCCAGGGCCCTCTTATGGTCCTGTTACAGGTCAAACTGGTTATCAGGCACAACCTGGCCCTATCTCACCACTAGGCCAACTGGCTCATCCTGGGTAGCCTAGTGTCCCTCTTCAACCAGGTCAACTTGTTTAACCAGGGCAACCTGTTCACCCGGGTCAACCTGTTCAACTAGGGCAGCCCGCTCAGCCAGGTCAACCTGTCCAACCAGGCCAACCTGCACATGCTGTCAACCCTGATCAATAGTCAATTTACTCTATGCCACAACCCAATCCACCTGTGCGCCCAACTGATCAGGCTCAGCAATGCCCCACTTACCAACAACCCGCTCAACCCCAAGGTGGTTATTATCTTCAAGGTCAATCTCGATCAATTTAAAACCCGCCCCAAGGTTCTAATTATTATCTTCAACAACCGAGCTATACTTATACTCAGCAGTCAAATCCATATACTGCCCAAATGGGACTGACATATAATCAGGGTCCATACCCCGATTATCAACCCCCATACACTAGTTACCAACGATCATATCAATATAACTATACGGCTTACACCCCCTATGGTTAGAATCCCCTGGGACAGAACCAATGGGGGAAAGGTTATGCTCAACCAGGGTGGAGTACAGGTACAGGTCCTTATCAAGGGCCTGGTATGCCTTTCAATCCTCAGTTACCCTTCCTTGCTACGTTGGAATTGCCGGATGTTTCTAAATTGACCAATGATCCGATTCTTCACAATCCTTATTGGCCTTCGGTTCCAACCAAGGTGCCTAGTGACTGTCCTAAATTTGAAGGTAAAGCTGGAGAGGACCCTTAAGCTCATGTCATGACCTACCATCTGTGGTGTTCTTCAAACTCTTGGGTCGATGATTTAATTCGTCTGCATCTCTTCCAGCGCACTCTTATCAGTGCTGCCGCTAAGTGGTACACAGAATTACCCCGCAGTATCTTTCAAGACTTCAATACGCTAGCCATGGATTTTCTATCACACTTCTAATTACCGGTTCGTTATGAGGCCAGGACGCATCTCCTGACTTATTTGAAGCAGGATAAAGCCACCACATATCTGATCATATTCATGAGTGGTGACGTCATCGTAGATTAACCAAGTTTTATATACCTAATCAGCTACCAACCCATTGGTTCACTACCTCCTTCGTTAGCAAGATCACACAAGATATTGCTATGGGGGCATGTGTGACTGAAGAACAAGCCATCGCTCGTGCCCAGTACCTTGATCTAGTGTACTCTCAGTCTGGCATGCTTTATGATATCTTGACTGATGCCCCACGACCAAGGACCTCTAAAGCACCAGCTACCCCATCGATGGACGATGTTATTGGTTCTGTTTCTGAAAATTCTTGGAAATCCTCTAATGGGAAGCAAAAGTCTAATTCTTCCAATAATTCTGCTCTTCCCACCCCTCTAGATTCCGGTAAGACTGCGGAGGTCAATTCCGTTCAGGATAATCCTATGGAAAAGGCCTCCAAAGGAAAGAAGAAGGGCAAAGGAAAATCCAAACCCGATGCCCCAAAGCCAAAGTCTTCTAAACCTCGTGATGATGATGGTTCCCAACGTAAACTGAAGTACCCCTGCCTTATTTGTGAAGGAGACCATTATACCAAATATTTTCCCCGATGATCTGAAGTTATTCAACTTCTCAAAGGCTCCAAAGGAACTCTGGTAGTTCTCAAAGAACCGTTCCTGTCTCAGCAGACCCAGATGGTTGAGTAGCCTTCACCATCTGCACCATTTGGGTCCCAAGTCTTTATGATTAATGGTGATGCACCTATCTCAATTGCTACGTGTTCGAAGGATTATGCTGGATCACGCCAGGCAGCTGGGAAGGAAGTCGTTGATGGCCCACCTCCCCCTCCTGTCTCTGGTCCTTTAGAAATTGAGAAGCCGAGCACTGAACCTGTTGTGAGATCACCTTCTAAAGGTGTTCTGCGAAAATATTCCTATAACCCAAATTCCCGTGCTGCTTAGCACTATAGCATCGTTGAGGATTTGGCATAGGCGTCTTCTGCAATGTTTGCATTGGAAGTTCTTCAAATTTTCCAATCACAACGGAAAGCTCTGTTGTCCGCAATCGGTGGAATCGATCCTGCCGATTCTAGTCTTCTCACCTTCGACCTAGAAAATTTTGTCCCTCGAATTCCACATCAAATCATTCTTGTTATCCAAGTCGGGATTAACGGCCTCAACATCCATAGAGCCATTGGATCTCCAGCTCTTAATTCGCTCTTGTTATGTCATCTGCCTGCTAGAAGGCCATTGGATCTCCAGCTCTTAATTCGTCTCCCAATGCCCTAGAGGCATTTGATGGTCAGGAATATAAACCCCTGGGTGTTCTCGAGAGTTTTTTGATTACATTACAGGGTAAGACAGTCAACGTAGAAGTAGAAGTGGTTGACACCAAGCTCAACTACAATATTCTTCTTGGTCGCAGTTGGACTCACGCCATGCTATGCGTTTTGTCCACCCTCTTCCCGCTTCTGAAGTTCCCTCATGAGGGTAAAATTATCACTGTTGATCAGTTGTGTTTCTTCACCTCATCCTCCGAGAACAATGTTCCTTACGTGGATCAGATCCCCAATCCCCCCGACAGTGTAGGACTCGGTCTTTTCAAGTACCTCGTCCTCATGGGTATTTTTCCCACGCCACCACCGCACACCATTCAAGTTAACATGATCTCTAGGTCAGACGACCCTTGGATCATCCGTTCACCTGAATAGGTGACCTCTTTGGATAATTTATGCCTTTAACTCTAGTTGAGATTAATTATTGCGAAATCGTCGCTGCATCTGATCCTCCTCCTCCTGAACATGCTCCTTCGAGCATATATTCTCAATCCCCTTGGCTAAGAATTGCAGATTCTCCCGATAATTTAAGAGAAGTATTCCCTTCTGATGAAGCTATCGTCAAAATGATGTCTCTTGAAGATCTGCTGTGGAGCAATGGATGTCATCGTTCCTCGTTCATGCCTGGCTTGGGGGCAATGTCTGATTTTCTAGAGCGCTTTTCATCTCAGGTTCCCACTACGCCTCTTCAAACACCCATATTGACTCATGAGGTCCTTTCGGAGGGAAACCTGAGTAATATCACTCAAACCATGCCGATCGACATCTCCGTCAAACCGAGGATAGTCAAGAATATTCATGTGGGAGTGACTTGTTCTCCCGAAGAGATACAAGTTTACATGAACCTTTTTCACGAATTCAGAGATGTTTTCACATGGTCCTACGAAGAGATGCCTGGGATTGATCCCAGTATAGTCGTGCATGAGATTCCTACCTATCCAGGTGCGAAACCCGTGCGTCAGCGTCTATGCCCAGTGCATCCCCGAAAAGCCACAACTATAAATGTAGAGGTTGAAAAACTTCTTAATGCGGGCTTTATATATCCAATTCCCCTCACAGAATGGGTTTCAAATATCATCCCTGTAGATAAGAAGCAGGGTACTATATGGGTCTATGTTGATTACCGAGACATTAATCGGGCCTGTCCTAAGGAAAATTACCCCACTCCTTTTATAGATCAGATCATCGATGAATGCCCGAGGAGTGAGATTTATTCCCTTATGGACGGCTTCTCTGGGTACAATAAAATTATTATTTTACCCGCAGATCAACATAAGACTTCCTTTATCTATCCGTGGGGTACTTTCACTTACAAAAATATCCCGTTCGGTTTAAAAAATGCTGGGGCCACCTTCCAGCGTGCTATGTGCTATGCTTTCCATGACATACGTCATATCATTCAGCCGTATCTGGACGATTTTCCATCCCATTCAACTCGGCATGAGGACCATCTTGAACACCTCCGCCAGATTTTCCTCCACTGTAGACACTACAATATTAAGCTCAATCCTCATAAGTGCATCTTTTGCATGGATTTTGGCCATATTTTGTGATTCATCGTCTCCAAAGATGGGATTCACCTTGACCCCCTCAAGGTCGAGGCCATCATTAACCTCCCATCCCCATCCTCATTACATCAACTGCGGAGTCTGCAGGGGAAAGCCAACTTCTTATGACACTTTATTCCGAACTATGCGGAAGTGGCCAAGGGGTTTACGCGACTTTTGAAACAGGATGTTCCCTTCCATTGGGGCGAGATTGCCCAACGATATTTTGATAAGCTTAAAACGTTGCTCATTAACGCTTCATTGATATGTCCTCCCAACTATCATCGTGATTGCACACTTTATTTGGCTGTTGCGTTTAGCATGATAGCTATGGTTCTAGTACAAGATGACGACGATGGAAATGAACACGTAGTTTATTACCTATCTTGGAATCTTCTCGACACAGAAACATGCTATGCCGCACATCGAGAAGTTGGCGCTCACTGCGGTTCAAACCGTTCAACAATTCTACCATTACATCCTGTTGCGTACGGTAACCATGGTTTCTGACTGCAACCCCATGACATACATCTTGTCTCGACAATTTCTGGGGGGAAAGTACTCCAAATGGATTATAATCCTTCAGGAGGTCGATTTAGAGGTCATCACTGCTAAGTCGATGAAATCATTGGTTTTTCTGATCTTACTTGCTCTCTCCCAACAGACTCCGTTCCATCCCAATCCGAGGATCATATCCTAGATGAAACACTCTTTCTTATCAGCACTTGTGATCCATGGTATGGTGACATTATCATGTATCTTAAAACATCCACGTTCCGGTCTGAATTGACAAAAGATGCTCGATGATGGATTCGGCATCAATCTCAACCATACTGCATTGTAGGAGATACCTTGTACCGTGTCGGAGTTGATTCTGTGCTCCGCCGGTGCTTGACCCTGGAAGAGGCTGAGAAAGTCCTGAATGACTATCACAATGGCGCTTATGGTGGTCACATGTCCAGATATGCCATCGCCTAGAATATTCTGCGTGTGGGTTACTTCTGGCCGTCTATATTCAAAGACTGTATTGTTGTGGTCCGAAAATGTCATGCGTGCCAGGTCTTTCAACGCAAGATGTGCGCGCCACCCCTACCCTTGCATCATGTCATTACCGTAGGCCCTTTTGCTAAATGGGGTGTAGATTTTATGACATGTAACCCTCACTCATCCAGGGGGCATGCTTATATAATAGTTGCCGTGGACTACTTCACTAAGTGGGCCGAAGCGATGCCTACATTACCTGCCGACGGTAAGACAACTACCCAATCTATTTTCAACCATGTTATTACGCGTTTTGGAGTCCCTCAAGCCATTGTCACTGATCATGGCACTCATTTTCAGGATTAAAGGATCGTTTAGCTTACATCAAATTTGGGCTTATGCCATGATAGCTCAACGCCATACTACCCCCAAGTGAATGGCCAGGTTGAGGCCGTGAACAAGGTATTGGTCACGATACTTCAACGAATGATTGGTATCCACAAATCCAAATAGCATCTCCAATTTTTCTTAGCTCTCTGGGCTTATCTAACGTTTGTAAAGAGCGCAACTGGATTCACACCTTTCCAGCTGGTGTATGGTCTGGAAGCGACTCTCCCAGTTGAATGTGAAATTCCTTCTTTGAAGTTGGCTATGGAACTATTGCCTGATTAACTTCTCTGGAGGAAGAACATCTCTTGTATTTGGAACGAATCGATGAAACCCGCCGCTTAGCTGCCTTGGTTATTGAGGCACAGGAAAAGTGGGTCAAAGCCCACTTCGATTAATCGATTTCTCCACATTCTTTCATTGAAGGGGACCTCTTCCTCCTATATGACCAAGCACATGATAACTTGGAGCGGGAAAATTCCAGCCCATGTGGCATGGGCCCTATATCGTTAAGTGAGTATTAAAAAATGGGGCCTATGAGCTTATCGACTATGAAGGGGTTCCTCTGGCGCAACCTAGAAATGGGTTGTACCTCAAAAAGTACTACACTTGAGATATTATTGTGTGGTGTGTGTGTGCATAAGTGAGTGATTTAATTTTTGTGCATGTGTGGTATGGTGTGATTTGTAAGCGTCTTTCTGCTGATTGGGTCTTCCTGATTGTGCAGATGTCTATTACTCCTTTTGTCAGTTTCGTGGATGGTGCCTCCCGCAGTACCAAGAATCTGTCCTAGTAGCCTAGGTAATCTATGATCCTACTGGTGAGTTGGTCAATTTGCAAGGTGTTTGTTTAGGGCCTACCACAAATAATGTCGCAGAGTATAGTGCCATTTTGGAATTGTTGAATGAGGCTGTTAACCTTGGTATTTGTGCATTACTTGTATATCTGGACTCACAGCTTGTAGTATAACAACTTAATGGTCATTACTCAGTTAGAAACCCATCCATTTTATGAATGTATCTAAGTATTCATTTACTGGAAAGAAATTTTGATTACATTACATATCAACACATACCTAGACACATGAATGTGTTAACAGATGCAATAGCTAATATGGTTTTAGATAGACATTTACACAACTTGTAAAAACATCATCATATGTAAAAAGATCCATCCAAATATCTATATATATATATATATATATATATATATATATGACAAATAGTTTGCAGTTTGTGTACATCACATAAAATAAAAATATACATGTCTGTTTTCATAATAACCGGAGACAACATGTCTCTCAAAAATGTGAAAATGAAAAGCCCTAGATGACTGATCAGCGTGGTGCTCGTGGTAGCATGTCACCGTGTGCACCAATCGCCTCAGTAATCGATGGAGGCGACTAGGCGACCCCACAGTGTGTATTTGGTAAGCCATCAGGACATCTGCTAGCCGGGCATAATCCGGGATCCCCCGGGCGATACCCTCTAGGTTCTGAACTAGTACGCTCCCCTTGCCACCCTTAGCCTGAGGATCATGTGCGACAGGGGTCCTCCGTGCGATGGGTGACATCCCGGCGGGCCTCTCTGGGCCAACGTCTGCATAAATATAAGATTTTTTGTTAGAATATGCATGTATCACAAAAAAATTATAAATACATTAAAATAAAAAAGAATCTTACCCAGCTCCTCATCCCAGTCATCCTCCTCTGGGAGTGGAAGATCTGGGTCTCTCGTGAAGTTGGTATTGGCATAGGGCTAGTCCTCAATGACGATTAGCTGTCATCGTAGCCATACAAAAAACTCGGGCCTCTAGGAAATCTACTGGCCCCCTCCTGATCTGGGCATGAGTGCTGCCCATCGATCCATCCTCAGCTCCCTCAATGATGGCTCGGCGACTATCACCCCTTGGACCTGGAAAACTGGTAATCGTTCAAGGATGAACAATACCAGGATGGAACCATACCCAAACTGTTTCAGTTTGGCCTTCTTGCACTTCATCAACTGCCATTTAATGTTCATTGTTACGGCAGTGGCCCAATCAAAAAGTGTCGGGTTCATGCATTCAGATGCTAGTAGGAGCTATGCTTTGGTTGCCTCATGCGGTTCCTACGATCCCACAACCCGCGTAATGGTGTGAAGCACTACTCTGAGTGCTAGATCGGGGACTGTGTGGATATTGACCTTCCCACTTCCTGATCATGTCCATGCCCCTGGGAACACTCTTGCCATCACCATATCCATTTTCTCACCAGAAGGTTTACTGCCTGTCATGATTGGCACTGGACCTCTACGGGACAATCTGGTTATGAAATAAACATCAGAGACCTTAAGTTCCAACACTTGGTCTCGAAGTCTGAACACTTCTTGATTTTCGTCCCAAATGCAGATCAAATACTGCAGTAGCTCAGGTTGTGCTCTCAAACATGGTGTTAGGAAGAACTTTTTCAGACCACCGTTTCAGAGAGCATTCATGCATGCTTCATTCTGCATGGCCATTTCATCCTCTTCACCATGCTCCCTTTCCTTCCACTCGATCACCATTGTGGCCATGCATCTACACCAACATGGTCGAAAAAACCTCATTAGATCTCTGGAACACTCAGAAATTCATCTGATTGGATCACATTTTGATTAATTCAAGCGGAAATTTGAGTTGCACCATTGGCGCGACCCCTTTGCAAAAAAGAGCCAATTGGCGTGGGTCCGTGTCTGATACCCGCGCCAATTGCCCGAGCCCTAATTTTGCAAAGGTCCCCTCAGAGATCCAAAAACACAATGGAAATCTACAAAAAATGAATCAAAACGAAGCTAAGGAAAGTGCCTCTTACCTGGAATGAACGAGAACTAAAATGACTTATTGGATTGACCACAATCGCCGTCGCAAGTTTGCATAACAAAAGGTCACTGTTGCTCTCACAAGAGGTAAAAAGTAAAAGTGAATATGTTTGTACTATTTTTGGCATATTTATAACTTTTCAAAGTCAAATTTAGGTTTTGAAAGTCATTTTTCCAATATTTTATTATATTTTGTTGAAAAATGGATTTTACGCTTGCTTTCATGTGCAGCGACAGGTTTTCACATAGCTTGGACGATGATACGAGTTGTATTTTATACTTTTTCGGACTCGGTAAAGACATGAAAAAGTCATTTCTGGAGTGATATTTCAGCTCTTTTCTGACTCTCTAAACATGAAAATATTTCTGAGTCACTTGTTGTTTTGATCTCATTAAATTTGCTGCGAAACGACATCTACCTAGTATACGTTTACCCATTTTTCAGGCTAGGATAGATTATTTACGAAAAAGGAATACCCTAGCCTATCACGACTAGGAGGCTTTCTCAGAAACAATTTTCTACCTTTTCAGATCTAAGGAACTGTTTACGAAAAGGGACTGTTGGATTTTACTTTTCCGTTGTCTTTTCAAACTCTCTAAACATGAAAAGATGTCGAGTTCTTCCTTTGTCAGACTCATTAAAACCTGATGACATTGAATTCAGTCGTAATGATGATACTCAAGTTCCTCCTTCCTAGGGATTGTTAAATGTACTAGGATGGATTCGTCCGAAGGAAGAACTTATATCACAAGCATATGCTATCCCCTTCAAGCTTGTTTTCAAAAATAATTGGGGTACTCGCCAGAAATGGTGGGGAAAATGGAACTAGTATCATTGTCGTGTCGACATTATGTCGCTCTTGAACATGGCACTTGTCTACATTCATGTCGGGTTGGGGACATCTCATCTTGTTTTTCGCTTGCCTCCGTGGGTTTGGGTAATCCCTTTTGACCTCTCATTTGCTCTTTGCCTCATCATCATGACCTTTGATCTTTTGATGTCAAAGACTGCCAAATCCACTGTCGTGCTGCCAATATGTTCAAGAGAATTTGACCTCTGCAGTTTCAACCCTCCTCTGATTCTCATCTGATCCTGATTCAAAAACATTATATTCCTCTATCTCGCATCGATGATGTGGGAAACACTATGGCCCACCTTCGATCAAGGTTACTTCCTTTCGACCTCAGCTCATTATCCAGGAAGCTAATCTAGAGACTCCCTTCCGGTACCTTGGAGCCTGCTTGTCTCAATGGAAGGTTCTTCACATTCGACACAATATTTTCATCATTGACCTTTGATCGGATGATTCTACGGGTGTTCGACACCAGCTCACTGTTCACATTCCGTGGATTGTACCTATAGTAACTTGAGGACCATTTTCATTATTGGTGGTTCCTCTCGTGTCTGTTAACAGATTTCATCATTGGTTGGTAATTAGATGATGTTCTTGCATGTTCAAATTTAGCTCACTTATTCACATGCTTGAAATTGTACTCTCTTTGGGTCGAGATGGAGCGCAAGACCCTGGATTTTGTCTGTTGGAATCCAGGCTGCGGATTTTTTGGATTATCATGATTGGTTACATGACTCATTGATTGGATGGCTGCGACCATACTTGAGTCTATTTATTGATCCTCACTGGATGGCTGCGTCCATGCCTTGGATCCTGATTACTGTATACTCTATTATGGATGGCTGTGCCCATACCACACATCATGTATTTGAGATATCAGTTGTACTTGTCTACACAGGTTTTCCGACGGCAGTTTTTTTAGTTGGACACTTTCTCGTCAAGAATTTCACCCCTCTCTCTCTCTCAGGCCTCATGCTTTAGGGGGCATATGTTACACAGTAATTTGTCACCGTCCCTACAATTCCCTGTCCCGCACATTGGAGGGCCTTTTCCGTGACCTGTGATAAGTGACATGACCTGAAACCACTTTCATGGCATCCCCCTTAACAATGAAAATCATTCCTCTGAAGACAATTTCCTGTGAAAAGCCCTAAAAATAGACCTTTTGGCCTTGGTGCGACCAGCCAGTTTAGCCCTCGCGCCAATGGGGAGAATCCACCAAAGAGGGTGTGCCAAATGGCGCTCTGTCCCAGTGTATTACTCGCGCCAAGCTTAATAAGGATTGCTTTTTAAAAATAAATGGTAGAAGTTTGATTCCAACCAACTCCTGAACGAGTCTCTAAAATGAGTTGGGAGGTTTGGCTCCGGATCTCCATGTAGGGGAAGTGGTTTTCCACCTATCATGGAAGCTTCCTTGAGGATAGGGCCAATCCCACCATTGTAGGGATCCCAACTGCCCTTCCACCATCTATATAAGCTTGTCATTTTCCCTTTGCAAGCTAGCTTGAATAGAGCTAAATCAGTAGTAAGGAGACTATCGTTAGACAGCCGAAGAGAGAGAGCCTTGTCCCATCCCGATGAGCTTCATCGAGACGTGCTCCGCTGTTGACCCGCTGAAGGAAGATCCAGTGTTAGAGCTCAGGTTGTATCTTTCTTTCGTTGTGATTAATAATAAATGTCTTCGATTATGGTTCCATTCATATGTTAATGTCTTATATTATGAATTGTATCCTCTCTGACTGATATATGGTTGCATGTATTAGGTTTTACGCTTGTGTGTTGTTGTTTCTTTATGTACATGCAGGTGTTCGAACGTGCTAAGTGGGAGAATTGTGATCTGCCAAAGCGAAGGATGGAAGCACCATCTTCTCTACAAGCAACAACAGTGTGGGACTTAAGGTAGGCCTCTTGTCACATCTTGGTCTTTTGTACTAGGAACCTATGTCTTAGCATGACTTGGTTGTTGCTAGACTCGATCTGGGCTAGTAGGGATCTCCTCTATCTGCAGAGGGGATTTACCTCTCCAACACTCCTGGAAGTATTTCTTCTGTATTTCTGGACTGATCAGTTGTTTCAGGGATGCTGGCATGATCACCCACCTCAGGTCCTTCTCACGGGCATCCTTCCCCATTTTCTTCCCTCCTCACGTAACTATGGCTATGTTCGGCATGGTCAGAGTCTCCATCCCCTGAGGCTCTGCATTCACCATATTCATGCCTCTCTTCTTTGCTCGTTCCTCCCACTTCTTGATGAGTTCAAGGTAGTCCTCTGTTGCGTGTGCATTCACGTGGCACTCTGAACACCACAGTCTTCTGGGTATGGGAAATTCTCGGGCCACATGTCCCTCCTGATCACAGTTGTAGCATCTCAGCAAACCCCATCCACCTATACGGCCTCCCCTCATACTACCTCCTCTGCCTCTGGGAGACTCATTCACTCTATAGGAGGGCCGATCTAATCGGTCTGCCAGTGCATCTAGAGTCCTGCACTGTTTGGTGCTGTGAGTTTTTGAAGCGCAAAACTCATAGTACACATTGTTTGGAACATTGGAGTACTTCTACAAAATCGGGCACATCCGAGGTTGATGACCCACCATTCGGCAGATTTCGCAAAACTCCATTACGGCTTGGGTTAGTTGGTTTGGAAACCTAGCATACGGTTGTTGCGGCGGATAGACCCCTTGCGATTTTATCTGCGCAACTCCTCTGATAGGTGGAGCCCCCTGTACTATCGCTGCTGAGGCCCCCACTCCCAGGCTTCGCAACCGAGGAAACTCAGTCGCCATGTGTCCTTCTACCAGGTAGTGCATGCACCAGACATTCTGCCTGGCTGTTATTATAGGCTGCATCTCCTTAAGTTTTTTGGTCAGATTGGAAATTTGATGTTGTAGTCCTAGTAGAGATGGGTCTTGCAGGGCTGGCCCTCCCTTATATTCCTGAGGGTAGCCCGCCATCGATTCTATCTTCATAGACTGTTCTAATGCATCCTACAAGTTGTCGATCTTTTGCTGAGTGAGGGGGGTTCGTGTTAAGGGAAGCAGAGCCTTGATGAACCAATCCCTCTAATGATTTGGGTCAATCGGGTAGCTGAGTTTTCAGATCGCATCTTTGAACCTGCACATCAGCTCTCATGAAGTCTCTCCTTCTCTTTTCTTAATCTCCCATAGTTCGGATAGACCTTGTTGGTCGGTTTGGGGTAGCGTAAAATCTATAACAAAGTCAAGCTTGACGTCGGCGATCGCTGGATTCGGGTGGGCTTCTGACCACTTTATGAACCAGCACAATGCCCTTTCTCTCAGCGTGGTTTGGAATTCGATCAGCTTTCCGGCATCTGGCGTCTGCCGTGCCCTCCATATGGCTTCGCAGAGATACCAGTGTTGTTCCACATCGTTGTTACCCTGCCCAGAAAATTCTGGGTACTGGGTAAATGATCCCGCCATATTAACTTGCGGAGGTGTAACTAGAATGAACCCTCCGGGTCCTGGTTGCGTAATTATACCACTAGTAATGCTACTATTAGCATGTGTTTCTGCTGACAAATGACTGCTACTCAATCGACTCAACTCTTTTAACTTAACGAAAATATCACTTAAGGGTTTATAGAGTACCAGGGGAAGGTAGGGATCCATGCTATTTGAAATTTGGGAAGTCGAAATACCTAGAGATATGAATACCGTTCTTTCTTGGAATAGCTACTGCATCGCGACGTACCACTTGACATCAGAATCTTCTGCTGGGTGTGCGTCTGCATCTCCTTCATCAGACATCATCTCTCCCTTCCTCTTGGCTGGGCTCCCATGTACCCGTCGTACTCCTTTAACGGTCCCTCCCAATTCCTGGGGACTCACCTGGCCTTCCATGTCCACTATCTCCTGAGGAACCTCCCTTTTATCCTTCTATCTACTCCCCTTTCATTTCAACTCCCTCATCACCCTCTCTCACAACCTTTCGGCTATCTGTGCCCTGTGATGTGCACGTTGCTCCCTCAACCTGCTTGCGGTTTCAGCATCCATGCCCCCACTTCCCCATTTCACATTTCACATAGCATTTGTCCCTCAGGCCCTTCCCCCAGCACTGGAGGTTTACGCTTCCATGCTTGATTTCTGGAATTCCATTAGCCCTTCGTCCACCATCAGGGCCTTAATCCACAATGGAATTTCCTTCTGTAGCTTCCCTCTTAGTCCGGATCGGAATATAGCTTCGGCTTTGGAGAACGACTGGTAGCACTCTACTGCAAACTCCACAATATATCCGTCCAAGGTAGATTCTACCCATAAATCTACAGCTCAAGTCAATTAAGTATCCAACTGATGAAGGGCTACCAGATCTCTATGCACCCACTTGCGGTTGATCTTTAGTGACTTATCCTTTGTTACTTTGGTCCAAAGCCTTCACAACCAGCTATAGGGTTCGCTGGGGAACTTTCCCCAGAGGATCTCTTAGGTATTGTTGGCAGAATCCGAGAAAAGGACTAGATCTTTGACTGCCTTCGCTTTTTGGCTTCTCAGCTCAGCTTGCTAAGTGATAAATTGGTCCAGGTGGTTCTCCCACCATCTCCGTATTTCTCTTTTGAAGATCCTTGATACCATGATCTAGTTCCCTTAATGAAGCTTAGGGTCCTAGCAACGGAACCATTTGTTGGTGAGGAAACAGGTCTCGCGGGCAAGACCCAGGTTCGGGGATTGGGCCAACAACGGAGTCCACTATAATCTAACACCACGCTGGAATTTTCACCCTACTCTAAAGAGTAGAGAGTCTCACCCGAGGCATGCCGCGACCACATGAAGGAGGGGAACAGATCGGTATTGGCGGATGGATCCACAACTTGAAGCTAACAAAGGATCATTTGCATACATAACATCATACATAAAGAATCTTCTCAGAACAACAAGTAGATACTAAGTAAATAAAATTTTAAAGTACCACAGATATCATGCACACATTTAACTCATATGATAAGATAGAAACCTTCAAATATATTCATAACCATTCAGCAAGATCCAAAATTACATTTCTCGAGAGAAAGAGCTTTCCACTTCTATTACAGAGGTCCCACAGGATAGAGAGAGAGAGATACTACAACCATGATAGATTGATAGAAACACAGGAAATACAAGGATGTCACGCTCAGAACAGAGCTTCTTCCGCGGCATCAGATCTAACCTCTTCGATCCCTCTGCATCTATGCATGACTCCCTTTTCCGCTAGGTGACTGTCTATTTATTCACCTGCCAGTGCAACTGCTATTTTCTCTTGTGTTCTTCTTCAGCTGCTTTTGGCTTCTTTCTATTGCACATGAGTTCCACTCTCTGTTATTTTCTGTATCTTCTCTTCGTCTGTACTTTTCTATGGCAGCCTCTTCATTCATCTCCTGCTCCTCTGCAACCTCGGCAGCTCCGCTGCCTACCGTTGTTGCGCTTTCCACATGTTAATCCGCAACCCAAAATTTTCTCCTCATGCAAAATTCAAAACAAGGGCCTAACAATTACCCTATACACCATGAGGCTAGTTGGCCTGCTATGCTAACCAAGCTCCCTTCTGACATCCACAAGTTTGAAGGCCTTGCTGGAGAAGATCCTACAAATCATGTTTGATATTTCCACATGTGGTGTTCGTCTAACTCCATTATCGATGACTCTCTCTATATTTGGTCGTTCCAACGTACGCTTACTGGTGAAGCTTCTAAGTGGTATGTTAATTAGGCCTCATCCTCTCATACCACCTTTGCGACTCTTGCTCAGGATTTTTTGTTTTATTTCTAGCTTCCCCTTCATTATGACACTGGTACCAAACTTTTGACTTCTTTCCATCAATCGTCTGCGACCCGCCTATCCAACTATGTCCAGGAATGGTGGAAAAGAAAAAGCCTATGTTGAGCCCCTACCTTCGAAGACCGTGTCTACATGGACTGGTTCCTTATATCTCTCTTGCCTGCTATCAACAAATATGTCGCATCACATTTCCCTCAAACTGAAGAAGCCACTCTCCAAATTGCGTTAAAATATGACCTGATCTACGCTCAGTTGGGTTATGTTTATACCGTTCTACCTGATATTCCTAGACCCGGTGGTGCCAACGCATTGGAGGCATGTCATGCCATCGACGGTATCATTAGATCTCTCTCTCATCCATATGCTCAACATCCCATGGGCTATGGTTTTCCTCAGGGGGGGCCAGAACCTCCTGCACTTTTCCCCCTCCCAGTAGCAAGTATCTAGGATACGGCATCCCTTGTCCTTTTTCCCAACCTCTTTTTTAGCACAATGTTATCCAACCTCCTTATTATCTGTATCTGCAACTTGATGCTCCAGCTCCTCCAGCATTAGCACCTCCGCCGCCCTTAACTTCTCAACCCCTGCAATAGCAACCACTGCCCCCTTAGGGGTAGGTGTATGTATAGTAGGGCACGAATAATCCTCCTCCTTCCAAAAAGAAGAGGAAATACACTCAAAATCCATCTGCTCCTGGTAATCCTATACCTAATCGTCAAAATAATTCACCTAACACTGCTAACTAGAAATAGGGCACTCAGCCCAAGCAGGACAGGCCTATTCACACGAACAAGCATTTTTCTTATTGTGGTTTCTACGGTCATTACACACATGATTTTCCTCTTTTACCATATATGAAGCAGATGTGGGAGTCTCAAGAAACATTGCGAGGAAAACAAGCCTCCCCTTCCATCCCTCCCAGTGATGTGCCTAGTCAACCGGCTATGTTTACTAATCCTTTCCCTCAGCAAGGATTTTTGGCTACCTAGCCACCAGAAGGTCA
This sequence comes from Pinus albicaulis, assembly GCA_034641835.2. Taxonomy (NCBI): domain Eukaryota; kingdom Viridiplantae; phylum Streptophyta; class Pinopsida; order Pinales; family Pinaceae; genus Pinus; species Pinus albicaulis. The sequence continues at coordinate 938,823,817 of CM076578.1, forward strand.
GGTGGCCACTCAACCTCTTCCATCTGGTACCTGCGATTACCAGATTCTCATGTTGAAATCTTACCAACCTATAACCATAGATATCAATCTTCAGACTTGGTCCCATCAATACAACAAGCCTCCTGCTACGTCTGTCCTCGAGCCACCTCCTTCGGTATCTATAGAGCCTCTTTTGACATCTAATGGTCCTTTGTAGATCCCTCAGCATAAGGTATAGGTTCATACCAAAATCCCTAAGGGACCATTGCACCGAAATGTTGCTTCTAGCAAAGCTTCCCATTCGTATGGTATAGTAGATGACTTGGTGCAATCTCCTGTGACCATTTCAACGTTGTAACTCCTCCAGTCGTGCCCTTCACCAAGAAAAGCTCTACTATTTGCCATGGGCGATGTAGATCCTTTCGATGATAAATTTATTGTCTTCAATGTTGACCGTTCAGAACATACTCCTCTCCCTGCTTCTGTCGTCTTCCAAATCCCAGTCAAGATCTGGAATGCCAACGTTTCCCGGTGTATCATTGATGAGGGGGAATCCACCTGTGTGATGTATCATTGATGAGGGGGAATCCACCTGTGTGATGTCCACTTTAGTTTGGAAGCAACTCGGATCACCTAATTTGGTGCCTTCCATGATCACTCTTTGAGCGTGGGATGGCCACGCCTCCCAGCCCATTAGCCTATTCTGCAATTTTCCTATTACTCCTGCAAGAAAGATTGTTTGCGTTGACGTAGAAGTCAATGATGCCCCCTTAGGTTACAACATTCTATTGGGTCATAGCTACACCTATGCGATGTATGCTATCCCATCTGCGGTACACCGCAAGATTTCCTTCCCTCATAACGAAAAGATAGTCACCATTGACCAGTTGAAATATTACAAACTGAAGCGTCAGACCTCCCCTGAGTCCATCATGTCTTCGGTGGCCAATAAGCAAACCATCGATCCTTTGACCAATGTCTCACCCAGAGTCTACAAACACTCCTCATTGCTTGGTACATTCCCTGGTATTCCTCCTCCTATCTTTGATCCCAACTCATTGAATGTTTTCATGATGCAATCATCTCAGGCCTCCCTCAAGCAGCTCAGTTCAGCTATTCAGCAGCCTCGACCTCCGCAGCCTACTCCTAGCCCTTCGATTTAGCCTTCTGGACCCTGTCCTCCTGGCCCTTCACTTACAACTGGTGTTCATGAGCCCTTCTACCCTCTTGGAAGGTTTCCTCCAAGCCTTAACCATCTTGGAGCCGTCCCGCCTGGCTATTACCCCTTCAGTCAGATATCGTTCCTGGCTCCCCCTCCTAGAGTGTACATGGTACCTGTCATGGCTACCCTCTCCCTTCTTATTAGGCCCCTATATTACTAGTATAGTCCCTTATTGTTTTTAGTGTAACCCCCTTATTGTTATTATTATACCCCTTTAACCCCCATATTGTTCTTATTATTCCCTTAAATTATTATTGTTAGGTCGGCTAGGCCTTAGGGGAATTTTGAGGTCTAAAATGGGCCTCCTAAGGAAATTATAAAATAATAGTGGAAAAAATCTAATAAGATTTGATGACATCATCAATTTTTAGAGGGAAAAATGAAAAAACTACTTTTTCAATTCATATTTTCAACTTATCTCCCAAAGTTTTTACTCAAATTTAGAGCGGGAGTACTCGTTGGATGCGGAATTTAATTCCCCATCCAAGGAGTACCCATGTTGCATACTTTCGATGGGTCCTACTACACGAAAAATGAGAAATACATTAAAAAACGTGATTACAATCACGTTTTTTATGTATTTCTCATTTTTCGTGTAGAAAAGTTCATCGAAAGTATGCAACATGGGTACTCCTTGGATGAGGAATTAAATTCCGCATCCAACGAGTACTCCCGCTCGAAATTTGAGTAAAAAATTTGGGAGATAAGTTTAAAATACGAGTTGAAAAAGTAGTATTATTATTTTATTATTTTTTAATATTTTTACTTTTTTACTCCAAAAATGGTGAATCATCCATTATGGATGACATCATCATCTTGAATCCTATTGGTTGTTATAAAGTTTATTTTTGTTGTACATTTTTCTTATGAGGCCCATTTTAGACCTCAAATTCCCCTAATGATTACATTGTGGCCCCACTAGGATTACATTGTGGCCCCATGGACTCCTCTATATAGAAAGGAGGTTTTTTAATTTGTATCATCCAAGAATTGTTCATTCATGTAATGTATTGGAGGTTTCCCCCTCGAAGTGGCTTATTTCTAAGACGTTGATATCACTTTTCTTCTATTTTTGGAGCTGGTTTCACAACATCTGGTATCACAGCTTTGGATTCTAGGGTTTCGCTGCTCCAAAGAGGTCATCGTGGCATTTTAGCTATAACTTCTTTTCTACGAAGTTTTAGAAGCTGAAATTTTTAGGGTGCAAAGATGAAATCCTAAGGAACGTTGTCACAAAATTTCAGAGCTTGGTTCACAATATTTTCGGAGATGTGACCTGTGGAAGTTAGGTATTTTTGCAGGCTCCTCAATTTAATATAAACATGTCATCGTGGAATTTGCGCTATAAATTTGTTTCTACGAAGGTTCAGAATCTAAAATTTTTAGAGCACAAAGCTGAAATCCTGAGGAAAGTCGTCGGAAAATTTTAGAGCTTGGTTCACAATATTTTTGGAGATATGATTTGTGGAATGTAGTGCTTTTTTAGGCTCTCGAATTTCATCTCAAAGAGGTGATTGTGGGAAAATATTCATAACTCTCTCTCTGAGCATCGGATTGGAGTGCCGTAAAAAGTGGTCGTAAGTAAATAGACTTTAGTTTCTTTTTTATCAATTTCAGAGCTAAAAGATGAAACAGTGACACGTGGCAAGTCGTACAAGTTTGCTCTACTAAAACAATCCATAATTAGGTCATTGTGGGAGATTGGACATAAATTTTTCTTGGAGAATCCAAATCAAGTCAGACCTATGCAATTCGAAAGATAATTAATAAGGCTACCTCAGTGCCAAATTTCAGATATTGAAGAGCTGCAATCACAAAGATAATCCAATTTCAATATCGAGCTCCTCAAAAGCAAGAAAAAGGTGTGTATTTTTTTTTCCCGAATTGCATAAGTCTTGTTTGAAGAATAAATTTGAATTGATTCTAAGGGCATATTGTAGAATATATATTAGTATTGGGTTCTAAAAAATTCCCCGTAAAAATAATTCAACACCCATTAAGCCTTAAAAAGGGTCTACTATGACTCATGAAGATGAAGAATTGCAACATGATCTATCAAAATTACAAGGGCAAGTGCACCAAAATTTGCTCTCACAAAGAGCAAGAAAAAATGAAATGGAAGTTTTGAAGAAAGGTGTGGAAGCAAAGATGGATGGTTTGAAGAAAGACATGGAATCTAATATAGATGGCATGGAATCTAAGATGGATAACATGGAAGCTAAGATCGATGAAAAAATTAAAGACAACATGGAAAAAATGAAGAATGATCTAAAAGCAGACATGGAAGGTTTGACAAAGTTGATACAAGAAATGTTTCCTAATGGTGGAAAGATAGTAGAGGAAACTCATGATGAGAACAAAATAAATGTTAATAGTGACTTCATAAACTCTAATGTTTGTGGGAAGAACCACCATATTCCAAAAATGGATATGAGGAAGTTTGAGGGAAAGGATCCTGTAACATGGATACTACAGATGGAGCAATATTTTGATCTCCATAATGTGCAAAACACACAAAAGGTACGCATCGCAACTTTACATTTAGAAAAAAATACATTTGTATGGTATCGATGGCTTTGCTCCCGTGAAAAATTTGTTACTTGGTCAATTTTTACAGAGGAAATGATAGCACATTATGAGGATACAAAGAGCAACACCTTCTTTAGCCAATTGATAAATCTCAAACAAAAGGGTTTAGTGGGGGAGCACATTGAGGACTTCCAAAAATTGAATATAAGGGTAATTGATATTCCAGAGGAACACATGATTGATCTCTTCATATGTACTTTAAAGGATAACATCCAACATGAAGTTCACGTTTTGGAACCTGATTCATTGGAGAAGGCATTCAGGTTGGCAAGAAAAATTGAATGTAAAATTATGGCGACAAGAAAGCCTACCACTCACTTCTATAAAGAAGGAAGTGTTGTTATGCCTAGATTTCCACAACCTACAAGGTTGACACCACAAAAATTGGAAGAAAAAAGAGAAAAAGGGCTTTGCTACAGTTGTGATATCAAATACACTAAAGGTCATAAGTCACTCTACTATTTTCTCTCGTACCTTAGTTGAGGATCCCTTATTGCCTCACCTATGGCGGACCTCCTTATGTTGACATCAGATCATTCATTCCATAAGACAGGTCTAGAGGACGATGTACCTTGGTTCCAGTTTCCACTCTTGTTCGGTGCCTTGGATTAGGCAAAGGGACTCCTTATTGCCCTTTAACTTGATTGTTTCTCAACTCCAGCTCCTTTCAGCATGATCGAGATCCGTATACTTGATGGTTCAGTGATGCAACAGATGATACTGGTGATTCCTAGGTGTGTGTGAGATGTTTCAGCCCTCATGAGGGGGCGGCCCTAGAGGTAGCCCCCCACATGCCCGGATGACCTCTTCGTTATAAACTTTGATGCAGCTCCATATATTTGATGATGTTGGCCTCAGGCGCTTGCAACGCATTTTTGTTTGCATGTATCAGTTAGATTTTTAGAGCCCTTTCCTATTTATAGGGGCATTTGGGTTGTATTTGTATATCATGTACTCAGATATTATTGTATAATTCCTGGATGCTATCCTAGGCATAGTATGTATGTGGGATTTATTATCATGTATTTACCTGGCTCATGTTTATGCCAGCATGTACTATATTTTTTAGTCCCTTGTTTACTGGACGCACTATTCTTTGTACTTTGTCTCGGCGGGCATAGGTATGCGTCCCCCGCTGCCTATAACACAGGTACTCACTCATAACAGATACTTGTCACACCTGTAAGTCTCACCTCCTCAGGGTATATTCCTCTAGCACTTTAGTCTACCTTATATTTCTCTCTCTTTGACTTCCCCTTCAGTGTCTAGTGATTGAGTTCTTAAAACGTACTTCGGCCATACGATTAGCTCCCAACGCTCGCACATTGGGGGACAATCTTTTACACCATTTTTTGGTCATCTATCCTGTTACTATTAGATGGACCTAAGTACACCATGTAAGACCAATTTTACCCTAAGTAAAATTTCTTTCACTATGAAAAATAGCTCAGTAAACCACCTTTATTAACTAGCTTATGGTTTAAACAAGAAACCCCATGAGGAAATATTAAATAAATCCACATTTGTTTGATTTTCCTTAAGGAATAATTAGTTAAATAACAGTTTAATTAATATTCCTGGTCACCTTTAACCCAAAACAAGAAAATTAATTAGATAAATTATTATTTATCTTATTATTTTTTAGGAATAGTTATTTAAACCTTATTTAAATAATATTCCTTGTTAAATTTGACTAAATCATTGATTTAGATAAAAGAACTTTTGGATTAATCACATCATTAGGATTAGGTCGACGTTTCGAACCAGCTAATGTGGCTCATCATATTTATTTGATTATTACTCAACCACATCCCCAAAATGATAAATAAATCATTTATTTATTTGTTATTTACAAATAAAGGGATTTGACCCAAGTCAAATTATTTTTCCCTCCAACAAATATAATAAAATATTCCATAAAATTTGGATCTTGATTTGGTTAATAATATTTTAATTATGCACCAATATCTAGACTAACTCAATATTTGTTATAAATAGAAGAGTTTTTCCATTCATTCATCACCTTTTGTTGCCTAAAGATCACTCTAGATCTATACTTTTGGTTTGACTTTGATCCACCATAATTGTCATATTTTTCTATCTTTTTACTTGTGAACTCCCTTTGAGTTCCATTTTTGTTTGGGTTTTCTACACCATCAAGAGAGACGGATTTTAGATCTGAAGTGCTGAGGACTTACAAGAACCCATCCCATTGAGGATAACTGGTAACATCATTCTATGTTTTCCTCCCAGGTGCCATTAATACAAAATTCATTCAACATATTCTTGTCTTTTCTATTAGATGCATGGAGCAACTCTTGTTTTTATTTACTACTTAATGTATTTTGATGCATAGATCTAGTTTTTTCCAGCATTTATCTTGGTCAACTAGTTGCAAATCTAAAGATATTGGTAGCCATCTTTGCTGTCATTACGGGAATTTTAAAGTCTAAAATGGGCCTCCTAAGGAAAATGTACAATCAAAATTCACTTTATAAGAACCAATCACATTTTAGGGGATGATATTGTCCCTAATGGTTGAGGTGGCATTGCTTGAGTTAAAGGTATTTGTTTGTCACATTCTCGATGGTGGATAAAAGCTCATGGTTAACCATGGTAGTGCTCTAAGTACATTTAAAGTCAAAGTAAAGTACTCATAATAAATGTCATTTTACATTTTTTGAATAAAAATATATTATTGCCATTTCATATTTTTTGAAAAAAACAATGCATATTCCTATACATTTATTATATTATATTATATTATTTTTATATAGTATATTAATTACTTGTTATTATACAATCTAAATAATATAAATTTTCTTTAATAGCATAGAATATAATTAAGAATTTATATATTTATAATTATATTTTATTTTAAGTTAGTTAAGTACAAAAGACAAATGCATTAGTTGTTCAATGATAATGATTATTTTCTTGAAAATCTCATTCTTATTTATAGTCACATCAATACAATTTTTTTATTAATTTTATTTTAGTACAAATTTTGAATTGAATTTAACTATGGTTACATGGATTGTGGTGCAAAAAGTGAATTGAAAATTCATAAATATTATTTTTATTGGTTTAACTATTATTTTATTATTTCCTTAGGAGGCCCATTTTAGACCTCAAAATTCCCCTAATGTAGGGTTATTTGTTATGCATAGATAAAGTGGTATTTTTTCGTACAATTGCGATTAAGATTCATACTAACAACTGGAAAATCCACACGGGTTTACGATTACGACTAATATCAATTTTCATATCCCTGCATATCTAGCTACTTCAAACCCTAGGATTTCTCTTCAGCTTCTTGTTTTTCTTTTCTTGATGTTTTTTTAACCTATAAAACCCTAAAACATTAAAAATTCTAACTTCTGTGTTTTTTCAGACCTATTGTGCAGGTGACAGACATCAGCTGCAGCTGAGACGACACATTCTGCTGAAACCTACTCCCGAGAGTGCTAGAAGTGCAGGTCACACTTTTTGGGCCTAAACCTGTGACCTGGAGCTTCAAGATGTGCAAATCTTCCCAAAACCTGCGACCTCAACAAGAAATAGGTCAGAAACTGTGACCTCACTTTTTTGCAGGAGTTTTTCAGAAAGCTTTCTGGGTTTGTCTGGGCCTCTATTCAGGGTTTTCTGACCTCCGTCTCCGCCCATTTTGGACCTGTACTTGTTCTATTTTACTCATCTAAGTGGGAAGCGATAACTGTAATACCACTTTTATTCCACATGGAAGGATATATTCTCAAAATTTATTATATGAATATAAATACACCATTAACATCCAATATCACAAAATAACAAGTGGTTCCAATAAAAAGGAATAACAATTATTGATGTCACCCACTACAAGGGGTAAATATACAATACCACTTTGAGTGGGTAACTTCTAGTGAACTCACATATATCAATATAACCCCTCCATACATATAAGGTATTATTTAAAGAGAAAAAGAGAAGAAATAAAATGAACATAGTGGAAGTGGAATAATTAGTGCGTCTCTTAGATATCATGGAAAAATAGAGGAATGTAAAGATAAGGGTAGACAATGAGAAGAATAAAGTAATAGTGCAAGTAGGTACATAACACAAATCTTTTGAGGATCAACCTTGATGCTTTTCTATAAAATAATATGACCTAAATATTCCACCTCCTATTTATCAAAAGCACATTTGGACCTTTTTCTAGTGTTAATTGTACTCGATAATTAAAAGTTGTTTTATCAACATTTTGGATGTCATGTTTCCATGCTTTATTATATATGAGTATATCGTAAAGAAAACAAGCACACAATTTCTATGAAAGGGTAAAAAATCATATTTGTGAATCCTTGGAAAGTAGAAGAAGCATTGATCAACCCAAGAAGCATAACAAAGAACTCATAATCTTGGTATTGCTATTATTCTAGGATGACATCATTTAGCTCACTAATGTTTGGAAGAAACACCATCGCATAGGGACATTAAAATCTGTATAAATTTGAATAACTAAGATATTATTCACTGAGATTCTCCTGATCACACACTATTTTAGCTTCATGCATAATACATAATCTCTTCTACCATTGATCATCACATGCAGAAATAAAATCACTTGCATGCATACATTAAAACCACAAACAATCACACATATGAACACAGTATTTAATGGGAAAGCTTAAAAATGAAAACCCCAACTATCTGTATATTATATGTCATGGAGATCATGTAACAATCATAGTACAAAAGCTCCTCACAAGCTCTCATGCACACCCTCAATTGCTACACACTATCAAGCTAGATCTAGCAAAACACATGCTCCAATCTTTTGCCACTTGATAGCGAGCCTCTATTGCGTAATTAATTCTATGTACTGCGCAATCCTCATTGGCATCTCCATCAATGTGTGGTGCAAACTCATGCACCAGTATAGTCACAACTGATAGTCACACTGCTCTTTCACCTACCTCTTCACTGGTCTCCATTGAAACTGTCCATGCACTGTAGTTAACTGATGTATTCTTTAGTTGATTAATGAGTTAATAATTAGTGAATTAATTAATAATTAATTCACACCACTCTCACTAGTGTATCAATCAGTTAGACTAGATACAACTAGCTCAACTATGTTTAACTGAGTTAAACTAAATACAACTCCACTAACTTCCTCAATCAACTCCACCAAACTCTGTCACCTGAGTTCTAACTGAAGTCTCCATGCAATAGCTCCACTAAACCCTCAGGAATAGCGTAATTCCTTTTTTCAGCTGCATGTGCCACATCTGTGCACTTAACTGAAGTGCTCCAAGAGGATAAGATAATGTTTAGAGTCCAAATATTATTAAGAGCTAATAATATTCGACATATCTATTTTTAGACTGGCAATCTAAAAATAGATTCCGCCCAGTATGTCTAAAAATACAAGTCCATCTATTTTTCCCGACTTGACCAACCATCCACAAATAGCATCCTGCAACTCATATAACATGATCCATATGTCTAAAAAAATATTTTGCGCCAAAAATAGCCTGCGGGCCCACTTAGTGAAGGCGACTCCTTTCCACTAAGATATGGATTATCTGCAACCCCTATCCTGCCCCTCTGGTATTCGAATTTTCTCTTAGTGAGCGCCTTCGTCTAGATATCAGCATCTTGATCCTCCGTAGGAATGTATGAAATTAACATGATCTTCCACTACACACAATCTCTGATATGATGATACCGATCCATGAAGCCTTGCTACCTCAACTCATCCTCCTGTCTATACCATGATCCATATCCTAATGTGCCTCTGAGATATGTGCCTCTGAGATATCTTAATACATACTTGCCTACCTTCCAGAAGAGCTTGGTTGGCTTAACCATAGCTTGTGAAAGCTGGTTAACAGCATAGCATATGTCGGGTCGTGTATTGACCAGATACATAAGCGACCCCACCAACTGTCGATAAACAGTGGCATCCACTACCTCCGCTGAAGTAGCATCCTCCTTCCTCCATCCACCAGGAAGAGGAGTATCAACAAGCTTGCAGCCATGCATGTTGAACTTCTCCAGTATCTCCCGGGCATACTTACCCTGAGAAACAAATAGTCCACCACTGCGCTGCCAAATTTCCAATCCCAGGAAATAATGAAGGAGGCCCAAGTCCTTCATCTCAAACTCTTTTGCAAGATCCTCTTTGCATGAGAGTATCAACAGCTCATCACCTGTCAAAATCAAATCATCTACATAAAGTACAATGATCAGCAACTTACCCTCCACCACAATCTGGTATAGGTTAGGATCCGCCTCACTCTTGGAGAATCCAAGTCCAGAGAAATAACTGTCTATCCATGTGTACCAAGCACGAGGTGCTTATTTCAACCCATACATCGCTCTCTTGAGCCTGCACACATGCGACTCGCTGCTAAAGATCTCAAAACCTTCAGGCTGCTCTATGTACACCTCCTCCTCAATGACTCTATTGAGGAACGCAGTCTTCACATCCATCTGATGAATGTGCCACCCCATCTACGCTGAGAGAGAAAGAATCGTCCGTATGGAAGAATACCTTGCGATAGGTGTAAAGGTCTCCTCATAATCGATCCCCTCAATCTGTGAAAAGTCTCAGGCAAGAAATATTGCCTTGTACTTCTCCACACACCCATCATCTGCCTGCTTCACTTTGTAGATCCATCTCGAACCCACTACTGATTTCCCCTCCGGCCTCGGGACAATCTCCCATGCACTTTTTCTGACAATCGAATCATACTCTTCCACCATGGCATCTACCCAGGCGGGGTCCTCCACAGCTTGCTCGAAAGAGGATGGCTCTGTCACGATACACTTGCTCACAAGAGAAATGTATCCAGTGTACCAATCAGGTGACTGTCTCTGTCTGCACTATGATGTAGGTGCTCCTACAACCTTCTCTACATCTTGAGCCAGTCGCTCAGCTTCTGTAGTGCGCTTCCGCCCTCTGATGGTTGGCACTGCCTGAGTGGTCTCTTCCACTCCATGAACCTCATCTTGTGGCTGATCCACATCATGAGACTCATCTTTAGGAACTTATAGCTCCTCATCTGCATGCAAGTGTGGCTCCCTCTCAAGAAAACACTTCATGGCTTTCTCCTCCTGAAATTTGATATCCCGTCACACAACAGTCTTGCGACTGTCTTGAAAATACACACGATAGTTATGGGGAGTATCAGTGTACCCCAAAAATATCCCAACCTCTACAGTCGGCTCCAGCTTCTTCCCGGCATCCTTCATCACATGAATGTAAACAGGTGAACCAAAAATCCTCAAATGGGAAATATCAGGCTTCTTACCATAAAAAGCCTCCTCGGGTGTACTCATGCCAAGTATCTTGTGAGGACAACGGTTCTGCACATATACTGCAGTATTTCATGTCTCTGCCCACAAGTGAATGGGTAGGCCCTGATCATGCAACATCACCCATGCAACACCCACAATCGTTCTGTTCTTCTGCTCAGCAACCTCATTCTGCTGTGGGTTATGAGGTGCTAAGAGCTCTCTTCGAATTCCTTTTGTGCTGCAAAAGTCCTTTAATTCACCAGAGATGAATTCACCACCATTTTCACTACTAAGAGCCTTCACCTGCTTCCCCGATTCTTTTTCAACCAGTGCCTTGAACTCACAGAACTTTGAGTATGTCTCACTCTTCTTCCGCATGAAGAAGATCTAGCACTTACGAGAAAAATCATCAAAAAATATCACATAATACTTGTGCTTTGTTGTCAAAGCTCCTGAGAAAGGTCCACACATGTCTGTGTGAATTCTCTCAGGGATCGTCGTGGCGCAACTATCCTTCTTATGAAAGGTGGCTTTCACAAATTTTCCCAAGGTACACCCCTTTCACTGATCTGACTGCACAAGAGTGCCTTTAGGAAGCCCAGTAGAAATATGTTGCAGTATCTTCAAAGCTCCATGGTGAAGGTGGCCTAATCTCTGGTGCCACAACTTGCCATCATCCCGGCTCACCACTCCTTCTGCCTTGCCTGCCATTACTGCGCAACCATCTACCTGCAATTGATAAAGGTTCTTAACTCAAACCCCTATCCTCCGGGTCTCACCAGTTGCCTTACTGCACAGGAAAGCCTTTCCCTTGCTAAAGACAACATCATATCCCTTGTCTTCTAACATCGATACAGAGATAAGATTCTTCTTCAATCCTGGAACATGCATCACTTCCTTCAATCTGAAGGGTTTACCAGAATCCCTCTCAAAGGAAATGGTACCGATACCAGTCGCACTGTATCTACCATCATCACCCATCTCAATGTGCACTCCAAGATATTTCTCATCCAGATCAGTAAACAAATCTTGATCTCATGTCATGTGAAAAGATGCACCACTGTCCAGAAACCACATTGAACCCATCACACTTGAAACCAAGCATGCGATCAGTGAAAAATCCAGCTCAAGCTACGAGGCTAAGGACTCTCCAGCTGCAGTTCCAACAACTTGCTTATTTTTCTTCTTCTGCGGACAATTTGTGGCATAATGTCCGTGTTGGTGACAGTGAAAGCACTTCACCTTGGACATTTCCTGCTTCTTGCCTTTCGCACCAGTTTGAGAAACTTTCTTGCTCTTCCCCTTCTTTGCTTTGGCAGCCAAAGAAAAATTCTCTTCATCAGAGTTCTTTGATGAAGATCCTTCCCTGTTACTTCGCCTTATCTCCTCTTGCATAAGAACCGACCAAAGTCGCTCCCATCCTGGAAATTTCTCCCGACCATTGACAGAGTCCTGATAGGAGTGCCAACTCTTTGGAAGCCTAGGAGAGCCAAGCTCACCAAGTCGTCATCATCAACAGTCACCCCCACACTTCCCAGCTCATCCCTACATTGGATGAACTTTGTGAGGTACTTGGGCATACTGTCGCCTTTCTCCATTTTTATGTTTCTAAGTCTATCCTTGATCGCCAACTTCCTCTGGTCGCTCTTGCTTTGAAATAAATCTGTCAAAGATTTCCACATCAAGAATGGAGAAGCCTTACCATGAAGGCTGGATACTATGTGATCCTTCACACCTTCCAATAGAATCCTTCGACACTTTGCTGTCTTCTTTTGCCATGCGTCAAGTACGACAGCATCAGTAGAAGTAGGCTTTGGAATTTTTACATCTATGAACTCCTTCAACCCATTTTCATCTAGCACCACCTCCATCCTGTCCTTCCATGCAATATAATTCGAGCTACCCTCAAGGGCATACTCCAATCGCAATCTGTTGAAAGACACCTCAACTTCGACACCAAGAAAACATTGTTGCAAATTCGAATTCCACCAGCTCAAAACTCAATCGCTTCAATGTTTTGCAATTGCTCAAATGATCAATATCGCTCTGATACCATGTAGAAATTTGAATAACTGAGATATTATTCATCGATATTCTCCTGATCACACACTATTTTAGCTTCATGCATAATACAGAATCTCTTCTACCATTGACCATCACATGCGGAAATAAAATCAATTGCATGCATACATTAAAACCACAAACAATCACACATATGAACATAGTATTTAATGGGAAAGCTTAAAGCTGAAAACCCAAAATATCTATATATTATATGTCATGGAGATCATGTAACAATCATAGTACAAAAGCTCCTCACAAGCTCTCATGCACACCCTCAATTTCTACACACTATCAAGCTAGATCTAGCAAAACACATGCTCCAATATTTGCCACTTGATAGCGAGCCTCTATTGCGTAATTAATGCTATGTACTGCAAAATCCTCATTGGAATCTCCATCAATGTGTGGTGCAAAATCATGCACCAGTATAGTCACAAATGATAGTCACACTGCTCTTTCACCTACCTCTTCACTGGTCTCCACTGAAATTGTCCATGCACTAAAGTTAACTGATGTATTCTTTAGTTGATTAATGAGTTTATAATTAGTGAATTAATTAATAATTAATTCACACCACTCTCACTAGTGTATCAATAAGTTAGACTAGATACAACTAGCTCAACTATGTTTAACTCAGTTAAACTGAATACAACTCCACTAACTTCCTCAATCAACTCCACCAAACTCTGTCACATGAGTTCTAACTGAAGTCAACATGCAATAGCTCCATTAAACCCTAGGAATAGCATAATTCCTTCTATCAGCTGCATGTGCCACTTCTGTGCACTCAAATAAAGTGCTCCAAGAGGATAAGATAATGTTTAGAGTCCAAATATTATTAAGAGCTAATAATATTCGACATTTCTATTTTTAGACTGGCAATCTAAAAATAGATTCCGCCCAGTATGTCTAAAAATAGAAGTCCATATATTTTTCCCGACTTGACCAACCATCCACAAATAGCATCCTGCAACTCATAGAACATGATCCATATGTCTAAAAATAGACATAGTCTAAAAATAGACTTTTCGCCAAAAATAGCCTACGGGCCCACTTAGTGAAGGCGACTCCTTTCCACTAAGCTCATCATCTTGTTGCAATCTCAACAAAATCATAGAAGGAGCATTATAGAGACATTGGTGTGCTTGTTTCATTGATGATGATGATATATATATAACAACCCTGGTGAAAATTCCATGTAATAAAAGTTAATAAAGGTAAAATAAATAACCACGGTTGATGGGACATTTATTCCAAGATTAATGTTGGGAAAAACATCCTAGTGAGTGTTAATTTCGGTTTATTATGGATAAAGGAAATTGGAAAAGGAAATTGCTAAGGATTTGGAGAGGAAAAATGATTTTTGGCACATTTATTTATAAAAATAATAGAAATTAGAAGAAAAGGGAGATGAAAGGTCATAGGTTGTATTTGAGGAGGAAAGTGAAGAAAAATAATGGAAAATGAAGAAAATAGAGGCCTCATTAATAAAAGGGCTACATAGGATCAGTCGGTAATATTTTCCTCAATATTTTGCTCATTCTTATGGCTCTCATTCTATTATCCCTCTCTTTATCACTCTGGGACACTTTTATTGGAGAAATTTGGTATTGGAGCAAGAAAGGAAAGAAAGTAGGAAGAAGGAGGAAGAAAGCAAGGAGGAGTGATAGTGTATTCAACCTAGCCTTGCCATGTTTGGATAGCCATGGTGTTGTGTAGTTCCCATGTTTGGTTCAGCGAGATTTTCGGATGGATTCAATGTTGAGTGAGGTGGGTCTCTGAATGATTATGGAACCAGTTCATGTGTTTCCTCGGTTTAGGACTTAGTAATCCGGGTTTGGATTGTGGTTTTATCTCCATTCAATCCTGTGAATCTCTGGTTTGGGATTTATGGTAAAGCCTGGAGAGTATGTCTTGGTTTAGGGCCTAGTGACCCCTGATTCAGACTAAGGGTTGCATTAAATCCTTAGAGACTAGGAGACATGAAAATTCCTCGTAGTTTAGGCGGAGAGAATCCAGCCATATACATGCTTGTGTTGGCATAGTGATCAGGTTTAGATCACAGTAAAACCAGTTATGAAATTTTTATTGTGTTAGCCTAGTGATCCAGGACAAATCACAATAAAGCCTAATTGTTATTGAAGAGGATGAGGTGGTTTAGCCTTGGGATGGCCTGGTTGGTTCTTTCGGTTTGAGTCCTACATGAATGCTTGAAATATGCCACGGGTGTGATTAGTTGATGAGAGGTTTGGCTCGGCCAATCTATGGTCAGGTGGAACATGGAAGTCCCATCTCCTCTTTGTTTTTTACATTTAGTAATGAAGAGCTCATTCCTTTGGTATTTGGTATGAAAATTTACGGGTTTATGTATGGAATTTATTGTTTTTGTATCCATTATATTTATGTGGTTATTGTTCTAGTTATAAGCATGGATTTGATCAATGATGATGTATGGTTCTATCCATGTTTTTACTTGTGAGTGAATGCACAATGTATCTATGGTAAAATATATTGTATTGTAGCTAATTATGTAAGGGAGCAATTATTCTTAGCTATTTTCACATAAGTATGATACCCCTGTGCTAAAATCTATTATTTACACTTGTATATTCAATGTTTGTGACATGTTTGACAAAATGAATGTCATGGCTAGGAGGGGTCTAGAAGATTTCTTATTAATTTGATTTCTTTTGTATCATTTTCCTATTTTTATTTATCATCCCTTAATTTTCATGAAATTTTAGGCAATGACCTGCGTTCTAGGCCTGAAAAGGTGGCTCAAATCGCAGAGCCAAAGGCATAGAAATGGTAATTTGGGGCCCTAGCTGTTGGCATGTCATGTTATTCCTATAGTTATAGCCTCCTATCCCCTGAAATGCATTGTTATTCCTACATCTATGGCCCAAATGGGGTCAAAATGTCAGTGTGACCCAGGGGTAAGAGGCATGTGTTATCACAAAATTGTACTTGACTGGCTGCTAATCAGACAACTCTATGTAACTGTTTCAAGCCAGCTTGCGACTGAAGCTTAGCCTCTTCATTATAAGAGGGCTCTCTCAAAGGTGTTTATGATATTAGATAATGATGAAACTAGATGGCTAACTCTATTTGAAAAGTAACTTTATTTTGATGTATGTAGGTTGAAAAGAAGTCTACAACCATTGGGCTTATGGAGTCAAAAAATCAGTAGATTCAGTGGCAAGGTTTCTTGACATGGAAGCTGAGGCAGATAAGAGTTTTTAATAAAGGAAAATCACACATAGAACATAGGGCAACACATTTATTTCATCAATAAAGGAAGTCAGAGCATAAACATATGAATTCTGAGTAATAAAGATGAAATATACTGCAAGTGGTACACACAAAAATATAGATCATAAAGGAATTAAAAAATCCATGAGAATCTCAGGTCTGTCAAGAATAAGTCCTATGTATTACTGATATAAGTCAAATAACATAAAGCAGAAGTAGTGCAAAAAAATCTCCAACCCTTTACAACTTCGATAATATGCCTTTAAATATACCTTCTTACATTAGAGATGATCTACCTCTTTGCTAGATTCATCAAATTCTTCTAATGACACCTTACATAACAGAAAAACATGTCTTTTAATCAGAAAATGACAACTATACTCTAAAACAATCCTTTTACTAATATGACTCAAATTCCTATTTATTACATCAAACTACCTTATCTCTTAAAATAATTACATATATGAAAACTAATGCTTCACATGTTTGAATAAGCTATGATATAGCTCATCACTACTTGACATCTTAAATATCCTCCTCAACATATGGAAACAAACCCTATTTTTTAGGAAAACAGGACCCTATCTTCAACGAAGGCTTCAGCTGATGAGCTGTCTCCATTTCATGATCTTCAAGTCATAAATATTTTTTGGAAAGGTCCTTTGACCTATTGGATGTGTCCACATATCCAAAACTAATTTTAAAATGCTCAAAAACCTTCAAAGACAGCTCGATACGAAAACAGGGCATTTTCGTAGCGTTAAAAAAAATGACTTCTTCACTCAAAATTTCTACTTCTTTGCTCTTGTATGGTGTCCATCATGTCATGACACTTCATCTTCCCCTCTTGAAAGCTACAAAAAGTGGTTTTAAAGGCAAAAATACAACTACATAAATTTTCGTACCATTTTCCTAGCTTCAAGCCTAGGAAACGCTACGAAACTGTGGAAAACTGTTGAATTTCCATGTTTTGACGTTGTTTCAAAAAGGTACCTTCTAGCCGTATAAAATTGGTTTTCAACATGCCATTAACCTCTTAAAACATAATCAAACTCAACTTAAGAGCCTTGAGGTGTTTCCTCTTCATTAATGATGATTTGAGCTATGGGTTCCTCAACTACAATCATCTTTAAACCCTTCTTCTCCAGCTCCTCATGGACCAATTTTAACTTCTCTTGGAGATCTTTGACTTGGTCCTTCAGTTTTCTGTTGCTATATTTCAAGTGTAGGTTCATTTTTCTAACATGCTTCACCTCTTTCCTTAATGGCATAGTCCATTTGATTAATTATTGTGTATCATCTAAGGTCTTTGACACACTATCAACCTGCTCTTCCAAAATCTCTTTCATTTTCTCAAACTGCACTTTTTGGACATTATGTTTCCTTGCCTCTTTCTTCAAGACTACCATTTCATGATTTTCTAACTTCAACTGCTCCTCAAGAACCTCAAACTCTATTTTTTCAATAATTTTCTCCTTTAATTTCTTTTTCTTGATGACGATTCTTCTTTTGCAGGTGATGAAAGGTCAATAATGCTTGGTAATGGTTGGGTAGTTTTAGTGACCTTCTGAACTTCTTTACTGCTTTCCAAGAGTTTTCTAGCATGTCTTGTCATGGGTTTCCTAGCCTAAAACATAAAACCTGCATCCTCACCTTCAAACTCTAACTTCTTTGTTGATTAGATTTCTTAAGCTTCTTTCCTCCCTCATTTATATCCTCAACTTGGACTATGGGAGTCTCTTCAATATCAATAGCATGCAAAATTTCTTCTAAATTTCCCTTAGCCACTGTTTGGCTTCTTGTAATCCTTTTGCTGCCATTTTTACTCATAGTTGGCTCTTGTTTTGCAGGTTTTCTCACAACTGACTTCCTTTATTGATGAAATGGCCGTGTTGCCCTATTTTCCATATGTGATTTTCATTTGTTAAAAACTCTTATTTGCCTCAGCTTCCATGTCAAGAAAACTTTCCACTAAATCTACTGATTTTTTGACTCCATAAGCTCAATGGTTGCAGACCTGTGTTCTTTTCAATCTACATACATCAAAATAAATTTACTTTTACAAATAGAGTTATCCATCTAGTTTCATTATGATCTAATATCATAAACACCTTTGAGAGAGCCCTCTCAGACTGAAGATCCTAAGCTTCAGTGACAAGCTGGTTTGAAACAATTACATAGAATTGTCTGATTAGCAGCCAATCAAGTACAATTTTGTGATAATAGCATGAATGGTTGGGTTACCTCATGGGGGTGTTTTGGTTGTTGTACGAGGTCTATATGTTGTGTTTCCGTCGGTTCCACTTCCTTAACATCACATAGGAGGTTGAATCTCATTACAATAGACTCTCATCACATATTTACCCTGGTTGGCTGATTGCTTAGGTATATGTGGGAACAGGGTGTTACAGAGTGGTATTAGAGCATGGTTTCACTCTCCTTGGGTGTTGATTTGTTTATGTTCTCTTCTTATTTGTTGAGGCCTCGAAATTCACTGCCACAATATGGGGGAAAACCACCCGGCCGTCTGTACCTTAAAGAAGCTCCTTCTCTGTTTGGTGTGGTGGCTCCGACTGGGGATAGTGGGACCAATTTCCCAATAAGGATGATTTTTGGGTGTGTTTTGATTATATAACATGCAATAGAAATTATTCTAATCTATCACATGAATCTATCTAAACTATCTATTCTACTATATACCCGGGGTGTTTCTTCCTTTATGCAATCTAAAGAGATATCTTTCAACTCTTAGTAATGTAGATTATTTAATAGTTGAAAGAGATGAAAATTATATAAGCTTATTATTCTAGCAAAATAGTTTCATTAGAAGAATTGTGAAAAGTATATCGCATTCATATGTGTGATTATATACCAGATAAGAAATCATAGACAAATATTACCACAAAAGTGCACGTAACATTCATCTATAATGACATCTCAAATATATAATGCAATAAAAATATGACTGTCAATCTAGAAAGTAAGACTTAATACAAGTGAATAGAAGTACCATATGTACAAAGTTATACTCATGTAAACTGGCAGTGGATATATGATCCTCTTCACTTTAAAGCAATTTAAAGAGCACATTAGTGCAACATCAGTTAAACAACTTCAAATGTCAAAGGATAACAGATTGTGTTCCATTAATTCAACAAAGCATTCACAAACTTACAAAAGTGCATTCTTTGAGAATGTTTTTGACAAATTTCTGGACCCTTCTCTAAATGCATGAGAGGGGTTTAAATACTAAACTAACTATGTTTTAAAAATAGATTATTACATAAAAATAGAGGAGTTTTCAAACATCCATCCTCGTAAGTCTAAATTTAACTACAATCTAGGAAAATAAAGTAACAATATGGCTTATGAATTCCAATATTTCTCTTGGATTTGATCCTGAAGTCGACAAATATCTAGCATGGGCTTGAGCTGAGCTGGTTGCGAAATTCTTGATCTGACCTGACCCTTGCACCCCACATTTGAGAGTGCTGACTATGATCTTTTTGCCAAATCTGTTAAAGACTGCAAGGTCTGGTACTGATGATAAGGTTTTATCAGAAAATTACAGTAATTTTCTTGATCAAACTTATTTACTTTTTTAATCATTTTATCCTACTTTTTTGCCTTTTTTTCCACTATGTTTCCAACTGTTTGAATTCTAAGAGCACTTCAGACATGCACTCTTTAATAATTTCTTCTTTCAACAGTTGTTCACATATAGATTCATTAATTTCCTTTGTCAACCTTGATGCTTTCATTGTTGCTTTCTCTGCTTTCTTTGTTTGTGCTTCCTAGTCCTTAAATAATATCTTCTTGTGGAAATTATCTACCTGGGCTAGATCAGCTTCCTTGCATGAGTTTGATGCTTGCCATTGAATGTGTTCATTTATTTTCTTTTCGATCTTCTCACATTCAAGTTTCTGGATAGCTACTTACTGGATCAATATTTCACTTGAGTCACAATAAGAGCCAATAATAGAAGCTTGTTGGAAAAATACTTCTTGTTGTTTCTTTAACTTAGCATTCACATCCAATTCTTCCTTTATAAATTTCTCTAACTGTGGCTGGCTTTGTAATTTTTTCATTGCTGCTTCTAATTGTGTTTTCTTCTTAGTGAGTTGTAATTGATGATTTAAATTAAGATTTTCAAAATCCTTTTGAAATTGGGACATTTTCAATTTAATTTTCTCGTTGGAGTTATAATTTTCGTGATTTAACTGTATCTATAATTCTTGTATTTTGTATTCGCTCTGCTTCAGTAACATTTTAACCTCAGTAGATTTATCAACAGTGGCAGTAGCATATGCCTCTGCAAACTGTGATATTTTGGTTAAATTTTTAGCAGGATCAGCTAGAGGATCCTTCCACAAAACATCAACAGATTCATTTGTGAGGTTTTTTATTGTACCATAAATTCTTCTCCTTTTTCTTCTCTCAACTATAGCCTTATGACTGGGACTGTAGAATACATCCAACGAAGGGATTTCCTCAACTTGTAACACTATCTATTCTGTGGGATAAGCCGTGATGATATCTCGATCATGAGTTTCAGGAAATTATTGTAGTGGAGTAACAGTTTCCACTAGCTTCTGGGAATGTTCAGGTGTCTGAAAACTCGCAACTTGATCAATATTGGGATTTGTTTTAGGAGTATTTATTTCTTTAGAAAAATAATCCCATTCACAATTCAAATTATTTGGTTGGGACTTTTCTGACTGATCAAGTGTATCTTGACTGTGATGAACTTCTTGGGAAGTTGACTATGTTTCATTACTTCCTCCTTTCTCCTTCATATCAATCTCTTAGATTACTTGATCGATTATCTTTTCTGGGTTTTCCTTTTTGTTTTTGGATTCATTTTCTGAATGATCCAAATTATGAGATTGATGCTCTGATTTTCTTGACTCATCTTTAGACATGTCTTTCACTTCATTATCCAAGCTAATACTTGGAGTAGGTCCACTGACATCTTCAATAGTCAATAAATATATAGGAATCATTTCCAGTCTCTTATTTCTGTATGCTTGGAAGGCTTCCATGTCATCTTGATTAAGTTGACTGGATGCAAACTTAAGTACATCTAAAAACTTTTCAATGCCCTGAAAGAAATCATAAAATCTATCTATCTCTTTCAAAAAAGGTTTTAATTTGAGCTCTGTGATATAGTTTTTAATTACGTCATTTGGATCATATGGTCGTCTTGGAATTATGGAAAAATTCAATAGATTAACTTTCGACACTTCCTTTTAGGCATGACCAATATCAAAAAGTGCAAAATTACCGCATTTTAAAGGAAAGTTAGGCCAAAAGACCTTCTTAGCATATTTAAGCTATTCAGAAAATACCATTTACAGCAAGTTGGTAGGCTATCTCTCGTGCAAGTAATTTTTGAGGAACATAATATGGCAAGACGTGAGGAGAATCATAACTCTAAAATACTCTAAAATAAGTGAAAATTTCCTCTACGAACCATCTAGAAATAGACAGAATGTCTGTACCAGCCTCTTTGGAAACCCTAGGGGCTTTCTCATTGAATATTATTTGGTGCATAGGAAACATGAATTTATGGAAAATTTTGTAAAAATGTAAATGGAAGTCTGAATCCCAAAGAGCTATGTGGTAAATTTGGATTGGAGTAGGGTCTTGGGTCATCCATTTCCATCCCATGGTAGGAAAACTAGAAGAAAATAAAATTGCATCCATGACATAGCCATTCATATAAAAGGGGGGTATTTCTCTAGATGAAACACTTCTTTTATTCCTATACTTCATGATGTTTCTGGATAAATTATCAGATAGGATATTTTCCCAATTCAAAATTAAGGAATTGATGATTATGTAAATCAATGGGACCCAATCTACAGAAAACCTAGATGTATCAGGTTTTGCAAATAATCTAGATAACATATCGACAACATAAAAATAAGGGGAAGGAATTTGTGCTATTGGGTATGTACCAAGTTTATCTCATTTAAGCTTTCCCTAGTCTTCCTTCCATTCCTTTATGAATTTCATCAGGTCTAGATGTTTTTCTCTAAAGCTTTAAATAAAATATTTGTCATAATTCTATTGTGGGACGGGTAA
This sequence comes from Pinus albicaulis, assembly GCA_034641835.2. Lineage (NCBI taxonomy): Eukaryota > Viridiplantae > Streptophyta > Pinopsida > Pinales > Pinaceae > Pinus > Pinus albicaulis. Next base: position 938,846,294 of record CM076578.1, read on the forward strand.
GTGGTACAATATCCTTAAATATTATGCCTTGAGTGAACTGATTTTCTCGCCCTTTGAATCCTTGAATGTTATATCTTCTAAGTTTAAGTGGTCAATTACCCACTTAACCATATATGTATAGGGGAGAATATCTAGCCTTGTTGCTACCTTATGGATGAATGAGCATCCAATGTCGAAGTAGGTTGGGTCTAAATAAATAGATGCGCCTACTGAAGCAACTTTGATTATTACCCTTGGCTTTTCATCCTTGAAAAGCTTATACATTTCCTCTCATGAAGAACTTCCACAATCCTTGTTTCAAGTGGTGTCTGAGAATAGGGGAGACATATCTGAGTTTTCGGTAGATGGTGCTTGGGCAATTTCTTTTCCTTTCTTGCTCATTTCTATTTAACTTGCTCTGTTAAGTGGTTTCCTGATTTCAAGCGAACAGAGAAAACATTAAAAATATAGATAACAGAGAGGAAAACATAATTGAAACAAATATGGCGTTCAAACATTTCAAAACACACTCGAAGTAGATATGAATCTATCAAAACATTATTTCTATTAAATTTCGTTAATTATCAATAATCATTTAAAATCAAATCTCTTACACCTTCACGTGAAGTATCTATCGATCAATTTAATACGTTGGATTGCATATTTAGTTTTATTTGACATGAGTCATTTCGCATGCTCTAGTAATTAACTACCATTCATCACATATCGCAACTTATAACTATTTCCATTTATGATGTTACCCATAAATCCTGCGAAATGCAATCTGCGCAAATTGCACATCGCAACTTTTATGCGGTCAAAGAGTTAAATTTTAGTTATGTCCTATGAAATGCAAAGTGTGCATTTAAGAAGTCAAGCGGTTGCGATTTATCAGACTTTGGAAATTTATGTTTATTTCTTTATTGGCTCATCGAGTCTGCGTAATCGCAACTTTCACCGAATTGCATATAAGTTTGATCATTTACATGAGGCATGATATGATTTTGGTTTATAATGGTGATTGAAGTGTTTACAATAAGATTTTTATATGACTTTGGAAATAGCTTAGCGCATATTGCATCCCACATGAATTATTGGATCTTAAGTCATTTAAGTATGTAAGCTATGCAAATTGCGATACACACTAAGGAATGAAAGCGGAAAAGCAAAGGAAGCTTTATTTTTTAAAGTTTTTTACTTAAAGCTAAAAATTAAATGAAATGAATTTCCTAATCATTTTTAAAGAGTCCCTATTTATTAAAATTAATGGGGTGGTTGTATAGCACAACATTTTCGTGATTCACTTGGGACAACAAGCTATCTCTAACTAACATTTTGAAATTTCTACAAAAAATTTGAAATAAAAATAGTTGCAGGAATGAATTTCAAACAAATAATATCTTACTAAGCAACGAAATTTCTCTTAATTAAAATTGATAAGGATTCCTCTTTTAAAAATATATGTATGAGAATCTATACTAGTCTCTACTCAGTTCAAAAAGATAAAGCAGGTGGCTCTTACAGATCAGCTTTATAAATATTTACTCTTTTCTCACAGGTAGAGCCTTTGATCCAATATGCAATTTAAGCTCTTGGTAGGGTTACCTTTTACCCAACAATTATTCATTATCCATTCCAGTGTTTCTTACAATTTCCAAAAATAAATTCCAACCTTGTACACTTGATCTTTTTTGAAAATTGATTTTTTATTTTTTATTTTTTTTTTGTTCATTTAAAAGCCATTGTCTTGGTTTGATAATAAAATAATGTCAATGCCATTCACTAGTTGTAATTAAATTGATCAAGTTGGCTCTTGATGAGACCCCTTGTCCTCTTGATATAATCTCAAGTCATTACCCTGTTTTGCTAGGATGTATTGGTAATGTTAGTTCAAATATTTCCCTATGAACATTTTAAATGAGCTCGTGATGAGACTTATTATCTTTTAAGCTTTTCTAGTATAATATTTTTTGAATTTCTTCTAAAAATTAATAAGTTTTCTCGGATGGGGTGAATCATTGGTCCTTTTGAGGATTTCTGGATGATAATGTTGAGTTTTAAATTGCTTTCTGTAAAAGAGTCTTTACTATGTTAAAGATTCTTTTCTTGACTGATAATAGAATAATAATGCTATATAGAGATGAGAGTTCATCAGAGAATAAATAACTTCAATGAAATTACATCTTTCAGTGAAAATAAAATATATTTGTCTTTCAAATCTTTCGATTGTTTCCTTAACATTTCTTATTTCTGTAAGCGATAAATAAAAAAGGGTCATTTGAGATGTTTATTTGAAAATCCAAAAATTTATACAAAGAAAATTTTATTTTCCTAAGGGAAAGAAAAAGACACTAGTATACAGAGAATAGAAGGGGTTACCTCCTATGAAAAGTATTTTTTCAAAATCTTCCTAGTAACAGGCAAAGAATCTCTTTTTCCTGATAGATCTTGCAATAAGAATGTTGATGGGCCTATTTCTTCAATTATTTGAAATATATCTAGCCAGAGTTTTTGAAACTTCATGTGTTGAATTTTTTCCTCATGTGCTTTGTCCTATTTCAATACCAGATAACCAATTTGAAAGTTTTTGGAGTAACATAAGTTGAATCAAATGAAGCTTTTACTATTTGTTGATGATGTGCATGAGTATTCTTAGCTTTTTCTCTTTCTTATTCTAGCTTAAGAATTTGAAATTGTCTTAGTTGTAATGAAGAAGAAGGAGATTCATCAATGAATTGAAGTAAGCTAAGGGAAGGAATAACTACATTGGTAGGAAGAACAACTTCTTTTCCATAAACAATATTGAATGGAGAGGTGCCAATAGAAGCTTTATGAGTTATTCGATCTGCCCAAAGAGAAAATATTAATGACTTGTGCCAATTTCGCTAGTTTTGATCAACAATTAATTTGATTATTCTAATAAGATTTTTGTTTGTGGACTCTGCTAAACCATTTACTTGTGGGTAATAATTTGTAGAATACTTAAGTTTAAAACCTATTTTGATTGCAAATTCCATCATAGCAGTTCCTAATAAGTAAGATGCATTATCAAACATTAAAGAAATAGGTAATCCAAATATAGTTATGATATATTGGTCAATTAAATAAATGATATTCTTAGAGATGGATACCTTCATTGGAATTTATTCCACCCATTTAGTAAAGTAATATGTAGTTGTGAGAATATATCTATGCTATTTGGAAGAGTTAGGAACAATCTCACTGATTATATCTAATCCCCACTGTTCAAATGGTTGTTCGATATTAACTAGCTGTAATGGGAAGGTTAGCTTCCTTTGTCTTCCAAATGCAATTTGACACACTTTACATTTTCTTTCATATTCGTGAGCATCTTTGAAAAGTGTATGCCAATAGTAACTTGCATGCAGGATTTTGTGTGTTGTCGTATTTCCTCCAAAATTTCCTCCAGCTGGTCCGTCATGGAGTTTCTGCAAGACTTTCTCTGTTTTAGATTTTTCTAAGCATATTAGTAGTACAGAATCAAAATTTCTCCTAAAAAATACATCTTTGATTAATTCATATTTCTTGGCCTTTAATCTCAAAGCACATTTTGTTTTGTAACTGAGTTGGGTCGGAGCATATCCATTTTTCAAATAGAATATAAGATCAACATATTGATATTGTGCATCGTTGAGGCTTACCTCTAATATTTGCACATTGTTACTCGAATATTCTTTTGATGATAGATGGGATGCTCCTGTAAGATTTCTTCAAAAACCTTGACCTCTAACAATTTTAGAGGGTCTAATTTCTACATCATATTCTTGTAAAGGGGTAACCCAGTTAGCTCTTTTCTCTCCTAATTCTCTTTGCATTAATAGTTGTCTCGCTGGAGAGAATGGAACTATGATTTTGGTGTGAGTTTTTAGGAGAAATGGCCTAAAATTATTTATAGCCTTAAAGACAACAATTGATTTATTTTCAACAGATGAATAATTTAGTTCTGCACCTTGGAAATTGGAACTGAAAAATTATATTGGTGCTTCAATTTGTTGGTCATTAAGTTGTGCTAAAACAACAACATATGATGTATCTGATGAAAAAGTATGCAAAGTAAAAGGAAAAAGAAAATTGGGAGTAGCCAGGAATGGAGCATTGAAAATAGATTGTTTGATTAAATCAAATGCTTCGCTTTCATTATGTGCCCATTTAAGGACTAATTTTTTCTTAATCATGTTTTGTAATCGTAAAAATATTTGTGAAAAGTCAAGGACAAACCTTTTAACAAAATTAATTTTCCCAAGAAACGACTGCATATCTTTCTTATTATGTGGGAAAGGAATTATTTTAATATCTTCAATTCTTTCAGGATCGATATAGATACCTATCTTTGATACAATGAATCCTAAAATTTTTCCTTCTTCTAAAGAAAAAAATATTTCTTTGGGTTTATTGAGATGCCATAACTTGTACATCGCTCAAAGACTTGCTTCAGGTCTCTCACATGATTGGTTTTTTTATTTAGAAAAGACTATAATGTCATATAAATAAATAACCACTGATTTATTTATGAGCCCCCTAAAAGTTGTGTCCATAGCTCTCTGAAAAGTGTCACCTGCATTAATTAATCCAAATGGCATCTTTTGATAGGCGCAAGTTCCCCACTTAGTCCTGAATGTAGTCTTTATTCTGTCATTTGGATGTACGAGAATTTTTTTATATCCCGAGAATCCATCTAGAAAAGACATAAATTTAGAACCAGCTACTGTTTGCAGTACTTGTTCCATGGTTGGCAATGGAAAGTTGTCCTTTTGACATGCTTTGTTTAAATTCCTAAAATCAATACAAATTCTCATATCGTCATTTTTATTCCTGACGGGTACCAAGTTTGAAACCCATTTAGCATGCCTAACTGGAAAGATGATTTTTCTTTGAGGGTTTTTTTTAGTTCTGTTTTGATTTAATTTTTGATATTTGGGTGAATATTCCTCAATTTTTGTTGTATAGGTTTCTCATTTGAAATCATAGGAATTGTGTGTTGAATCACAAAAGTATCATATGTTTTGAGATCAGTATAATCCCAAGAAAATATACTTTTATACATTCTAAACAACCTAATAAATGACAATATTTCTTCAGAAGATAGACCAAGACCTAAAGTGACATTCTATGGTTTATTGTCAGTTCCTAGATTTACTAACTCAAATCTTAAGGTATAACTTTGACTTTTTGAGTTAGTAACTCTTTTAAACCTATCTTTCAGATCATAGAGGTCTTATAACTTGAAAACTGACTTAGGAATTGGATTTTCATTTATTTATTCCTTAATATGAATTTCATGTTCATTTTCATCCAAAATTTGACTATCATAAGATCCTTTAGATGTTAAGAAATCTATGATATCTGAATCATTATTGAATACTCTCCAATTGGTAATATTGTCAGGAATAGATGGTATAAAAATTAATTCAATTGAAAATATATTGGGACTAAACCCTTGGGATGGAATTAAATTTGATGCTACATTATTCAGTAGATCTGCACTAGCATTCTGCATTCTAGACATGAAAGAAATATTAAAGGCTAAGAAATGAATGATCAATTCTTGGACTAATGATTGGTGTTGGCCCTTGTTTTTTATCTCTTTTTGTTTAGAAAATACACCATTTTACCATATTATCCATCTATTTACCACCATATCCACCTTATATTGACCCAGAGATGCATATACAGGTATTTAAGTTATGTTTTTCAATTATTATATGTTTTTGTAAAAATTGAAATTTAAGTGCATTTTTGGACAGTAGCATAAATTCCCGTAATAGCATTATGGTTTGCATATGCGTAGGACACTTGGGCTCGAGCTCGGTATATTTATAGAAGTCTTGGGAACTAATAATAAGAGTACACCTGTTGGCACATTCAGACCGAGCTTTAATAGGCCTGTTCAAAGGCAGTCAAACAGGACCAATATTTATGGAGGATCCCTAGAAAATAGGTCAAAACTCTTATTTTGTGAGATTTTCTAGATTATGATGGATATGATAGATGAATTCAACTTGATATGATAGGATAAGGATATTTATGACTACTTGAGCTATTTTAGATGAGTTTTTTAGATATTTTATCTATTTAAGCCTCAAACTTTGAAGGCTTTGATATGGAACTTGTATGAATTATTATTATTATTATTTCCGAGACTTGGAGACATAATTGAAGATCGGTTCTATCATATTTTGATGTTGTTACATGCTGGTTGATTGATTGAAGTATTAAGTAGCTGAATTTACATTCAGTGTGTGAGGCAAGGGTGGAGGGCCCCCACACCGAGCTAAGTGGACTTCTTAGTTTATTTCGTAGCTGCAATTTTTGAATTAGTTTTCTTATGTTTAATTTGTTTATGATGATTATTTTCAAGTATTGATGAATCTAATGATCATTCTTAAACAATTGTTTAAATTTAAACACTCTTTATATCTAATCAAGATTTTCAGTTAGAATTCATCTTTACATGCCTTTATATGCTTTGATTGATGATGGATCTTAATATTGTTTCTATTCTGCATACGAAGAGACAAACCAATATTTAAATTTAAATACTTATTCTATCTGATTAAGAGATTAAAAACTAAGATTCATATTTCCTATTTTTTCAGAATTCCTGTTTTAACAATAGCATTATTGATAAATGAATATATGATGAAGGACAATAAGGACCTCTTCAATGAAGAGCCTCTTCAATTATTACTTCATGTATCTTAATCTATTGTTTAGTTAAGTAGTTTGATTTCTAATTCACCTGGTAATCTTGTTAAGAGAATGACAAACAAATCTCTTAAGTTAGGAGATTCTTCTGCTTCTAATTACACATCTGAATTTTGAAATTGTTTAAGTTAGATTTATATTTGTAATATGCATTTCCCTAATCATCAATAAACCATCTTCTGAATTGATCGCAACTGAAACCCAAATAATTTGGGGATGCTTATAAGTTCCACTAACCCGAATTGATAACAAATACTTTCATTAGTTTACAACAGTAAATTGACCCAACATTTTGGCATCATTGCTAGGGAAGCATATTTCAAAATGGTCAAAATAGGAAGACAAAAAGATTGAAAGACAAAAACAATATAAAAAATCACCAAAAACAAAAAAAACATAGTTTTTCTTTCAAGTGATGTTTTCTTATGCCTAGAGATAGAGATCAAAAAGGTATATTTGTGAAAAAACACCCCCCAATAGCTCATTCATCCACAAGATTAACAAAACCAGTTGTTGGAAAACCTACTATAGAAGAGTTAGAGGAAAAACAGAGATCAGGACAGAGATTAACTTTAGTTGAAAGACAAATTTTGTTGGCCTTAGAGGTAAAGGAAAAACAATCACCTAAAGAACCTCCTTCCGTTTGGAAACAAAAATACACAAGAAAACTAAATGTTGAACAACTACAACAACCTGTCCTTGAGGAAATCAAAGTAGTTGAAGAAATACAAAGCCAACCTCCAATTGAAACACTACAAATCTCTGAACAAGAAGTGGTTGAAGAAGGAGAAGGATCAAATATATTAAACATGACTCCTAAACAAAGATTAGAATATGAAAGACATCAAAGGGAATGTTGAAGACAAAGAGAAGAAGAAAGAAGAATTGAAGCGGAAATAAAGGCAGAAGAAGATAGAAGAGTAGAAGCACTTCGAAGAATAGAGGAAGAAGCAAGAAGAGAAAACCAAAATCTAAGAACACAAGAAAATGATAAAGAAGTTAACAACGATCAGGAAAATACTTTTGGTTTTCCTATTTTAGATGCAAGAGCAATACTAGGAGAAGAAGTAAAAATTAAAAATATTCCACCTTCTATATTGCCTAATTTCTATGGAATGTCAATGGAAGATTCTGATGCATTCATGTTTGAGTTTGACATCTTGTGTAGAACATATGGATATACTGATGATACACATAAGCTTCGACTTTTTCCTGCTACTCTAAAAGCAGTAGCCTTGAAATGGTTCATGGGATTGGGAGAACACATAATAGCTTCTTGGGAAGATATGAAGAAAATATTTATTAAAAAGTATCAAGCTTACTGCAGGGCTAGAGACTCGAAAGAAGACATTTTCAGAATGTCCCAACAAGAAGATGAAAGTTTGGAAGAATATTTGGAAAGATTCCTTTATAATTTACAAAAATCCAAACACCATTCTCTTAGTTCTGATAGCATGTGCACTATTTTTCTAAAGGGTATTAGAGATGAGTATTTATACATTCTTAATGAAATGGGAAAAGGAGATATTTCTAATTTACCATTTGAATAAATTTCTTAATTATGTCAAAAATACTCTAGGGGAAGAGCCAAGAGTGGGAAAAGAGATATTTCATCAAAACCTTCCAAATCTGCAGCAAGTGCAATAACAAGAGCAGCGATAGGAACCCTGCTAGAAAATTTTAAGAAAAATATCTTAAGAAATTTGGGTACACAAGTAGATGTTTTGAAAGCTAAGAAAAAGAAATAAGGGCAAGATGAAATCTTAGCAATTTTCTGTCCAAAATGCAGACAAAAAAATCCACTCAGGGAATGTCCTTTGCAAGGTACACAAGTATGTGGACTATGCACAAAAAATCATGCAATAGAAAAATTTCCAAAGTTAAAATAATTGCAAGGAGAAGACGTGAAAGGATTAGATTATCTCTACTATATGGCACCAAGGAGACCTTGGCAGCCAAGAATGCCTCAACAATTCCCTCAAAAAAATTCCCAAAATTTTCAATATCCTCAAAACACATGGAATACACCTGTTGTACCTTGAGAAACAATTCCTTGCTATGTAAAGGAATCCATGCTCAAGACATTATCTGATGATGTCACAAAATTATTATATATCTGTCTCTGTATTAAAAACCCTTAAACATTGATTCTGTAACCTTCAAATATCAAACCCATACATGTTTCTGCAATGCCATATTCCACTTATGCTGAAATGAATGAATGGAAGAAAATGAGAAGAGGATTTCAAACTGATATGCTGTTTAAAACAGAATCTACCATTTTAAAACCCAGAACAATTATGTAAATATAAAGTTAAAATAGAGGAGCGCACATTAAGGTTTGTTTAACTCTTAAATACACATGTATAAAGAGACCCGCAGCTCAAATTACTCTATTTTATTCACAGATATGAAAACATAATGTAAACTGGAAAAATTTTCAGCATAGACAGAATGATAGAAACTTGCAAACTTGTTTCATTGATTCAGTATTCTCAAGTACAAAATTTGGTCTCTAGGTTCAAAAACTCAGAACCTCTGCTCCTCCCCTTATCTCTGCTTTTATATATGCTATTTGATCTAACTAACTGTTATGATCAGTTTTAAAACTGATTCTTGGAAATTTTGGAGCTAATTAAAATTACAAAATGCTTGTTTTAATATATATATATATATATATATATATATATATATAGTATAAAACCAAAATAAAATTGGAAGTCTAAAAGGACGAATGGTGCATTTTGGGTCCCATCACTATGCCCATATGTATTAACGGTAAAATCACCCATTGTTTTTGAAAACCAATACTGCTTGCGGAAGCACTGATAGCAGTTTCCTAAGAAAGGACTAGGTGATTCCGTAATGCATCATAGCCATAGATTTCATAAATAGTGGTTTAGATCAAACCATTTGCGGGGGCACCATCTCTCATAAATTCCGTTTAATTTGTACTGCCGCAAGACCATTGGATTCGAGCCAAATGATCCAAGTCGTCGATTTAACTTCAAAATTATATGCATTTTCTTTCTTATGCAATTGTGAGTCACTAAAAAAATCCAGAACCCTTTCTGAACCATCTCCTCATTCCGCTTGGAGATCTTACCATCAACCGGTTTCTCGTTATCTTCAGTTATTTTCTCAGAAATATTATTCTGGTTCTCTATAAAGTTCACAAGGCGGTTATCTACAAGAAACAGTGTCTAGATTTTTGGAAAAAATTCTCGAAGATTGGGGTTGATGCGGGTGATACGATTGTTATTTATTAACAATGTGGTCAGACGCTTCAGATAAGGAAAGTTTTCCCAGCTTAACAATTTCATTTTTTGAAATATCTATACTGTCAAATTGGTCCTCGCTCCCATATTCTCGATAATTGCAACTTTATTGCCACGAAGGTCAAGCTCCCGCTCGCATTTTTGGATTGAAATATTGCGGAAAGACATAAGCCTGGTTGCACCCTTCAAACAATCTTTCTCCTAGGGTGTAGATGATGTAGTATGCCTCTTTTCAACCTTTACGTGTAATACTGTTTCCAGATCAAAGTGCCTATTTGGGAACTTCTCTCTGTAAGCTTTTACATCACAAAGATTCCTCCACTCTAAAGCTCCATCTCGTATCAAGGTATCAAACTGAGATTTTATAGGCATGGAATTTGGATTATCATGCAACCAATCAGAAATAACAGCCACCAAAGTAGTATGAGCACTCTCCTCTGTAGCTTTTTCATTACGCTGATCAATTGAAGAAAAAACAAAAAACTTGGGATGACAACTTCATCTGACCATCTCTACTAATAAAATCTTTCTGTTCCCAGCTGCCTATGGTGAAAAGGTCATCGCCAAATTCTAAACATTCACATCTGTCCTGCGCTACTCCATTTTCATTCTTATGACACTGCAAAACATATCCTCTGTTGCTAATGACCATTCCTGGTAAACTGCTATAAGACTTAGTTGCAAATACAACTAGAAGCCGGGAATCACGAACCAGACAGAAAAGGAAGAGAGTCAATACGGCAGCATAATTTTCGACGATCAAAGTCAATATCATCTCCACCCTCTTCTCCATATGCTTTATTCAACAGTGGCTCTCCCCTTGCTCGTGGTGACCGGAAATTCAATTTCCTCTTTTTCCAAGAAAGAAGGCTCCGCATGGAAGGAAGCTGTACAATAGCATAATCAGAGTCAGATGAACATGGCTCCTCGATCACCTTGGAACTTGACTCTATATTTTCTTTATGATTAATGATCCAATTATCATCATCTCCATCTTTTCTAAATTCCAAATAGAGAACTCCTTCAACACGATTAGCTGCAGCCGAAGTCCCATAGCTAAAGGAATTCCGAACACTAAATTCATCCTTATCCTCAGACTCATCCTCATCACATTCATCAACAGAATCATTGTCAAACACATATTCACATCCATCACTCCTTGCAGACAATCTTTCTTTGCTCTTTCTACTCCTACATAATCTCTAAAAATGTTAACTTTTCTCAGACCTGCTTTGAGAGCAGAAAGCTCCTCCTTTTCTGACAACGGTTCACCATCAGAAGGTGATGATGGTACAATAGTTCTATTAACTGGGTCCATTAATTCCTGGCCAGTTTGAAGCTTCACAAAATTGAGAGCAAGTAAGTGATGCTTCAGGTGTTATGACTCCAGTAAAGCAAGATACAGGAATCTTGGTAGTTTTGATTGTATTCTCCATAGGCAATGCATACTCCCCAAGGTTGAGGGAAGTTGTTCCTATAACAGATGGCTTGATTCTTGAGTCAAACCCCCTGCAATGTAATTAAATGACCCAATAACAGATTTCTTAGGCATAGTGTTTCAAACGCCTTTAAAACATTTTGTTTATCTCCTTGAACTTGTTCCACTTCTCCCGACTTTTTGCTGAGTAAAATTGTGTTACAACAACACCAATGCCATGGCAGGCTTGGCCACCACTGTTAGTATGAATCCTTTTATGAAGTGGACGAAAAAGGACCACTTTAGCTACGCATAACTAATAGCCCTAACAACAAAAGTGGCTGCCAATATCTTCAGATCTGCGGTTAGTTAGACATAAAAGAGCTGCAAAAACCAGATCTATGCATGGAAAGACATTAAGCAGAAAAAATAAGGGTTTGCTCCATATACCAATAGACAAGAATTTTTATATTAATGGGGCACCTGGGAGGAAAACAAGAAGGCGTATCCAATTCTCCTCAGTGGGATGGGTTCTTGGAAGTCCTCAGCACTTCAGATCTAAGATTTCTCTCTCTTGTTGGTGTAGAAAACCCACACAAAGAATGGAACTCAAAGGGAGCTCACACAGCAAATGGCATAAAATGGTGACCAAGTGTATAGATCCAGAGTGATCTAATAGGCAACAAAAGGTGAAGAATGGTAGGAAAAACCCTCCTATTTATAACAAAATATTGGGTCATTCTAGATCTTGGTGCATGGGTTAACCAGATCTAGATCCACTTTTTATGGAATATTTTATTATATTTGTTGGAGGTAAAAGGTATTTGACTTGGGTCAAATCCCTTAATTTGTCAAAAATAAATAAATAAATGATTTATTTATCTTTTTAAGGAAGCGGTTAGAAGATAATAATATAAATAATGATTTATTTAATTACTTATGGGTGATTTGGTCATATTTAACAAGGAATATTATCTAAATAAGGTTTAAATAATTATTCCTAGAAAATAATAAGATAAATAAATGTTTATCTAATTAATTTCTTTGATTTTGGGTTAAACATGACTGGGAATAATAATTAAATTATGGTTTAATTAATTATTCCATGAGGAAAATCAAACAAATATAGGTTTGTTTAATATTTCCTTTTGGGGTTTCCTGTTTTAACATAGTGAAGGCAATTTTACTTAGGGTAAAATTGGTCTTACATGGTGTACTTGGGTCCATCTAATGAGAATAGGTTAGATGACCAAAAAATGGTGTAACAACCACAAAAACATCAAAACCAACCTACACAAGGTTGGATGGAATATGGTTATGGAAACCAACCACCACAACAAATGTATCCCAGTAATATCAATATCAACAACCATACCCGCCACAACCATTTCCTCAATATCAACAATTCCATAAACAACAACCAATCCCATATCCATCTCAAAATCCACCAATGCTAACTCAACCACAGCAACTTCAGCTACCTACTAATCAACCACCTCCTAGACCAACACAATTACCAGCTCATCTAGTAGCTAATCCAAGTAACAAGGTGGATAGACCAGCATATCATGTGGAAGAGGCAACATATTATCCTACTTATTCAATTATTACTATACAAGATGTCCACCTAAGGTCTGGGAAGGTGTCACAAAAATATTCTCCTCCAATAATTGAAGAACAAATGGAACAAGGAGAACAAAGTGAACAATCTCAACCAGAAAAGAAAATTCAGAAGGGTAAATCTATTATGACACAGATTCCACCATATCCAGAGAGATTGATACAACATAATATTCCAATATCTCTCCCTGAATTTAGTATTATGGATGAATTGAAAAACACATATTTTAAAATTCCTTTGTTGCAAGAAATTAAAGACATTATAATATATTCAAAAACAATAAAGGAATTATGCATTAAAAAATCTAGCAGAAGAAAGAAGGATCCACCAACAATCTAGGTAATTGGCAGTTTGGCTAATCTCGTGTCTACAAACACATCCATTGAAAAATATGTTGATCCAATAATTCTTATGGTTACTATTTTGATTAACAAATTTTCAGTGCCAAATACTTTAATAGACTTGGGAGCAGCTATCAATGTTATGACAACAGAGACTATGAAACATTTGAATATGAACAACATTAGACCTACTACTACAGTCTTAGAACTTACAGACAGATCTAAAATTGTTCCAGAAGGTATATTAGAATATATCATTTTCTCACTATATTCATGGGAGTATCCTGTAGACTTCTTGATTTTGCAGCCAAAAACAAACTTGGGAGGGAATCCCTTAATTTTGGGCCGACTATGGTTAGCTACTGTAGATGCTTACATTAGATGCAAGTCTGGAAACATGATTATTGCACATGGAGATGAAAGAAAGCATGTTACATTATATCCTCCTGCTCAATATCCTTCTTTATTATCATGGCTTGATGAAAAATAACCACAAGAAATTCAATCTATTCTTAGTCTTAATCAAGTTTACAATTTTAGAGAACAGGAAGAAAATGAGGACTTATTAGATCTATTCATCTGAGAACCAAATCTTTCAAAGCAGCTTAGGATAACTCAATATGAAGCTGCTAGTTATCTTTTAAATGAATGTTTTCAGGAGAATTGCAAAATACAATAATTACAAAATACATTTGAAAGAAATTTTCCTGTAAATTCAATTACCAATTCAAATAGAAAAATCATTGAAATCAGTCCTGAGAGACATTTGAATATTGGTAACAACTTACAATCATCACAAGAGGAAAATCTAATAACATTATTGCAAAAATATTCAAAACATTTTGCTTGGGATTATAAAGGCATGCCAGGAATTCATCCAAAAACATGCATCCGTCACATTTATACTGATAATGAAACAAAACCTGTAAGGCAACCACAAAGACGAATGAACCCCATGATGAAGGAAATAGTTAAAGAAGAATTACAAAAACTATTACAAGTCAAATTTATCTATCCTATTTCAAATAGTAAATGGGTTTCACCCTTAGTTGTAGTACCTAAGAAAAATGGGAAATGGAGAATTTTTGTGGATTATAGAGAACTCAACAAAGCTACATTAAAATATCAATTTCCTTCATCATTTATCAATCAAGTGTTAGATTCATTAGCTAGAAAGAAATTATTTTCATTCTTGGATTGATTTAGTGGATATAATTAGATAAATATAGCATTAGAAGATCAAGGCAAGACAACATTCACATGTCCATGGGGAAGATATGCATACAATGTATTACCCTTTGGTTTGTGTAATGCACCTGCTACCTTTCAGTGAGCAGTTCTTGCAATCTATGTTGATTTGATTCATGAGTGTATGGAAGTTTACATGGATGATTTCACTGTGTATGGTACAACATATGATGATTTTTTTAAAAATCTTGAAAAAGTGTTAAAAATATGCATTGAGATAAACCTATCACTCAGTAATGAAAAATGTTTTATGATGTTAACTGAGGGGATAGTGTTGGGACACCATATCTCTTATTTGGGGATTAAAGTGGATCCAACAAAAATTTAAGTCATTGTGAATTTAACACCACCCAAAACAAAAAAATAAGTCATAAGTTTCTTGGGTTATGCAGGCAACTATAGAAGATTTATTTAAAATGTTAGTAAAATAGATTTTCCATTATTCAAGTTACTTGCAAAAGATGTGGATTTCCAAGAAACGAATAACTATCAAAATGCATTTGAAAAATTAAAACAAAATTTGTCAATTGCACCCATTCTTTGAGGACCTGATTGGTCTTTTCCATTTCACATTTCAACAGATGCATCCGATACATCTATTAGAGCATCACTTGGACAAAAAAATAATCAATTCAATTATCCTATATATTTCATTAGTAGAAATTTAACACCAGCAGAATTGAATTACACTGTTACGGAAAAAGAAATGTTAGCTGTAGTACATGCAGTAAATAAATTTCGACATTATATAACAGGATATCAACTTTATATTCACATGGATCATTCTTCTATAAAATATTTAATGAACAAATCAATCACAAATAGCAGAATAAATAGGTGGTTGTTATTAATGCAAGAGTTTAATATTAATATACAAGATCGACCAGGAAAGGATAACCAAATTGTAGACTTTTTTTCAATATTAAATTCACCTGGTGATCCAAATCCAGTATCAGACAATTTTCCAGATGAACATCTATTCGCTATAAATGTCAAAAATCCTTGGTTTGTAGATGTAGCTAACTATTTATCATCTGGAATCCTACCATCTCACTATACAAACAAACAGAAACAAATAATAATTAGAGAAAGTGCTAGGTATAGCTGGGTCAATGGAGATCTATTTTATACTGGTGTTGATTTAATGATTATAAAATGTGTAAGAGAAGATGAAATAATTGAGATTTTGAAAGCTTGTCATGATGAACCATGTGGTGGTCATTTTGCATATAAAAGGACAGCATACAAAGTGTTGAAACTTGGCTACTACTGGCCATCCATCTTCAAAGACTCCAAATATTATGTCAAAATATGTGATAGCTACCAAAGAATTGGTAGACTAGTGGCATCAGATGAAATGCCATTAAAGCCACAAGTACTGATTGAACCATTTGAACAATGGGTTTTAGATTTCGTGGGACCAATCAATCCTCCATCCAATAGAAATAAGTACATCCTTGTATGTATAGATTATGTAACTAAATGGGTGGAGGCCAAGGTAGTAGCATGGGAAAGAAAAGATACTATTGTGTCTTTTTTGTTTGAAGTGATATTTGTAAGATATGGAGTTCCAATATAGAGAGTAACTGACTAAGGTACACAGTTCACATCAAAACTTGTTTAAGATCTTACGGAGAAATAAAAGATCAAACACAGAAAGTCAACTCCGTATCATCTTAAAGCCAATGGGCAAGTGGAATCAACAAACAAAGTCCTAGAGAACATTATGACAAAGACTGTAAAAATGAACAGAAAGGTTTGGTTAGAAAAGTTGAGAGATGCATTATGGGCATATAGAATAACTTGGACAAACACAACTGGGTTCAGTCCATATCAGTTAGTGTATGGAAAAGAAGTCCTACTACCCATTGAGTTTCAAATACATACATACAAGCTAGCAACAGAATTAGGGATGGAATTGTCTCAAGCACAACAAGACATAATTATGTAGTTAAACAAACTAGATGAGATACGACAACAAGCAGTTGAATATACATCTCTTTTCCAAGAACAAAGAGATTCATAAAGAATAAAGTGTTTCAAAAAGGAGATCGGGCACTCTTGTTCGACTCCAAGTTCAAATATTTCAAAACAAAATTTACGACTCATTGGCTTGGGCCATATGAGATTGAAGAAATATTCAACAATGGAGCTGTCAAGATAAAAGAAATTGATGAAGCATCTGTTTCGTTTGTCGTCAATGGACATAGGATTAAAATCTATAATAAGCCTATAAATAAAGAGGTTTTTTTGAGAAAATTTTTGATGGAATCGGATCTAAAATTAATGGGGAAACATAGCAATACGCCTTCCATAATTCCAATAGAAGAAGAATAAAAATAATTAATTAATTAATTAATTAAAAAATAATAATTTGGTTGTGAAAATCCAGGAAAATGGCATAATAAAAACTCGAATTGATATAGGAAAACCAACTTCTTTGGCCAATATGAATTCTATTTTTCTTTTTATCTTACTTTACTTCATATCTTTGGAGTTATACCCTCCAAGACATTGCAGACTTGAGGACAAGTCAACACATTAGCTTGGGGGAAGGTGTGAAATAAAAAAAAACTATGAAAATAGTTTTCAGCAGCCGAATTGAAGACATAATATGCACTACAATCACAAAGGGACCTAGTATATCATTCGAAATTTACAAAAGGGACCTGAATTGTTGTTGAGAAAAATTATTTAGAAAGGGACCTGAATCATTATGACAAAAGAAATTTTCAAATATAGAACATCATTGTACATTACTATTAGGTCCCTATATTACTAGTATAGTCCCTTATTGTTGTTAGTGTAACCCCCTTATTGTTATTATTGTACCCCTGTAACCCCCATATTGTTATTATTGTGCCCTTAAATTATTATTTTTAGGTCGGCTAGGATTACATTGTGGCCCCACTAGGATTACATTGTGGCCCTATGGACTCCTATATATAGAAAGGAGATTTTGTAATTTAGATCATCCAATAATTTTTCATTCATGTAATGTATTAGAGGTTTCCCCCTCGAAGTGGCTTATTTATAAGGCGTTGATATCTCTTTTCTTCTATTTTTGGAGCTAGTTTCACAACATTTGGTATCAGAGGTTTGGATTATAGGGTTTCGCTACTCCAAATAGGTCATCATAGCATTTTCACTATAACTTTTTTTCTACAAATTTTTAGAAGTTGAAAGTTTTATAGTGTGAAGCTGAAATCTGGAGGAACGTTATCGCAAAATTTCAGAGCTTTGTTTGCAATATTTTTGGAGATAGGATCTTTGGAAGTTAGGGCTTTTTGCAAGCTCCTTAATTTCACTTAAAAAGGTCATCACGAAATTTTTTCTATAACATTTTTTCTATGAAGGTTCAGAAGCTGAAATTTTTAGAGTGCAAATTTTACATCCTAAGGAACATTTTCACAAAATTTTAGATATTGGTTCACAATATTTTCGGAGATATTATTTGTGGAATTTAGGTCTTTTTCAGGCTCCCGCATTTCATCTCAAAGAAGTGATCGTGGGAAAATATTCATAACTCTCTCTCTGAACATCAGATTAGAATTCTATAAAAAGTGACTGGAAGTACACAGACTGTAGTTTCCTCTTTATAAATTTCAGAGCCAAAGGAGAAAACAGTCACACGTGGCAAGTTGTACAATTTCACTCTACTGAACCAATCCATAATTAGGTCATTGTGGGAGATTGGACATAACTTTGTCTTGAAGAATCCAAATGAAGTCATACCTATGGAATTTGAAAGAAGTTGCAGAGGACTACTACAGGGCCGAATTTCAGATATTGAGGATCTGCAAGTATAGAGATAAGTCAATTTCAATATCGAGTTCCTCAAAAGCAAGTAAAAGGTGTGTATTTTTTCCAAATTGCATAAGTCTTGTTTTAAGAATCAAGTTGAATTGATTCCAAGGGAATATTGTAGAATAGATATTAGTATTGGATTCTAAATGGCCCCTAAAAAGAATTCAACACCCATTAAGCCTTTAGAGGGCTCTACTATCACTAATGAAGATGAATAATGACAACATGACATATCAAAATTACAAGAGCAAGCGCAACAAATTTCTCTCGCAAAGAGCAACAAAAAATGAGATGGAAGTTTTGAAGAAAGGCGTAGAATCTAAGATGGATGGTTTGAAGAATGGCATGGAATATAAGATGGATGACATGGAAGCTAAGATGGAAAACATGAAGAATTATCTAAAAGCATACATGGAAGGTTTAACAAAGTTGATACAATAAATGTTTCCTAATGGTGAAAAGATAGTAGAGGAAACTCATGATGAGAACAAAGTAAATGTTAATCGTGATTTCATAAACTCTAATGTTGGAGGAAAGAACCACCATATTCCAAAAATGGATATGAGGAAGTTTGATGGAAAGGATCTTGTAACATGGATACTACATATGGAGCAATATTTTGATCTCAATAATGTGCAAAACACACAAAAGGTATGCATTTCAACTTTACATTTAGAACAAAATACATTTGTGTGGTATCGATGGCTTTGCTCCCGTAAAAATATTGTCACTTGGTCAATTTTTATGGAGGAAATGATAGCACATTATGAGGATACAAAGAGCAATACTTTATTTATCCAATTGATAAATCTCAAACAAAAGTGTTCAGTGGGGGAGCACATTGAGGACTTCCAAAAATTGAATATAAGTGTAACTGATATTCCAGAGGAACACAGGATTGATCTTTTCATAGGTACTTTAAAGGATGACATCCAACATGAAGTTTGTGTTTTGGAACCTGATTCATTGGAGAAGGCATTCAAGTTGGCAAGAAAAATTGAATGTCAAATTATGGTGACAAGGAAGCCTACCACTCACTTCTATAAATATGGAAGTGTTGCTACCCCTAGATTTCCACAACCTACAAGGTTGACACCACAAAAATTGGAAGAAAAAAGAGCAAAAGGGCTTTGCTACAATTGTGATAGAAAATACACTAAAGGTCATAAGTGTGCTGAGAAGAAATTATTTTACATAAATTATGAAGAGGAAGAAGAAACTGAACAAGAATATTCAAAATAAGAGGATATACACCAGGAACCAGCCCTAGAAGAGGAAGAAATGAGTCCGACAATATCGTGTAATTCATTGGCAGGAATTACCACTCCTCAAACTCTCAATATAGAAGGACATATCAAGAAAAAAAAGGTAATAGTGTTGATTGATTCAGGTAGTACCCATAATTTTATTCATTGTAAGGTAGCCAAGGAATTGAATTGTTTCCTATACCCAGCACCAGAATGTAAATTGATGGTTGCAAATGGAGGAACTATAAATTTCTCTGGAAAATGCCATAATATCAAGCTAACCCTGGGGGAATATGTATTCAATATTCCAATGTTTTCCATTCCTATGGGAGGTGTTGATGTTGTACTAGGAGTACAGTGGTTACAATCTTTGGGGATGGTAACTTTTAATTTTCAACAACTTTTCTTGAAATTTTTTTCAGAAGGAAAGGAAGTCGAATTACGGGGTATTGCAGGGAAACCAAGAAATATAATAAGCTCTAATGTCATGAAAAAACTTCTAAAGAAATAACAACGAGGCATAATTGCACAATTACGCTCACTAGAAGTTCCAACATCAAAATCATCTATTTCTGAATATCTCCAAAAAGTCTTGGACTATCATTCTAAGGTGTTTGAAACTCCCAAAGGACTCCCACCTATTTGTGATCATGATCATGCTATTAATTTGATTCTAGGAAGTGTTCCTCCAAACAAAAGGCCTTATAGATATCTTTATGTCCAAAAGAGCGAAATTGAACGTATGATTGCAGAAATGTTAGAGCCGGGTATAATTAAACCTATTCAAAGTTCTTTCTCTACTCCTGCAGTATTGGTACACAAGAAGGATGGATCATGGTGCATGTGTTTGGATTATAGGGAGCTCAATAAGTTCACTGTTAAATATAAATTTCCCATTCCTGTGATTGATGAATTATTGGATGAATTACATGGACCAATTTATTTTACCAAGTTGTATCTTCATTCAGGATATCATCAAATTATAATGAAGACTGAAGATATTCTAAAAACAACATTTTTAACTCATGAGGGTCATTATGAATTTTTGGTCATGCCTTTTGGCCTTACCAATGCACCTTCTACATTTCAATGGTTGATGAATTCCATTTTCAAACCCTTCCTTAGAAAATTTGTGCTAGTATTTTTTGATGATATACTAATCTACAACAGGCCTTGGAAGGATCATATTCAACATATTGACAGGTGCTCAAACTATTGCAGGAGAAACAATTATATGCAAAAACTTCCAAATGTTTCTTTGGAGTACAAGAGGTGGAATATCAGGGTCATATTATATCTCATGAGGGTGTTAAGGTAGACCCTAACAAAATTAAAGCCATTAAGGAATGGAAAGTCCCCACAACCATAAAGTAGTTGTGAGGATTTCTCGGGTTAACATGGTATTATCACAAGTTTGTTCAGAATTATGGGAGAATAGCAGCAACTCTAACAAAATTATTGAAGAAAGATGCATTTTCATGGACTCCTGAAGCAACTAAGGCCTTTGAAAATCTTAAAGAGGAAATGTGCCTAGCACCAGTCTTAGCTACACTAGACTTCACAAAAACCTTTATTATGGAATGTGATGCCTCAATAAATGGAATTGGTGTTATTTTAATGCAAGAAGGAAGACCCATTTCTTTTGAAATTCGTCCAATCAAAGGAAAGTATTTACAAAAACCTATTTATGAGAAGGAAATGTTAGCAATACTACATGCACTAAATAAATGGCGAACTTACCTAATGGGAAGACACTTCATGGTAAAAAATGATCATGATATTCTTAAACACTTTTTGGAACAAAGACTATCTTCAGAAGAGCAGCAAAAATGGGTCACAAAGATGTTGAGTTATTAATTTGAAATAATCTACAAAAAAGGGAAGCTAAATGTTGTTGCATATGCACTCTCAAGAAATAATGAAGAGGTGGAAGCATTGCTTTGTGCCATTTCTATTATCCAACCAGATTGGATTACCAAAGCAAGAGATGAATGGAAGAAGGACGAAGAAGTGTGGACACTCATTCAAAAGTTGCAGCAAAATCCTAGTACATCTAATACATTTAGTTGGAAAAATGATTCCTTATGGTACAAATATCGCTAATATCTTTGTAAGAATTCCCAACTAAAAAAAATATTCTTTTGGAATTGCACACTTCTCCTTTAGGAGGACACTCAATATTTTTAAAAACTTACCACAGGGTGAAGAAAGAATTTTTTTGGGATGGCCTTAAATCTGATATTCAAAATTTTGTGGCAGAATGTTTGGTTTGCCAGTAGAATAAAGTTGAGACAATTAAGACGTCGGGTCCTCTACAATCTTTATCCATTCCAATTCAAGGTTGGGAGGAGATTTTGATGGATTTTATCACAGGTTTACCTAAGTCCGAAGGAAAGAGTGTCATCATGGTGGTAGTTGATAGACTTACCAATTATGCACACTTTTGTGCATTATCTCATCCATTTAAAGCAAGTATAGTTTCTTTATGGACACAATTCAAAAGATACATGGAAACCCAAGGGTTATTGTGAGTGACAGAGATCCCATTTTTACTAGAAATTTTTGGATGGAGTTATTTTCTTGTTTGGGTACTCAATTAGCTCATAGCTCATCTTATCATCCTCAATTTGATGGTCAAACTGAGATAATAAATAAATGTTTGGAAGGATATCTTCATTGTTTTGTATCTGATAAATAAAAACAATGGGTCAAGTGGTTACCTCTCGCTGAATGGTGGTATAACACTTCCTTCCATACTACAGCAAAAATGACCTCATTTATGGCACTTTATGGATATCATCCACCATCCGTCACATCATCTTTAAGAGAAAATTTGAAGGTTCAAGTAGTGGAAGATCACATCGAGCATCAATAAGAAGCTCTCCAAATCTTAAAGGATAACTTGAATTTTGCACAAAATCGAACGAAACAACAGGCAGATCAACATCACAGCGAGAGAAGTTTTGTAATGATCCTTTTTGGGGATTATCAAGATTCTATTTCAGAGATGGAATACAGAGGAATTTACTGGATATGTCACCCTTCAAAGAAAGGGTGAGACCCAGAGGCTACCTGGCGAACTGTAGACTCTGCCTGCAGAACTTGGAATAATCCCTCTCAGGAATTTCAACAAGGTCTTCAAGAAAAACGTTGTATAAGGAAATATGAGCAAGAATAATGCAAATCAGGGCTGGGATACCCTCATTTATGTTTTATGTGAATTATATATGGAATTTAATCATTAAAAAATAAGTTTAAGCGCATTAAACAAATCTCCCACATGTAAGACTAGCTAGAAATCAGCCAAAGAGATGGGCTGCTGCAACATGAAAACCCCAGCAACTAGAATTGCGCAGTTTTGACTGAAACTCAGAGGAGGAAATCCAAAGATCTAATAATTCAGAGATATAAGTAAATCAGATTTATATTTGAGCTTATTTCCTCTACAACAGATTACAAAGAGAACTAGGGCATAATCTCTTCAGAAATTAGAGTTGCAACTAGGAATAAACTGCAAAAATACATAGACAACGTTATTTTTCAGATGGTTTAGATATTGTAAATTAAATTTCAGATCTTTGAAATATTTATGGATAAAAAATCAGATATAATACAGATATAGAAACTACAATACTTTAAGAACAAGATCCAATTGGAATTACATCAAAATATTGCATAATAAGCTGTAGATCTGAATTACAAATTGCAGTGCTGCAGAAAACCCATAAATTTCTGAAGATAAATTTTATTTCTGAAAGAGATCAGACCTATAGAGACATGGATCAGCAACCCAATCCATGGATCACCAAGGGAAGGAAAGCCTAACACCAAGAGATCTTCCTCCAAACTGATAGCAAACTAAAATAAGAAAGCCCTCTCACAAAATAACGCAGTATTGAGCAGAAACTGCACAGAGGCTGAATGAGACTGAATAAACTAACTGAAATTGTAGATCAGATACAAAATATGGATAAAATCTCTCTTTGGAGGTTGAAGAACACACTCCAACAAAAAAATCCTCTCAAAACAAGCTAGATCTAAGTAGATCTAGAACACCACTTGCTACAAATGATAGCAGCTGCAAAACCCTCAATGGGCCAACAGTGCTCATGAAAATAGAGCTTGGCCTCAAACCAGATAGTGGCTCACTTCAGCAAAGAACTCCTCCAATGATCCTCAAGGGAAGAGATGAAACCCCTAAACAGGAATTCCAATCACAATCCTCCACTAAACAGCAGAGAATGGTATTTGTCTAAGCAGAAAAATACTTTAGAAATATGATCTATCAACAACCTCTTCATGTGTCTTCTCCTCCTTTTTATAACATGAGAAAGATCTTGCAAACCCTAAACCACTTTGATGAGTTAGCCCTCTTCACATTAGAGGCTCCCTTCTAGAACTGCACAGTCCCTTTTGGAGATGCAATGAACCTAGACAACGAAGTTGATTTGGTCAAGGTGGACCCAATCTTTGGCTTAAACCTCTTTCACACCTGCAAGTGATTATTTACATAGCTGTGATTTGTCTTTGTTCACATGGGCATTGATTTATTCAGACTTTTTAGGAGTTTTACATGTCCTCCTTTATTCATTTATTCATAAAACATAAAATAAATCAAAATTGAATGTTTCCTCTTAGCTAAGGCTAAGTAGGAACATTATAGTCCTCCCCTCCAAAATTTTGCTTGTCCTCAAGCAACTGACAAGGTAAGAGATGTAGTTATTCTCCTTCTCCATTGATGGCACCATCAAGAATCAAGCTCTCATCATGGATTAAGTGCTCACCAAGCCAATACATCAGAAAATGCTCCTCCAATGCTAACATGATAGGTGCATAGTCTACCCCTTCAGGAGTGTAAAACTCAACAGAAATATACATGGGTGAAGCAATGTCACATCTGAAACATGTATCATGAAGTACAGGATAAAGTTCCATCCCATGTGGTACATATACATTGCCTACTTTTTTTCCATACAAACCCATGAACAATACCAATATGTCATCTATGTATGGAAGCAAAATCACATATAGGTAAAATGAAATTTGCACTTGAGGAGGTGGGTCACAATCCCACATAAGGTACCAGTACAGTGCACTCCTTGTTTTGAGTATATCTGAGTGTGATAGGTGGTACCCCCACCACATATTTGCTTCATGGGTCACTTTAACATGGCTGAAAGTGAAGCCCTCATTAGGTTCCTTTGGGAAGCACCCATCATGATAAATAATCTCCCTTTGCACCTCAAGGGAGTGGCCAACTTTGGAATTTTTATTGGCCTCATCATTTCCATGAGATCTACATGTAATATTACTCCTTGTAGGAGCCATGGCCTGCATAAATATGTTACGAGAGTGTGGAAAATCAGAAAAATAAACTTGCTCCACAAGATCAGATTCCTTACCATACAAGTCTCCCATACACATAGAGTTAGGCATGGGCTTTTCTCCTCTTTTAAGAGAAGAAAAAGATGGCTAAAATGTCTCCTGCATAGGATACCTTGGCTGCCCCATCTCCACATAAATATTGCACTCTTGTAAGTGTTGATGTAGTTCCTCCCAATCATAATGCTGATGTAGTGCTTCCTCCATACCCTCCCAATCAAAACTCTTCAAGATTAGAGAGTAGATTTTTGCTGACTGCATGTAGCTGGAAAGGAACTCTTTGTGTGCTCTTTGTAGTATCTATTGCTTAATATTGGAGGCTTGAGACAAGAATACTTTACCAAGATGATAGATGACCCCTTCATGGACCAAATAGCCTCCTCCTTGCTTCATGCCATCTAAGATCATCCTAGTGTTCAGATCTTTGGAGTACTCCACAAGGAGTTGAGACCTCCAATATGGATCTACACTTCTCAACAAAGACAGCTCTGTTGATGCATCTATGGTGGTGCTTGCCTTGTTGCTACTTGTTTCTTTGGCACTATGCATGCCAAAAAATTTTGTGGGAAGGCCGATCCTCCCCTTTTCTTCCTCCTACAGCGTTGTGACTCTTTCTTCCATTTTTTCAGCACTTGGTGAGGCTTGCCCCACAGAATCTAATGGCACCCCAAGTGGCTTGCCATGATGTAAGAATGTTCCTTGCATCATTCTCATAAACATGAGAGAAGGAACTGTGAGGTCCCTACCCCCACTGCGCAATTCCATATTTTTTGTGTGGGTGGAAACATCAAGTGAAGGGTAGGTGTGCATGCCTTGAATGGCTTGTTGTTTCCCACTCTTCAAATCCACCCATTACATCTGCAAGGCCTTCCAATCAGTGGTGAATTTTCCCAAATTAATCAACCACTGTACACCCAAGATGATGTCGGTGTCTAGTATATCCACTACAAAAAATGGTCCTACAAAGTGTAGATCCCCATAGTCACAGTAAGTGATGGAACATACTGCATGCACTGCATAGTTCTATTTCCTGGAACCAAAAAAAATAGCCCATAAAAAGTATCATTAGGGATCCCTCTCCTCTACACAAAGTGAGCATCAATAAAGTTGTGGGTTGCCCCACTTTAAATCAGAATAGATAATCTTTGGTTCATAACTGAACCTTGCACTCTAAGAGTCAAATACTTGGTCACTCCTCTCAAAGAAGCAAGAGTCCCACTGGTTGGAGAAAATGCTCCTTCTTCTTCTCTGGATGATGATGGATCCTCCTCCTCATCATCACCAGTGTTGTGACCTATCCTAGGTCCATAATTTCCCTCTTCCTCCTCACAATCAGAGAAGACTTCAATATATTGTGCTCTTCCAGCAGCACATCTATGTCTCGGTACCCATGGCTCTTGACAAGTGAAACACAATTTATTTTTCCTCAACCCCCTCCAGAGATCATTTTCAAGGAGCTTCTTCAGTGATCTCTCCTTGGGTGGAGAAACTTTCCCCTCCTTTCCCTTGGAAGAGTGAGTGGCTTTGCTTGGGAAGGTTTCCTTTGCCCTTGGCAAGGCATCTTGGAGATCTCTAGTTCTTTCAATGGAATCATGCAGAGTGATGGTCTTGGTAGACTTAACCAACCCATGCAAAGGTTCTTCCAGGCCATCAATGAACATATAGACTCTCCTTGCTACTGAAAGATCATGAACCATTACAGACAACCTCAAGAATTTATAGATATAGGCCTTAACATCTCCTGTCTTTTTAAGCTTTGCCAAGCTTATGAAAGGGGCCTCTGGATCTTTTCGATCAAATCTCTCCACTAGTCTCCTAGTTAACTCAGCAAAAGTAGACACATTACTATGCCCCAATGTAGAAAGCCCATGAAACCACCAGTTGTGGGCTTCTCCCTCAAAATACAACATATAAATCTTAATGGCTTATGCTTCAGGCACTTTATTCAGTTGGAAATAGATGTCCAACTTCTCCACCCATGCTTTAGCAGAAGAAGAGGGTGATCCATCGAACTTAGGCAAGAAGAACCTACCCATGGTGTGGTGCCTCCCATGAAGGAAACCCCCATCTCTATATTGCTGCCATGGCCTCCTTCGGTCCTTGAGATGGCAGAAGTCTTGAAAGCTCAATTTATCCTTGAACCTTTGACTTTGTGAGTCATATTATACAAAGTAGACTTCCAAATAGGTTGGCTCTTGTATTCCTTCATTCTCTATAGCCAAGAAGGTAGGCATTGTAGAGCATTGTGAGATCTGTGGAACTTGAGGCAAGCTCACAGGTTGACCAGTCCCAAACTGAGACATTTCAGAACTTTCTCCTTGATGGAATCTACGAAGGGACTCCCTCATTCTATCTATCCTCATCTCCTTTATCTCCTTGGAAAAATCTTGCATAGCTTCCAATAGAGTTTTTGCAAACTCCTCTGCCTCCTTATCTTTATACCTCACCAATTCAGGGGCTTTCCCCTTGTCTTGACACTTGTCAATATCAATAGTAGTATAGTAATAATTTCTATGAATTCTATTCTGGTATCTCCTCTCCCTCTCAGAAACAGGATTTTCATCTTCGGAATGCAGCATGACTGAGGCTCCAATGCTAGCACAGTTTGTGCCAAGAGTGGAGCTCTGATACCACTGTAATGATCCTTTTTGGGGATTCTCAAGATTCTATTTCAGAGATGGACCACAGAGGAATTTACTGGATATTTCACCCTTCAAAGAAAGGGTGAGACCCAGAGGCTACCTGGCCAACTGTAAACTCTACCTATAGAACTTGGAATAATCCCTCTCAGGAATTTCAACAAGGTTTTCAAGAAAAATATTGTATAAGGAAATCTGAGCAAGAATAACGTATATCAGGGATGGTATCCCCTCATTTATGTTTTATATTACTTATATATTTAATTTCATCATAAAAAAATAACCTAAGCACATTAAACAGATCTCCCACAGTCAAGACTAGCTAGAAATCGGCCAAAGAGATGGGTTGCTGCAACATGAAAACCCCAACAACTAGAATTGCACAGTTTTGACTGAAAATTAGAGGAGGAAAGCCAAAGATTGGATAATTCAGAGATATAACAATAAATCAAATTTATATTTGAGCTTATTTCCTCTACAACATATTACAAAGAGAACTAGGGAAAAATCTCTTCAAAAATTAGAGCTGCAACTAGGAATAAACTGCAGAAATACATAGACGGCGTTATTTTTCAGATGGTTTAGCTGCTATACATTACATTTAAAATATATGAAATATGTATGGATAAAACATTAGATATAATACATATCTGGAAACTATAAGACTTTAAGAACAAGATCCAATTGGAATGACATCAAAATATTGCATAATAAGTTGTATATTTGAATTACAAATTGAAATGCTGCAGAAAACCCAGAAATTTCTGAAGCTAAATTTTATTGCTTAAAGAGATCAGATCTATAGAGACATGGATCAGCAACCCAATCCATGGATCACCAAGGGAAGGCAAGCCTAACACTAAGATATCTTCCTCCAAACTGAAATAAGAAAGCCCTCTCACAAAATAACGCAGTATTGAGCAGAAACTGCGTAGAGGGTGAAGGAGACTGAATAAACTAACTAAAATTTCAGATCAAATAAAAAATATGGATAGAATCTCTCTTTGGAGGCTAAAGAACACAGTCCAACAGAAAAATCATCTCAAAACAAGCTAGATCTAAGTAGATCTAGAACACCACTTGCTACAAATGATAGCAGCTGCAAAACCCTCAATGGGCCAGCGGTGCTCATGAAAATAGAGCTTGGCCTTAAACTAGATAGTGGCTCACTTCAGCAAAGAACTCCTCCAATGATCCTCAAGGGAAGAGATGAAACCCCTAAACAGGAATTCCAATCACAATCCTCCACTAAACAGCAGAGAATGGTATTTGTCCAAGCAGACAAATACTTCAGAAATATGATCTATCAACAACCTCTTCATGTGTCTTCTTTTCCTTTTTATAACATGAGAAATATCTTGCAAACCCTAAACCACTTTGATGATTTAGCCCTCTTCACATTAGAGGCTCCCTTCTAGAACTTCACAGTCCCTTTTGGAGATGCAATGAACCTAGACAACGTAGTTGATTTGGTCAAGGTGGACCCAATCTTTGGCTCAAACCTCTTTCACACCTGCAAGTGATTATTTACATAGCCCCAATTTGTCTTTTTTGACATGGGCATTGATTTATTCAGAATTTTTATGAGTTTTACATGTCCTCTTTTATTCATTTATTCATAAAACATAAAATAAATCAAAACTGAATGTTTCCTCTTAGCCAAGGCTAAGTAGGAACATTACAAGTTTTGATGTAGGAGACTGGGTATTTTTATAGCTACAATCATATAAACAAATATCCCTCATGCAAGCTAAGAAGGATAGTAAATTATCGCCAAAGTAATATGGTCCTTACAAGGTGTTGCAAAATATTGGTACTATGGCATACAAATTGGAGCTTCCTGCTTCTTCATGAGTGCATCCAGTTTTCCATGTTTCATGCTTAAGAAGGTTATAGGTGAAAATCTTCCAGTTCAAACAATATTTCTAGAACTCGATGAGGAAGGAAAAATCATATTGGAACCTGAAGCGGTCACGGAAACAAGAACTCGACAACTACGGAATCGATCAATTTCAGAGTATCTCATCAAGTGGAAGAACTTACCCACTTAAGATTCTACATGGGAGGATGAGAATTTTATACAGAAGCACCCAGAGCTACTCAAGCATTGAGGACAACACTTTTTTGAAGGAGAGGGGCATGTTAGGTCCCTATATTACTAGTATAGTCCCTTATTGCTGTTAGTGTAACCCCCTTATTGTTATTATTGTACCCCTATAACCCCCATATTGTTATTATTGTGCCCTTAAATTATTATTGCTAGTTCGGCTAGGATTACATTGTGGCCCCATGGACTCCCATATATAGAAAGGAGGTTTTGTAATTTGGATCATCCAAGAATTTTTCATTCATGTAATGTATTGGAGGTTTCCCCCTCGAAGTGGCTTATTTCTAAGGCATTGATATGTATTTTCTTCTATTTTTGGAGCTGGTTTCACAACAATTACACTAGAAGGGATCTGAAAATTTAACATGTCAGAAGGGACTTGAGTTATATCAACTGAAGATCATATCTGATGGGACCTGAAAATGTCAAAGTTTAACCTGCAGAAGGGACCTGAACAATAATTATTCTAAATTAATACATATGCAAGAAGAAATAAAGTCTCTACAAAGTCTACAAGAGCCGTCGTAACAATAAACACAATGTCGATCATCATCAACGTCAAAAAGGGAGTACAAGTACAGTGAGTAAAAAAAATTGCTCTAAAAATTTCAAGTTTTTTTCAAAATACTCTAGAATTGTAAAAACTAATTTGGTACTAGTTATGCATCTTTACCTACATTTCATTTACATCACCAACATTTCCTACATTTCATTTAAATTTCCTACACTTTCATCTACTTTCTATCATTTATGATTTTTAACTCTATTCATATTCATACCACTATCCTAACTAGCCCTATTCTATCCACATTTGTATCCATATTATTCAAAACATTACATAACCTATTCATATCAATACCCTACCCTATTTCTTAAACAAAGAGAATTATGAAAAAAAGGTAAATATTTAACCTATGGAAGACCCTTGGAACACATACAAAACAATAAACAAAGGTTAGTATTATCATAAACATTTAATTTTAAAAATTTAACTATTTCATTAGTCAATTTTTAAAAATTAAATAACAAAAGAAAAAAGCCAAAGTTCAAAAGACATATGATATAGCACAACTACAAAAGACATATGATATTGTGCAAATAGCACAATTATTTTTATCAAAACAAAAAGATCGCAACCATATAAGGAGATGAACTAAGGTAATGGAGAAAATGTAATACAAACAAATGAATGCAATTACTAACCTCATGAATGATGCAGAGATAAACTAAGTGCATGACTATGATAGTATACGATATGCTATGACGAGAATGTAATGCATGCAGTGGAGAAATGAAAGGAGATAACATACGATGATGAAGAATGATGGTGCACATATGCACAGAGATAATGTGAGTTATGGAGACAAGCAACATGATAATGCATGGAGGTAATGCGGATAATGGAAATGAACATAGTTATTAACACAAAACGCGAAGAAGCTGCATAATGAAGGAAGAATGTACACCAGCATGACAGTCAAAGAAAAGATGTGCATGAGCTGGTCAAACAAGTTGATGAATAGTTAGAATTTTTTCAAATGTGTTTACATAGCACTGTGTAAAACCTATGAAACCATTTTCGCCACTGCCAAGACCATTTCCGCCATTACAGATATTAGAAACGATCATTTCCAAGCTATTAACACTGTGTTTTCACCATCATTTCCATCTAAGAGGCTCATTGAGAGAAAGGAGCATGCAGATAAAGCACGTCCTCGTGTTTAAAACCCTGTGAAAACAAAATGCAGAGAGAATACTGTGAGGAAGCCGAGAGGAAATAAGAGATAAAA
This sequence comes from Pinus albicaulis, assembly GCA_034641835.2. NCBI lineage: Eukaryota > Viridiplantae > Streptophyta > Pinopsida > Pinales > Pinaceae > Pinus > Pinus albicaulis. Next base: position 938,877,876 of record CM076578.1, read on the forward strand.
CACAGAAGAAGAGGCAGAGAATATAGCGAAGAGGAGAAACAGAGTGATAAGGAGCTAACTGGAGTTTTCAAAGCCACAAATCTGGAGAACTTGTTGATTAGCCGAGCTATCAGGAAGTATAATTATGTGGAAGTGAAGGTAAGAAGTTAATGAGGATTTGATTGTTTAAACAATGGTGAATAGATTTCAGGATTGTGTAGAAAAAATATGAGTTATAAAAGGGAGTGATCTAATTCGATTTGCAAGCATGTCATTATGTTTTGTTTTGTATTGACACCATTCAAAAACATGTTGACACCTTTTCAAAACCACTCTGCCATCAGTCAAAACAATGAATTTTTTTATTGAGTGAGTTAATATTAGAAAATTTTAATGAGATTTCCATGGGTTGAAACTTCAGTTAAACTGAAATAATATCACAAAGATCAGAGAAGAAGATCACAAGGGCTATTGCATAAGATAGGTAAGCTCAACACGTCCTCACAAATAGTCTTTCATTTCGAAATGAATGGAAAACAGAGAGTGAAGAATTTCAATTCAAATTTCACAGTGAGTTTGTTTTTAACTAAGTTGTGTAATAGATTTGTTTTTAGCACACTCAGTTTAAAGATTTGAAATAGAGTTTGTGAAGAAAAATGGAAGAAATTTGGACATGGTTTTATTTTTTTTATGACAGAGGATAGAGTATGAGGAATGATGAAGAGAAACAGTGAATCTATCATAAATTGTTGATGAGATAGTTGAAGTTTTTCTGTTGTATACACAATGAGTCTAAATGCAATGCTTTTAAAATATTTTTTATATGAAATTGATGAGTGAAAAACATTATTATATATATATATATATATATATATATATATATATATATATATATATATATATATATATATATATTTTACACAGTCGAATTTGTTTTACAAAATAGAGACCAAGATTGTTTTTAAAGAAAACAGAGAATTAAATAGAGGGTATAATATTATAAACATAAACTTATGTTTTCTTAAAAACCTTTCTATCAATTATTTTGTTTATTTACAGTAAGCTCAATTTCTTCAAAAGAGAAAAACAAAGGATTGATTGATTGACAAGAGCATTAAAGCAAAAAGGTAAGCCTACTACCATGATTACATCTAGTGCTTAATTTTTTTTTTTACAGAGATGAAGTTAATGATGGTAGATGGTTATATAAAATGGTTTTCAGACCAAATGGCTTTAAGAAAAGAACCTAAAGACTTCCAAATTGAACATTGGAGTATGGAAACAGTGGAAAAACTCTATCAGTTAGGGTTAATAGGTTTTCTCCAAAAGTTCAAATGTCATAATGAGGATTTCACAATAGAATTTGTAAATAATTTCAGACAGAATGAAACCATGGTGGGTATCCTACATATCCCTTTGACTCCTGAGTATATATCTGAAGTTTTAGACTAACCATATTCAGGTGAATTATATCACAAGGGATTAAATTTTAAAGACAAGGGCTGAACATTTTTCTTGGATAAAAACAGGAAGGGTTCTTTTGATAGATCAAAAGGGATCCCAAGGGAATAGTTCAATGAACCATGGGCAGAACTAGTATTGATAATTCAGTGTTCTTCACTTGTGACAATAGATTTAATGTAGTACACCTTTACCATGTCAGGTTACTACAACACATCAAAGGGGATATAAGGATCAATTTTCCCTATTTATTTTACAAAAACTTGATGAAAATGATTGAAAGCATAAAATCAGAGACTAAACCCAAAGAGGCTCAATTTATTCATCAGGGACTCATCAAAATTCTTGTAGATTACCAGTTGAAAGTCAAAGGGATGGTTTGGGAAGTTTTCTTGGTTGAAAATAAGTTTGTAGAACAAAAAACTGGAAACAAACTTTAATCTATACAGGAAACAAGGAATATTGTGCATTCATCTCTTTATCCTAAAACAAGGTCAAAGAAACAACAGGATACAGTTATGTTAGAGAAAGAAACATCATTTTTGACTATTTCTAGGAGACAGAAAAAGAAGCATTCAGCAGAACCAGAAATACAATTCATGGAAACATCTCCTATAAAAAACAGGTAAATGAAATCCTCGAGAGACTACAACAAGAAGTGTATGAAAATCCTATATATAGAGATTCCTATTTTGAAAAAAATGAGGTGGAAGCTACTTCAGTTTCCAAATATTCAAAGAGGGAAGATCAAAACCTTTCCAAAGTTAGAGATTTAAATGATAGCTTGGAGATAAGAAAAATCATGGAGAGCCACCTAAAGGAGGAAAATGAAACTTATAAAATAAATAACAATAAAATGGTTAAGTAGAATGAGAAGATAAGTGAGGAAGTGGAAAATTTAAAAACCAAAAACAATCTCCTTTGTACACAAGCATTCAGGTGGCTTCAGGAGAAAAATTCCTGGAAGGCTAAGTATGAGAAACAGAAGGTTAAGACCTCCATCTACAAGGAAGAACAGGGCAAAGACATGGATTCTCTTTTGTACACAACACATCATGAGGTTTCAGGATCAGGAATGGGATCAGCATCAGGGCTCAAAAGGTCAAAGATGAAAAAGCAAGCATGAGGACATGCTTGATCATTAGTTTGGGGGAGATGTTGGCCCTCGTTTTTTTATCTCTTTTTGTTTAGAAAATACACCTTATTTTTCCATATTATCTATATATTTACCATAATATCCACCTTATATTGACCCAAATATTCATATATAGGTATTTAAGTTATGTTTTTCAATTATTAGATTTTTTTGTAAAAATTGAAATTTAAGTGCATTTTTGGACAACAACAAAAATTCCCATAATAGCATTATGGTTTTCATATGTACAGGACACTTGGGCCCGAGATGGATAAATTTATAGAAGGCTCAGGAACTAATAATAAGAGTACACCTGTTGGCATATTCATACCAATATTTAATAGGCATGGTCAAAGGCGGTCAAAGAAGACCAGTCTTTATGGAGGATCCCTAGAAACTAGGTCAAAACTCTTATTTTGTGAGATTTTCTAGATTATGATGGATCTGATAGATGAATTTGACTTGATATGATAGGGTAAGGATATTTATGACTATTTTAGATATTTTAGATGATTTTGTTAGATATTTTATCTATTTAAGCCTCAAACTTTGAAGTCTTTGATATGGAGCTTGTATGACTTATTATTATTATTATTATTTATGAGACTTGGAGACATAATTGAAGATTTGTTCTATCATATTTTGATGTTGTTACATGATATTTGATTAATTGAAGTCTTAAGTAGCTGAATTTACCTTCAGTGTGTGAGGTAAGGGTGGAGGGCCCCCACACCGAGCTAAGTGCACTTCTTAGTTTATTTCGTAGTTGCAATTTCTGAATTAGTTTGCTTATGTTTAATTTGTTAATGCTGATTATTTTCAAGTATTGATGAATCTAATGATCATTCTTAACTTGCATATGAAAGGACAAACAAGTGTTTAAAATTAAACACTCTTTCTATATAATCAATATTTTCAGTTAAAATTCAACTTTACATGCCTTTACATGCTTTGATTGTTGATGGATCTTAATCGTGTTTCTATTCTACATAAGAAGAGACAAGCCAATATTTAAAGTTAAATACTTCTTCTATCTAATTAAGATATTAAAAACTAAGATTCATCTTTCCTTCTTTTTCTAAATTCCTGTTTTAACAATAACATTGCTGATAAATGAATATATGATGAAGGACAATCAGGACCTCTTCTGTGAAGATCCTCTTCAATTATTAATTCATGTATCTTAATATATTGTTTAGTTAAGTAGTTTGATTATAATTCACCTGGTAATCTTGTCAAGAGAAGGACAAACAAATATCTTAAGTTAGGAGATTCTTCTGCTTCTAATTACACATCTGAATTTAGAAATTGTTTAAGTTAGATTTATATTTGTAATATGCATTTCCCTAATCATCAATAAACTATATTCTTAATTGATCGCAACTGAAACCCATATACTTTGGGGATTATTCTAAGTTCCACTAACTCGGATTGATAATAAACACTTGCATTAGTTTACAACAATAAATTGACCCAACAATTGGTAATGCTTTAAGTGTCTAAAACTACAATGAATGATATTTCTTACATGTCTAACAATGATTTCCGAATCTCCTAGTACTTTAAGATATTTGATATTAAGAGCAATGGCTTTGTACAAACCTTTGACTAAAGCTTCGTATTCAACTATATTGTTCATGCAATTAAATTCAAGTCTGCACGCTAACATGGTTTTTTCTCCTTCAGGGCTTACTAAAATGCAACCAACACCTGCACCATCTTTGGATTTATAACTTTCAAAATGAAGAGTCCAAAATAAAGAATTAACTATTGGTTTATCTACAAAATTTATACATTTTGAAATGTTTGATTGGGAAAAATTATCGATCTGGGAAATAACAGCATTTTCAAAAAAGGGTGATGTTTGAGCGTTGAAATTTCCCAAAAATGATTATGTCGAGTAGTTTACAATGATGTTATGATTGAACGTTACTGGCTCGTTTATTCCTTCAAGATCAGTGACTATATGTTTCATGAAATTTTCACAGTCTATCCAGATTTGATATGGCTTTCCATTGTATGGTAGCCACATATATGACCAGTCTGTTGCAAAATATCCATGAAGTTTTTCATACCAGTCTTTTATTAATACTAAACTGTAAAACTCATGAATATCAACCACCAATATATTGATTATTTTAAAAACCTTGGGATTTGATGACAATCTGATAGAAACAAAATTTATTTCTCCTACCACCTCTACTCTGGTTCTATCAAGTTGTACTATATGAACATGAGAACTTTGAGGAGTTATGTTCAACTTAGCACAAACTAAGTTTTGCATTGTATTAGAGGAGGCCCCTGAGTCTATTAAACAATTATGAAAGTTTATTATAGATCTCATAGGTTAAGAGAAATGGAGGAGTATGAGAGATGGATCTATCACCTATCATAATCAAATCTGTAGCATCAATTTTAGTTGAGGGAGAAGGTGGCTTACCCATTTCATTAGCAGCTTGCACTACTATTGGAGCAGGTAAAACTTAAGCAGGGACTACATTCAAGTCTCTAAGTAAGATCTTATGTTGCTGCTTTAATTTATTAAGCTCACAAATTGAAATCTTGGCCCTGGTTTTCTTCATATCTTCAATTACATTATACTCAATAGTGTCTGAGACTACCATTTTCTTTGATGTAGATGGAGTATCTGAAGTAACAAGACTTTTTTTTGTAGCCTTTGAAGTAGTATTTTTGCTCACTATTTTATCCTTAGTAGTAGTTAAATTTTTTTGTTGTTGACTTGCCTGCATTGCTTCAGTAGTATTTTCGCTTCTTGTACTCACAGGCAAAGTTTCTTGTTGTTCTTCATTTGGTAGGATGAAATCCCACATTCCGTTTCATTCAACGTCTTCTTCTTCTTCATTTTCTTCATCATCTGTTTTCTCTTCCTAAGTATCTTGATCAGACTGAGCATTAGATATGATGTCCGATGGTTGAGTATTAGAGGATTGACCTTTCTTGAAGGGCATAAAATTATTTTTTTGAACTAGAACTTTCAGCGACTTGTTTCTTGATATCTTCCATATCATTTTTCATAGTCTTCAAAACTTTTTGAAGACCTTCTATATCAAATGGGTCTTTAGATGGATTTTTTTTTCGAATCATCTTTGAAGGATAGCTTCTTTGATTTTCTATCTTCTTGAGAATTCTTCTTCTCAAGAGCGGTTATGTGTTTCTCCACAGATAAAGACTCCTTCATGTTTTCTGCAAGTGTCAACAGTTTTTCTCTATCAAAAAAAATAGCTATATTGGATGGAAGAGATGAAATATACCACTAAATTTGAACTTCTGTGTCAAAAACTGATGTAGAAGGAATTTTATTAAGCAATTTATTAAATCCTGAATTAAAATATGTTATTCTCTCACCCGATTTAGCTTTAAGATTTGATAAATCATTGATAAGAGTATTAGTGGTTCTGTCATCCCTAAAATTAGCTATAAATTGTTCTTTTAACATATTCCAGCTAGTTATAGAGCTGGAAAGAAGTGAAAAATACCAAGATCCTACAGGTCCTGTGAGAGTGTATGGAAATAATCGTATAACACGATCCTCTTCAACTACTCCCTTTAGATTGATAGCTAGCATATAATTATGAATGTGTTCTTCTTTCGAAAGACCATCATCAGGATTAAACTTAGGTAGCCATCTTTTAGGTGATTTTGGTAGAGCATGAAGAGGAGCGGGCATATTTACGGCCCTTGGATTGTTCCATGGTTGTACATTTGGTGGAGGTACTTGGCTTGCCATTGGACCTTGAGTGGATGTGATGGATTGAGTTTGAGTTGAAGGGATAATAGTTTGAGAACTGGAACTACTTAAAGTAACACTGATTGTTGGAATGGAAGTGGTGGAGATGACTGGAGGTAATGGAGGTGAATGAGATAAGATCTCGCTGGAAATAGAGTTTGATTGAGTCCTCTTTATTCTCTTTCGAGTACAATTGACGGGAAATTCAAAAGGAATAATTCTTGTCTTTCTAATTTCTGATTGAGTTAATATTCTGCGAGGTTGTAAAGAAGACGAAATACAAATATCTGATATTTGAGAAGATTCAGGATTTTTAGCATAAATGGATACTCTCTCTAACTTTTCTATCAAATATTGAAATTCAGGGGCATTTTGATGAAAATCTGGAGATAGTATGGGTTGAGTGTCACTAGAAGACTTAGGAGAAGGATGATCAAATTTAGATTTTAAAGATGACGATCTAGATAATTTTCTGGAAGTTGATGGGGATATAGAGGGAGAGAGACTTTTAGATTGACCTTTAGATTGATCAGACCTTCTTTCCATTCACAAGGCCCTCCTTCTAGCACCAAAATGTTGAGGCCTCGAAATTTGCTGCCACAACATGGGGGGAAACCACCCAGTCTAGACCTTAAAATAGCTCATTTTCCGTTTGGTGTGGTGGCTCTGATTGGGGATAATGGGACTAGTTTCTCAATAAGGATGATTTTGGGGTTGTTTTTATTATATAACATGCAATGGAAAATGATTCTAATCTATCACATGCATCTATCTAAACTATATATTCTACTATATACCTAGGGAATTTCTTCCTTTATGTGATCTAAAGAGATATCTTTCAACTATTAGTAATGTAGATTATTTAATAGTCGAAAGAGATGAAAATTATATAAGACAATTCTTCTAACAAAATATTTATATTAGAAGAATTGTGAGAAGTATATCTCATTCATATGTGTGATTATATATAAGATAAAAAATCATAGACAAATATTAGTACAAAAGTGCATGTAACATTCATTTATAATGACATCTCAAATATATAATGCAATAAAAATATGACTGCAGTCTAGAAAGTAAGACTTAATACAAGTGAATAGAAGTACCATATGTACGAAGTTCTAATCATGTAAACTGGCGGTGGATATTTTCTCCTCTTCACTTTAAAGCAATTTAAAGAGTACAGTAGTGCAACATTAGTTAAAGAGCTTCAAATGTCAAAAGATAACAAACTGTGTTCCATTAATTCATCAAAGCATTCACAAAATTACAAAAGTTAATTCTTTGAGATAGTTTTTGACAAATTTCTGGACCCTTCTCTAAATGCATGAGAGGGGTTTAAATAATAAACTAACTATGTTTTAAAAATAGATTGTTACATAAAAATAGAAGAGGTTTCAAACAACCATCCTCGTAAGACTAACTTTGACTACAATATAGGAAAATAAAGTAACAATATGGCTTATGAATTCCGATATTTCTCTTGGATTTGATCCCGAAGTCAACAAATATCTAGCATGGGCTTGGGCTGAGCTTGCCGCAAAATTCTCGATCTGACTTGTCTCTTGAATACCACATTTGAGAGTGATGGTTGCGATCTTTTTGTCGAATCTGTTAAAGACTGTAGGGTCTAATACTGATGATAAGGTTTGATCAGAAATTTCCAATAATCTTTTTGATCAAACTTATTTAATTTTTTAATCGTTTCATCCCTTTTTTCTGCCTTTTGTTTCCACTATGTTTCTAAATGTTTGACTTTTGAGAGCACTTCAGACGTGCACTCTTTAATAAGTTCTTCTTTGAACAGTTTTTCACATACATATTCAGTTATTTCCTTTGTCAACCTTGATTCTTTCACTGTTGCTTTCTTTGTTTGCTTTATTTATGCTTCCCAATCCTTAAATAAGATCTGCTTGTGGAACTTATCTACCTAGGGTAGATCAGCTTCCTTGCTTGAGTTTGATGCTTGCCATTGAATTTTTTCATTGATTTTCTTTTCGATATTCTCACATTCAAGTTTCTAGATAGCTACTTTTTGGATCAATATTTCACTTGAGTCACAATAAGAGCCTGTAATAGAAGCTTTTTGGAAAAATAATTCTCGTTGTTTCTTTAACTTAGCATTCACATCCAATGCTTCCTTTATAAACTTCTCTAACTGTGGCTGGCTTTGTAATATGTTCATTGTTGCTTCCAATTGTGTTTTCTTCTCAGTGAGTTTTACTTGATGCTGTAAATTAATACTTTCGAAATCATTTTGAAATTGGGACATTTTAAATTTAATTTTCTCGCTGGAGTTATACTTTTCTTGATTTAACATTCTCTCTAATTCTTGTATTTTGTCTTCTCTCTTCTTCAGTAACATTTTAACCTCAATAGCTTTATCAACAATGGCAGTAGCGTATGCCCCTACAAACTATGATATTTTGGTTAAATTTTTAGTAGGGTCAGCTAGAATATCCTTCTAAAAAACATCAACAGATTCATTTGTGAGGTTTGTGACTGTATCATCAATTCTTTTCCTTTTTCTTCTCTTGACTACAACCTTATGACTGGGACTGTAGAAGACATCCAGCAAAGGGATTTCCTCAACTTGTAACACTATCTAGTTTGTGGGATAACCCAAGATGATCTCTTGATCATGAGTTCCAGGAACTTGTTGTAGTGGAGTAACAGTTTCCACTAGCTTCTGGGAATGTTCAGGTGTCTGAAAACTGACAGCTTGATCAGTATTGGGATTTTTTTTAGGAGTATTTATTGCTTTAGAAAACTCATCCCATTCACTAGTTAAATTATTTGGTTGGGACTTTTCTGACTCATCAAGTGTATCTTGACTGCAGTGAACCTCTTGTGAAGTTGACTCTATTCCATTACTTCCTCCTTTATCCTGCATCTCAATCTCTTGGATTACTTGATAAATTATATTTTATGGGTTTTCCTTTCTATTTTCGGATTCATTTTCAGAATGATCTGAATTCTGAGATTTATGCTCTGATTGTCTTGACTCATCTTCAAACATGTCTTTCACTTCATTATCCAAGCTAATACTTGGAGTAGGTCTGTTGACATATTCAATAATCAATAAATCTAGAGGAATCCTTTCCAGTCTCTTATTTCTTTATTTTTGGAAGGCTTCCAAGTCATCTTTATTAAGTTGATTGGATGCAAACTTAAGTAAATCTAAAAAAAATTCAATGCCTTGAAATAAAACATCAAATCTATCTATCTCTTTCACAAAAGGTTTTACTTTGAGCTCTATGATGTAGTTTTTAATTACATCATTCGGATCATATGGTCGACTTGGCATTACGACCAAATTCAATAGATTAACTTTTGACACTTCCTTGTAGGCATGACCAATATCAAAAAGTGCAAAAGTACTGCACTGTAAAGGAAAATTAGGCCAAACGAACTTCTTAGCATCTTTAAGTTGTTCAGAAATACCATTTACAACAAGCTGGTAGGTTATCTATCATGCAAGTAATTTGTTAGGAACATAATATGGCAAGACGTGAGGAGAAGAGTAACTCCAAAATACTCTAACATAAGTGAAACGTTCCTCGGTGAACCATATAGCAACAAAAAAAATGTCTGTACCAGCCTCTTTGGAAACCCTAGGGGCTTTCTCATTGAATATAACCTAGTGCATAGGCAACGTGACTCTATGGAAAATTTTGTAAAACTTCAAATAGAAGTTTGAATCCCGAAGAGCTCTGTGATAAATGTGGATTGGAGTAGGGTCTTGGGTCATCCATTTCAATCCCATGGTAGGAAAACTATAAGCAAATCAAATTTCTTCCATGACATAGGCACTCAGATAAAAGGGGGGTATTTCTCTAGATGAAACACTTCTTTTATTCCTATACTCCATGATGTTTCTAGCTAAATTATTAGATAGGATATTTTCCCAATTCAAAATTAAGGAATTGAAAATTGTGTCAATCAATGGGACCCAATCTACAGAAAACCTAGTAGTATCATGATTTGTGAATAATCTAGACAACATACTGGTAGCATAACAATAAGGGAAAGGAATTTTTGCTATTGGGTACATACTGAGATTATCTCGTTTAAGCTTTCCCTGGTCTTCCTTCCATTCCTTTATGAATTTCATTAGGTCTGGATGTTTTTCTCTAAAGCTTTGAAGAAAATCTTTGTCATAATTCTGATGTGAGACAGGTAATTGGTACATTATCCTTAAATATTATACCCTGAATGAACCGATATTATTGCCTTTTGAATCCTTGAATGTTCTATCTTCTACGTTTAAGTGGTCAATTACCCACTTAACCATATATGTATAGGGGAGAATCTTTGGCCTTGTTGCTACCTTATGGATGAATGAGCATGAAACATTGAAGTAGGTTGGGTCTGAAGAAACATACGCACCTGTTGAAGAAACTTTGGCTATTACCCTTGCCTTTTCATCCTTGAAAATCTTATACATTGCCTCCCACAAAGAACTTATGCAATCCTTGTTGCAGGTGGTGGCTGAGAATAGGGGAGACATATTTGAGTTTTCGGTAGATGGTGCTTGGGAAATTTCTTTACCTTTCTTCCTTATTTCTATTTCCCTCGCTCTATTAAGTGGTTTCCTAATTTCAAGCGAACAGAGAAAACATTAAAAATATAGATAATAGAGAGGAAAACATAATTGAAACAAATCTGGCATTCAATCATTTCAAAACACGCTCGAAGTAGATATGCATATATCAAAACCTTGTTTCTATTAAATGTTGTTAATCATCAATAATCATTTAAAATCAAATCTCTTACACCTTCATGTGAAGTATATATCGATCAATTTAAGACGTTGGATTGCATATTCAGTTTGATTTAACATGAGTCGTTTCACACGATCGAGTAATTAACTACCATTCATCGCATATCGCAACTTATAAATATTTCCATTTGTGATTTCACCCATAAATCCTGCTAAATGCAATCTACACAAATCACACATCACAACTTTATGTAGTAAATGAGTTTTCTTTTAGTTGTGTCCTGTGAAATGTGAAATGCACATTTAAGAAGTCAAGCGGTTTCACTTTATCAGACTTTGGAACTTTATGTTTATTTATTTATTGTCTCATTGGGTCTACATAATCGCAAATTTCACAGAATTGCATATAAGTTCGATTGTTTACATGAGACACGATGCGATTTTGGTTTATAATGGTGATTGAAGTGTTTATAATAAGATTTTGATATGAATTTGGAAATATCTTAGTGCATATCGCAGCCCGCATGACTTAGTGGATTTTAAGTTGTTTAAGTATGTAAGCTATGCAAATTGCGATGCGCACTAAGGAAAAATTTATTTCCTAAAGTTTTTGACTTAAAGCTCAAAAATAAATGAAATGAAATTCTTTAATTATTTCTAAAGGGTCCCCATTTATTAAAATAAATGGGGATTGTTGTATAGCACAACAGTGTCATATCTAGTACCACATAGTGATATCCGTTAGCGTAAATTCTTAACGCAAGTGTACGAAAAGAGCTCACTTTAGCTGTGTGTGACAAAAATACCTAACAACAAAGATGTTTTATTAACTGCTTTAGGCATGCAATCTACTGTTAAAACAAATGCTGCAAAAAACAGATTTATGTAGTAAAATAAATTAAACAGTGGAAAGAAATAAAAATTACTCAATGCATCCAACGGACAAGACAATATTTAAAGAATTTTGAATATATTATAACACATGGGAAGGGAAAAAATAATAATGTTACCATTTCCCCTCAATGGGATCGGTTATTGGTTGTTCTCAATGCTTTAGATCCAGAAGCTTCTCTCTCTCAATGGTGTAGAAAACCCAGAATGCGTTGAACTCTATGGGAGCTCAATAAGCAAAGAAAATAGTAGCAACAATGAGAATGATCAAAGCGTGTCTATGAAAGTGATAAAAGTGAAGAATGAATGGAAAACCCTCCTATTTATAACAAAATATTGATTTATCCTCGATAAAAGCGCATAATAAAATATTATTAACTAAGATCTAGATCTAACCGCTTGGAAAATTTTATTATGTTTTGTTGGAGGGAAAAGGTATTTAAATTGGTTAAATACCTTTATTTAGAAATAATAAACAAATAGATGATTTATTTTATCATCTCAAGAATGTGGTTAAGGAATAATTAACAAGTAATAATTTGTTTAATTATTTCTAGGTGATTTAGTCAAATTTAACAAGGAATAATAGCTAAATAATGATTTACTTAATTATTCCTATAGAAAAATAAGAAAATTAATGATTTATCTAATTATTTCTCATAATTGGGTTAAATATGAACAATAATATTATTTAAATAATGGTTCAATTAATTATTCCTAGAGGAAAATCAAATAAATAATGATTTATTTAAATACTCCTCATGGGGTTTCTTGTTTTAACCATAAATAACTTAATAAAATATGGTTTATTAAATTATTTCATATAGTGAAAGGAATTTTAATCTGGTAAAATTGGTCTTACGTGGTGTAATTCGATCAATCTAATTGTAAATGGTTAGATTACCAAATTTTGGTGTAACATATTTCCCCCAACGTGTGAGCATTAGGAGCTAATTGTATGACCGAAGTACGTTGTAATAACAAAGTCACTAGACAACGAAGGGGATTCAAAGGGAGAGAGATACATAGATGAAGTGAAGAGAGAGAGGAAAATAACCAAGGGGGGTGAGACCTACAAATGATATAAGTATCCTTTAATGTTTGGTTACAAGTTCTCAGTGAGGCGGGGGAAGCATAACTATGCTTGCCAAGATGAAAAATTAAAATAACAATGGTGCGCCAAGAAAAATGAAACCAAGCAATAATGTACATGATATGCTGGCATAAAAATGGGCCAGGAAGATATATAATGGATCCCACATACATACTGCGCCTGAAAAAACATGAGCCATGACTGAATATAATAATAACTAAGTACATGAGACATAATAACAACTAAATAAGCCCTAATAAACAAGAAAGGGCTTTGAAAATATGAATGGATCATCTAAATGATACATGCAAGCCATGGGCACTGCAAGCGACGGGAACCAAACCCATCAAATTTGTGGAGCTGCATCTAAGGTTGTATCATGATTTGAGGTTATCGGGGCATGTGGGGGGCTACCTGAAGGGCCACCCCCTCATGAGTTCTGAAACATCTCACACACACCCGAGAATCACTGGTACAATCTGTTGAATCATCGGACCGTCAAGTATACGAATCTCGATCATGCAATAATGAGTTGAATTTAAGAGGATGAGAAACAATCAGGTCAAAGGGCAATGATGAGTCCATTTTCCTGATCTGAGGCACCAAACAAGAATGGAAGTTGGAACCAAGGTACACCGCCCTCTAGACCTTTCTTTTGTAATGAATGTGTAGATGTCGACAAAAGGAGGTCCGCCATAAAGTGAGGCAATGAGGAATCCTCAACTAAGGCACGAGGTATCATAGTAAAGTGATTGATGGACTAACACCATACATGATGATGGAATAGGGGGTATTTAGTAGCAGACGGACGACTTCCCTTGGTAGAGAAAAAAAATCATGGATGACCTGGCAGTGACTGACTCAACTCCGGAGGGGATGGGGAATAGTATGAATGGAGGAAAAAATTGGTGACACAAGAGATGGAAAAGGAAAAAATGGATGGAATACTATAGCAAGAGGCAAAGGGACTTGGGATAGAATCCATGAATGTGGTGGTGACTCAACTCGGATGCTCTGGACAATGGTGACTCGTTGATGCTTGAGACCAAGGTGTTCGCCAAAGGAGGTTTTTCCAAAACAGAAAGGGATGCTTGAGAGGGGTCTTCCACCATGGATCTCATGGATGATAATAGACAGAGAATAGTGATTGAAGGGTCCATCATCTCGACATCTTGGGGGGGAGGTATCACAATGGGTGCAGAATTGTCCTCTGGTTTTGTTGAAGTAGAACTCACAAGTAGAGGGTTACATGATCAACTATGAGAAGAATCTATTTGGTTAACAGCCTCAAGGGTGTCATGAAATTCATTGAGATGGGGAAAAATATGAGAACAGTGGCCATAAATATCTCACAAATCACAAGGGTAGTTCATGCGCAACTATTTTAGTTTCTTAGATGAATTAGGTAAGGTAACATGAACCTCCAAGATGTCAGATTCAGAAAACGTCTCGTTGACCATAATTTTGACTCGAGGAAGCTCAGGATAGTTATGGGTGGCATGCCCAACAACATCACATAAAGTGCACGGAGCTGAATTCTTTAGAGGCTTAGGAGGAGTAAGAACTATTTGGGGGGCGTCCACCCTCACTGCTTGCTTTCGCAACAGAAGTAGGTTCCTGCTGAGGTGGATGTGGCACTGAAGAAAAGGGAGGGGTCATAGTGACTTATTGGACCATGTTCAAAGTGGTATATGGCCTGATCTAAACAGGTGGAGTGTTTGTTGGAGGATCAATGTACCAAACTGGGATCCCCAGGGTCAAATTGGGAAGACTCAAGGTAGCCATAATAGGCACTGAAAAGACTCTAAAGGGGGGAGAAAAAATGGTATCTGACCGGAAGGGTAATGGCCTAGAAGAATGGCTCCCAAATGGTTAAGGCTAAGGGGAAATGTTCCTATTTTAAAAAGGATGGGGGAGACACTAGTAGAAGAATAAGGTCCTCGAGGAGAAGGTCTTGAAGGTCGTGTCAAGTTGTAATATCCTAAAATGGAGAATGCAGTAATACTAAAACAAAATATAAGAACTGCAAATAAGTAAAAAATAAATATAAAGAAAACATCAGAATATACAAAGAATTTGAGCCTTTTTATTATATGGAGAGGATTCAGTTACATAATGTACAAAAGATGAGGGAATCTAGCCAAAGAGATGGCCTATAATTATCCTACAAACATGCTACAACTAGCACTGCATAACTGGTGAGCTTACAGGAATAAATACTGCATTTTCCCTTTTGTTATTATTGTACATGAAGCTTCTACAAAAAGGAAATGTAGATATATGGAGCTCAAGAGCTTTGATGATGTGAAGATTCAACATTTGGCCAATGTGATGGGAACTCAAGATAACCCAGAAAGTATTTTCCAGATCTAAAACTTTGGAAAATCACCCTCCTATGGTTTGATCCTTTGAATACTAGGTTATACAGATATGAAGCTAGATATGATCCAAAGATGGCTGCAATATGTTATACAACTAGATGTAAGCTTTGAGGGTTGATCCCTCTTTCAGATCTACAAGCTAGGAGCTTGAGATCTTGTCTCCTCTTCTTCCTCCTTCAAGTTGCAGAAACTGAATATGTGGCTACTACAGAAACTGTGTTGTACAAGAGGAAGAGGCTCTATGCCTACTGAAATGTGCTACAATAAGCTCCAGGCTGATGGAAATGGTGATGGCAAGGTGATAGGATGGTCCCTCACAGGATTACTAGCTGAAATACTAGTAACTTCCTTCCTCCTTTGGATTTGCAATGATGGATTGCACAATACTTGATGGGAATACTACTGATAGGAGGTCAATAATGTTTGGCCTGATGCCAGATCTGAAATGAAGCCCTGGGAATGCTGATATTTAAACCCAAGGTGATAGGAATAATCTTACACCGGTTCTCCAACTGAAATACTGAAGACAACCTCCACCTCCCAACTGATCTTTAGAAATTGTGTAATTCCTGAAGGTAGGTGTCTTGCAGATAATGGAAAATGTGTGGCACCAATTCTTGATGATGAATTAAGTACAACCATTTTCCAAGAGGTACTTAATAAAAGAGGTGGGATTCCCGACCAGGAACACCCAGTGCTAAAAAACACTTGAAATCTTAGCTAAACAGCCAAAGAAATCATGGAATTTCAAATGACAATTCCAGATCTAAACAGATCTTCAAATGAATAATCAAAAGCATTCTTCCAATGTTGCCTTCATCTCCTTTATATAGTTTATGAGCCTTCTCATGCCTTGGCCCACCTCTAAACTGCGTTGTGCAAGTGGACATAATCCTCCATGTTTGAATGTGATGTCTCTCTACGTCCTCCATCATGTCTAGATGCAATGTGCACCCTCTCCATCATGTGTGCATTAATTTCACTACTTCCTCCATCACCTCATCATGAATGCTCTATGATCTTACATTATATGCCTTCCATGATCTTAGTTTACTGCTTCAACCTCCATGATATATCTCATTAGTGAGACATGATCTCCACTCCATTAAAATTATTAGTTGCTCCAGTACTCCATCATCTAGATATAGGCTTAATCAATCCAAATTCACACATAAAAAGTGGATATTTATTCATCTTGAGGATTATGGGTCCCTCCACCCTTTTATTTACTTAATTCATTAAGAAAATTAAGAACTCTAATATTCCAAATATTATGTGAAAATTTGGGAATATTACAGTCCTCCTGGAAAAAAAAATTCTTGTACTAAAGCAACTGCAAAAGTAGATGCAAAATCCATCTATCCCCTCCAAATTTCATCCACATAAGGAAGGCCTCCTCCATTTGCTTCAACGTGTCATGCATGTTTGGTTCCAAAGTTGTCTCTCAAAAGTGCATAGAATGACCTCCAACTGTATGGTTAGATGTCCTCCTTTTTCCATGAGGTACCAAGTGAAAACAATATGATTTCCAACATCATCATCAATACATGAGAAACATAAAATAAATTGGTTCTTTCCACAAAGGAAAAGCTCCATCTCACAATACATCTCTTCATCCCATGCTTTATGAAGTAGATTAAGCATTGACATGCCCTCATTCTTAGCCATATTGGCCTTGTTGGATCCAAGCATCATTCCAACATTATGTCAAACCATATTATCCCAACAGTAACCACCGGAGTAAGGCCCTTTTCTGGCATCCTCCATCTCCCCCATGCAAGATGGACAAGCCAAACTCCCCCAAAAGCAACCAAAGAAACAAGAGATATTGATGGTTTCTCTCCTCCTCATGTGCATCATGGAGTAAAAACATACTGATAGACATGTGGAATGTCACATCAGCCCAATACAAGCAAACACCATCAATACACATCATGAGAGCATCATGCCAAGTTCCACCCAATACAAAACACATAGACATAGGAGATGTCATGTGATGGCCAAACTCTCTGAAGGGAAACCAAGATGAACATGCCTTATTTTTTTCATTCCATCATTGATACATGAGGCATGAATAAGGAAAATATGAGCTATTGGGTGGTAACCATACTCACCTAAGAGCGGCCAGCGCAGCCATGCCTCCTTCCTAATTTCATGAGTGCTTTTCAAGGCATGGATCAAAAAAATAGGATCCTTTGGGTAGTAACCAAACTCACCCAAGAGCAACCAATGTAACCAAGTTTCTTTCTGGACCATGTCATATATCTGAAAGTGGTCATGCAACCCCTTGCTTATCATCCTCACCCACTCATCCCAATGTAGATGATGAGTGATGTTCTGCATAAACATGGTAACCTCCCTTTATAGAATACCATCCACCTTAAGTTGATGAAAAAATTTGCACTCCATGAAATGTTAAAGTGAAGTTATAATGAGATATCTTAATGAGACCTTCTTCTCATCAATGGCCTGCCAAAACCAATGAGGTTATGGATCTGCTTCAGGTATAAGTTTCTCTTTGAGCTGTGAGATGCTCATTGAGAAAGTGTCATCTAGAAATGAGAAATATTCCTCATCTCAAGATGTCTACCATATATCATCTTAACCCTCATTGCTTCATGAGTGAAGCTACCTTCAGAATTCTCCAAGAATAATGGGGCCCCTTCATTATCACTACTTCTAAGTGACAACGCTATAGATCTGCATGGTAATACATATGCTGTCTCAAAGCAAGGCACAATGTTGATCTCATAACCAGTCATTGTACATATGGTCTTGCTCATCCCTTTTTCTAAAACTCTACAATTCAACTCAAAGGGTTGAATGTAACTCAACAATGATGAACTAGGATAGTTCTTCTTCTCTTCCTTTATTAGATCAAGGGTCCTCTGCATTGTAATATGTTGCTACTTCAAATCAACATTTTGTTCTAACCCTTGGTTATGCATTGGCCCTGTTGGCTTGTCACCATAGGTTTCAATAAGATCTACTGAAACAATATGTGATGAAAGTGCATGCATACCTTGGATAAACTGATGTCTGGGATTCTCTTTTAAGAACACAAGAGTTCCTCCAACTGGTACAATGGTGTCTCCAACTGCTGGTAAGAGTGATGGCTTCTCTTCTATCAATGTACCAGCGCTGGAATCTACCTCCTCTTCCTCATGCATCTCCTGAATCATGCATGTAACTCTATATGTCAAGAGCTCAAGACTATCTTGCAAAGATGCAAGTACCTCTTCTATAGATACAAGTACTTATATAGCTAGTGGTGAATATAGTGACTCTTTGTCCAGAGTGACAAGATTTACATCCTCCTTTGTTTCCTTAGGAAATGTCTCTTTGTGACACATCTCTGGTTTTCTCACATCAAACTTCCTTTTGAACTTGTGAAAGAAATCTGAATATTTAGTCACCTTTGCATGCTCCATGTGACCAAACCACTAATCATTGGCTTCACCTAAAATATCAAGTGTCCATCAAATGGAGGCAAATAAAATCTCTTGTGCCTCTTTCTTCTATTGATGCTATAGGATCTTCCTTCTTCTTTGAGTTCAAAGAATTATTGGAGAGTTAGACTCTCTTTGAATGCTCTAGATTGTGCTTTGTACTCTTCAAGATACAGACTGAAAGTCTCATGAGTTGCAAGTTCTCTTCTTTCTTCATGATAGATCTCATCTATCTACTTCTTATTTTGATGCAAAAGATGAAGTGTCCACAAGTTGAGCCAAAGATCATGTTCTAATACCACTTTAATATCCCAAAAGGGATAATGCAGTATTAATAAAACACAATATAAGAACTGCAACTAAGTAAAAAATAAATCTAAAGACAACATCAGAATATATAGAGAATTTGAGCCTTTTTATTATATGGAGAGGATTCATTTACAGAATGTACAAAAGATGAGAGAATCTATCCAAAGAGATGGCCTAGAATCACCCTGCAAACATGCTACAAATAGCATTACGTAACTGGTGAGCTTACAGGAATAAATATTGTCCCTTTTTCTATTGATGTACATGAAGCTACTGCAAAAAGGAAATGCAGATCTATGGAGCCCAGGAGCTCTGATGATGCCAAGATTCAAGATCTAGTCAATGTGATGGGAACCCAAGATAACCCAGAAAGGATTTTCTAGATCTACAACTTTGGAAAATCACCCTCCTAGGGTTTGATCCTTTGAATGTTGGTTTATGTAGATCTGAAGCTATATCTGATCCAAATATGGCTGCAATATGTTATAACACTAGATCTAAGATTTGAGGGTTGATCCCTCCTTTAGATCTACAAGCTAGGAGCTTGAGATCTTGTCTCCTCTTCTTCCTCCTTCAAGTTGCAGCAAATGAATATGTGGTTGCTACAGAAACTACACTATACAAGAGGGAGAGGCTCTATGCCTGCTAAAATGTACTACAATAAGCTCTAGGCTGATAGAAATGGTGATGGAAAGGTGAGGGGATGGTCCCTCACAGGATTAATAGCTAAAATATTACTAACTTCCTTCCTCCTTTGGATCTGCAATGATGGACTACGCAATCCTTGATGGGACTGCTGCTGATAGGAGGTAAATAAAGTTTGGCCTAATGCCAGATCTGAAATGAAGCCCTGGGAATGTTGATCTTTAAGCCCAAGGTGATAGGAATAATCCTACACTAGTTCTCTAGTTGAAATACTGAAGACAACCTCCACCTCCCAACTGATCTTTAGAAATCGCGTAATTCCTGAAGGTAGGTGTCCTGTAGAGAATGGAATATGTGTCACACCAATTCCTAATGATAAATTAAGTACAACCCTCTTCCAAGAGCTACTCAATGAAAGAGGTGGGATTCCTGACCAGGAACACCCAGTGCTAAATAACACTTGCAGTCTTAGCTAAACAACCAAAGAAAGCATGGAATGCCAAATGATAATTCCAGATCTAAAAATATCTTCAAATGAATAATCAAAATCATGCCTCCAATGTTGCCTTCATATCCTTTATATATTTTATGAGCCTTCTCATGCCTTGGCCCACCTCTAAACTGCATTGTGCATGTGGACATAATCCTCCATGTTTGACTATGTTGTCTCTCCAAGTCCTCCATCATGTCTAGATGCAATGTGCACCCTCTCCATCATGTGTGCATTAATTTCTACTTCCTCCATGACTTCATCATGAATGCTCTATGATCTTACATTAGATGCCTTCCATAATTTTAGTTGATTGCTTCAACCTCCATGATCTATCTCATTAATGAGACATGATCTCCACTCCATTCACATTAGTAGTTTCTCCACTACTCCATTATGTAGATCTAGGCTTGACAATCCAAATTCGCACATAAAAAGTGGATATTTATTCATCTTGAGGATTATGGGTCCCTCCACCCTTTTATTTACTTAATTCATTAAGAAAATTAAGAGATCTAATATTCCAAATATTATGTGAAAATTTGGGAATATTACACAGGTGACCAGCAACAAGTTGTGGAGGCATCCACTACTGGTTGGTCAACTCGGACTGCTTGTGGATAGCCCGAGACACTTGCACCATGTAAACACTTGATGAAATAGGGTCAATGATAAGAGGGGGCAAGCCAGGGAATGAACCAAGTAAGGTGAAATCTATATAGACTCCTGGTGAAACACTAGTGAAATGTGTGATTGATTGTTTATCGGCCATCGAAGATATGATAGGCTCAGGGGAGGTCTGAGAATTTTATTCCTAATATATCAATTGATCTTTGGTGACAACATTTCCATTATAGGGAAAGCACATCTTATGGTGAACCGCAAGTGTGACGTCTAACATCGCATAAGTATAGATACGACCCAAGAGGATATTGTAATCAAAGAGGGCATCAATTACTTCAATGTCAACACAAATAGTATTTCCCTCAAGAGTGACAGGACAATTGCGGAACATGCCAATGGGCTAAGAAGGGTGGTTGTCCCAATCATGCAAACTGATGGTGTATGGGGCTAAGTTGGGTGATTTGAGATTATTCCAAATAGAGGTGGACATCATGCAAGTGGATGCGACCTCATCAATGATACATCTCTGAACATGGGCATAACGAATCTTAACTTGTATTTGGAAGGAAACATATGAAGGTAAAGGGGGATGTTTTTATTTTTCAACATAAAATACGACCAAAAAATCATCTAAAGAATCCAAAATTCTTGAAACAGATAGTAGAGCTTTTCATTGAGATGGGCACGACTGGAGGACTTCCAACGTTGACATGGCAGCAGGCGACTATGACAAATCATATACTATGTTGTAGGTGTGGGCAGCTTTGGAGGAAGCATCATTTCAGTGTAATGGCCCTTGAGGGATCTTGTGAATGACCTCTACCCTAGGCTGAGGGATCAATAAAGGAACATTGGGTGTCAAAATGGACATTGTGGAAACTTTTTTTGGGACTCGGTTACAAACGTAGTAGGTTGCTTGTCATATTGGCGTGACCAGGTCTAATGTTTGATATTAGCAGTATTGACATCTTCAGAATTCATCATGAGAATATGGTAATCACGGGTACTAGACTTTGGAGGTTGAGGAGCATCCTGACCTTGAGGTGGTTGGGTAGTAACATATCCTTGCTAAGGGAAAGGATTGGTGAACACAGCCGGTTGAGATGGCGCAATGTTTAGAGGAATCAAAGTGATGTCTTGTTGTCCTCTAGACATTGCTTGTGCTTCCCACAACTGGTGCATCTGGGGTAAAAGGGGAAAATCATGATTATAATGGCCATGGACACCACAACAAGAACAAGGCTTGTTCATATGAAGAGGCTTGTTTTGCTTAGCCTGATCACCCTGTTTCTAGTTAGGCTTGTCCCTTGGGGTGCGTTTGGTTGAGTGCCTTGGCGCCCTTGGTTACCCTACACTAGTTGGTTTTAGTTGCCTTTTCCATTATTATGTTTATTATAATTAGGAGGATTAGTTGTGCACATACACCTGACCTTGAGGAGGCAGTGGCTGCTGTGGCGGAGGTTGAGAAGGCGCGAGAGGCTAGGGAACTGATTTCGGAGGGGTTGGATCATTAAGTTGTCTATAAGGATATAAAGTAGGTTGAGAAACATTGGGGCAAATAGGTTGAGAAATAGTTGGCCTTGGCATCGGTTGATGCAGTTGGGAAAATGTGTAAGGTGTGCTTTGACCTGGATACATGCTGCCAGAAGGGGGATAAGTGTTGGAGGATTTGGTTCCTCCATGGTAGAAACCATAACCCATGGAAGGATGAGTATATGGATGTGAAATAAATCCAATGATACCATTGGCAGCATGAGATTCCCCTGGTGTGTTGGCACCACTAGGTCTAGGGAGATCTGGAAAAACGGTATAAACATAACCAAACAAGGCGTAGATCAAGTCATATTTTAACGTGATTTGGATAGCTTCTTCCTTGGTCTGAGGAAATTGAGATGTTACATCTTTACCAATGGAAGTAAAAAGTGTTCTGATAAACCAATCCATATAGACATGGTCTTAGAATGTAGGAGCTTGCATAGGCTCCTCCTTCTATGCCATTCTTGGACATGGTTAGAAAGGCAGGTGGAAGAAGTTTAATAGAATGTGGTCAACAACTCAGTACTAGTATCATAATAGAGAGGTAACTAGAAGTAGGACAGAAACACTTTAGCAATATTCGAAAAAGTGGAATGAGACGCAGAATTCTGGTCAATTTACCACTTCACAGCTTCTCCAGTGAGTGTACGCTGGAACAACCGAAGACAAATGGATTCAGTGGTAATAGAATTGGACAAACACCACATGTGAAAGGAGTGGATGTGATTAGTAGGGTCCTCTCTAGTGTTTCCTTAAAACTTAGGAATATCTGAAGAAATCTTAGTTGGCATAGCAGGCCAACCTAGATTGTGGAGTATAGGGTCTTTTATTAACTGGCTGAAATTGGGAAGGCTTAAACCTACCATGAAAGGTAGCAAAGGAGTAGCTGGAACAGTTGTGGTAGTGGCTCCACTAGTAGCGGCGCCATCATTATGGATAGGGCCACTACCAGATTGAGGACTTGCACCTTCATTGGCACCTGGCATGATGGCATTAAAAGGGTGAGGGGAACCGGGCTCGGAATCAGAGGAAGAACCCGATGAACTAGAATCAGAGTTGGTATAGGGACTCTACAGAATAATAACTTGGACCCTATGTTGTGGAGTAAGTCTTCCTAAAGGAAACTGAAGGTGAAGGCCTTGGAGTCTCCGAGATAAACGCCTTGTGGGCACAATGATGGGAAATCGCATATGACACAAAAATGTTGAATAGTGATAAACAAAGGCTCAGTGAGGTAGATAAATTAATTGCAATATTTATGTCTTAGCTTGGCGGTGTAAACTAAGCGCTATTTTCTTTAGGTGTGTGTGTGTGAAAGTCATGTGTTAATTTTAATTAAGCACAGAATATTTTATAAATAAAAATAAAATTTTTTGAAGTACTATAAATAAAAGTAAAAAGATAGTAAAATAAACAGCTACACATGCATAAATTCAACCCAAAAGAAGGCTTCCCAAACAAATAGTCGAAAAGGCGGGAAAAATTGACTCAAAACAAAAAATATGGCCAAAATATCTAATTTCTAAGGGACAGGGATATAATGACTCATATTTGCTGGAAAAGGTGTAGAAAACAGCAAGAAACTGGAGGGGAAAACTACTGCAAAATAAGAGGTGAAAGGTTAAAACGTTAGGGAAAACAAGGGCACCCTACGGGAAAGACCAAACAAAACTCAAGAGGGGGTTTTGGATGGAATAATAACTGATCAAAAGGGAACTGAAAGAAGGATAGATCAGACCCTGAAACAATGGTTGAAAGCACTACAAATCTTAGACAACCTACTCAGTTGAACCCCTCCTAGAAAGGTGGAAGTGTACTAAAACCCTAAGGGGCTTGGTTCTACTTCAAGAAGACAATTTGAGCATATCCAGACCTAAGACGGGTTGAGATGGAGGTCAGAAAACCCAAAATAGTGCTTGCGGAAAACCTTGATTATCACAGAAAATCCTTAGAAAAAAATTTGCAACTCGTAGGTACTGACCTGTAAGCTATGGAAATGAAATTTTTTGGGCTAACAGGTGCGAGTTCAGGCATAAACCACAAGTTCTATGCCAAAAAGTGTGAGTTTCAGTTCCTAGATCCTCGAGTGGCAAGTTTCTGAAAAGTTGTTGTCTCTGGAGTGGTTGATACCTGTTACCTGCCGAAAACACCCGAAAATACATGGAATTTAGAATTTTTACTATTTTATTGCATAAAAGTTTAAAAATGGCATCAAGAGACTGAAAGAAGCTAAAGAAAAACCCTAGTTACTAAAGCTGATGGTCACACAAGAATATGAATTACAACAGTGACGTCACCAATTGTTAGCGTAAATTATTAACGCAAGTGTACGAAAAGAGCTCACTTTAGCTGTGTGTGACAAAAAGCCCTAACAACAAAGATGGTTGCTTAAATTATTTATACCTGCAATCGATAGTTAAAAAAAATGCTGCAAAAAAAAATATTTATGCAATAAAAGAAGTTAAACAGTGAAAATAAATAAGAATTTCTCCATGCATCCTGTTAACCAGCTATAAAATTTGTTATATCAAATGTTGGCTAAAACATTTTTGGAGTCTTCAAGAAACAATTTTTATTGATAAAATATGTTATCTATTGAAGACTCTTGAAGGCCTCATGCCTCTGTCCAAATCTTCACTTTTGTTTCCATTTCACACTCTGAAATTCTGCTGATTTCATGAGAAAAGACTGCTGCAAAAAACCCCTTTTTCCCCCTCCTCCACTCAAAAAATAACCTTCATTTTGCTCCCCTTTTTCTCCATAAAAGTCCTCTATTTTCATGATTCCCCTTCTTCCATTCATGAAAATCATTTTTACATAGTTTAAAACTCATTTTTAAACTATACCGAAACCCCCAAATCCATTGAAAAACATTGAAAAAATCATAAAAAATACATATTTTTGTATAAAGACTTAAGCCCCCTTGGGCTAATTCCTAAACCACTTCCCCATTATATGCCCTAGTGCTAGAACCAAGTGCTAGACCTATCGAGCGCTTATCGCATTGGAACTTCCGAACAAATGCAAGTCTTTTGTGTGTAAACATTGAAACCTCCGATTGCGATGGCCTGATCGCACAATTACATCGACCATTCCCCGATCGCGCAATCGCATCGACCATTCCCCGATCGCGCAATCGCATCAGCCCACCTTCGATCATCAATTCCCGATTCATTCCCCACCATTGATCTGGCCCTCAGATTAACGGTCTACATCTAATCGCATTGGAGATTTTTGTAACACCCTCCCTCTTTCCTCCTCCGATCATGAGATCCTCTGATTGAATATGGACCGTCCACATGTCCGGATCAGACGGTCCCAGATAATTCCTGCATTATTTCATCGCCCTCCTCCTTCCACCAAGAGGATTTTAGGCGCGTAATCCCCACCGTTGATCTCCGCACGATCAACGGTTCTGACTTATTTTTCCCTCCTCTCTCCTTTAACCTCCGCAAATATATCCCAACCGTTGGATGATGCCATCCAACGACCACGCACCTCTCCACACCCTCTAAAGAAGTATACCAAAAAATGCAGGATTTTATAATATTTTTATGTACTTTTGCAGGTGTTTAATGGTTTTCCATTATATTTAAAGAAAGGTCGAAGGCCGGGAATGACGATTCCCATGCCTTTGATTCATCAAAGGAAACCATTCGTAGGGTTCAAACTCCACGTCTCGTCGATGCTTCATGGGCATTGATGCCTTGTGAGCCCTGCACAACACTGCACATCAACAAGACATAGACAATAAAATAATTAAAAAGAGTATCAGTGTCAGAGACAGAACACAACAGAACAGAAGATTGAAGACAAATTTGTGGGGATTACGGCTAAGATTGATTATCAAAAGCCTAATCCTCCAAATTAAAACACAGTAAAAGAAAATCATAATTGTTTTATCAGACAGAAAGGCCTCCACCGCCACATCTGAGGCAAATTGATTCCTCCTAGCTACCACAAAGCCACATGTGCCTCAAAGCATTCAAATAGAGGCCAAAGTTATTGATCAAATGAATATATTTTCCTCAGCACAACCAAAGATTTAATTCTGCTAAGGGAACTTAATGCGAAAAATATCAGCAGAGTTATTACATCCTGAAACAGAGCCTAAAAGTCAACAAAAGTTCCCACTGAGCTTAAATCTTAAATGTAAAACATTAATACAGACAGAACACCTGTAAACTTCTCCATCGAGCCCCTCAAAGGCCAAGAAGTCATTAATTTGTATTAATTCTCTTGGGAGATCTTTTATCCTCTCCCACCTCCTCATCCTTCTATAAATACTGTTGTAGAAGATGAGAAAATGTTGGTTGTAGAACTTTGAAATATACTTGAGTCTGAGATTTCTACTTGTAAATAGTGTTCACTGGCTCTTGAAGCTCTGCTTGTGATAGATAAGTTAGTCTAGGAAGTATAGGTGATTGCTAAACTAAATCATTGGACTTAAAGCTGTAACTAGTTTGAAGCATCAATACAAGTTGATTTATGGGATCCTAGTCTATGTCGACGGTGATGTTATTTCTTATTGTAAATTGTTATTTTATTTCTATTTCCATTCTGTCCATCTTCTCTGATAAATAACAACAATTATAGAGTTAGGTTTTGCTGTCAGACAGTACCCTTCTCTTACTGATAAGCTTTATCTCAATTTTTTCTTCTAAATTGTGTTATTTAGGGATGATTTAATTCAATTTAAGCATAGGAATGTTGGCATTCCCTCGTCCTATTGTCTTAGCTAAATATTATTCTTAAATGTTATTTTCAGTTCATGTTAAGTAGAGAAAAACTAAGGAAGATATGGTGTGCCCTGGTCCTAGTTTTATCCCAAAATACTGTTTGAAAGTTTCCCTAAGAATGTGTTAAAAGCAGGTTAGGTTAAAAGTCCTTACCTGATCTTAGATTGTTCTTTTTTATCTTATATGTCTTCTTTTTTGTGTTTTAAATGTTTTCTATTGAAAGTGTATCAAAAGCAGGCTAGTTTAGAAGCACTTACCTAATCTTAGATTACTTTTATGTCTTTCTTAAGTGTATGTCAAAAGCAAGCTAGTTTAGAAGTACTTACCTGATCTTGGGCTGCTCTTTGTTCTTCATTTGTTTAAATTCCCCTTCTTGTTGTACCATTTCATTCCATAAATCAAACTTTAGAGAGATCCTTAGACATAGATGACTTGCCCCATGGACCACTCTTGCCTTTTGTTGTTTCAGTTAAACCCTATTATGACTCCATAGCCCAATGGACTAAAACCTGCAATTATCTATCTTCTCGACCAAAGCTTACTTTGATTGCTTGCAACTTCACACCTTTGAAACTCTTTCCATTTAGGAATTTCCCTCAAACCATAATCATGCTCAACCATCCAAAAACAAAACAAACCCTCGGCCTTCATAACTAGCCTAATATCATTACCCAAACTTCAAAGACAAATCCAATCTTTGCACCTTATTGGAGAGATCCCTCTCCGACTTCAGGAGGGCTTGATCCTAGAATCCCAAAGTGGTTGAAATAATGTTGCTTCTGCAGTTTTAGTCTCACCAATCTGCTAAAATTACAGATTCCTAACACATCCAACAGACAAGACAATATATAATTTTTTTTAATATATTATAACACCTAGGAATGAAACAAATAATAGTGTTACCAGTCCCCCTTAATGGGATGGGTTCTTGGTTGTCCTCAAAGCTTCAGATCCAGAAGTTTCTCTCTCTCAATGGTGTAGAAAACACTAGAATGTGTTGAACTCTATGGGAGCTTAAGAAGAAAAGAAAATAGTAGCAGTAATGAGAATGATCAAAGCGCGACAATGAAAGTGATCAAAGTGAAGAATGAATGTAAACCCCTCGTGTTTATAACAAAATATTGAGTTATCCTCGATGATGGTGCATAATAAAGTATTATTAGCTAAGATCTAGATCTAACTGCTTGCAATATTTTATTATATTTTGTTGGTGGGAAAAGGTATTAAAATTGGTTAAATACCTTTATTTACAAATAATAAACAAATAAATGATTTATTTATCATCTCAAGGATATGGTTAAGGAATAATTAACAAGTAATTATTTGTTTAATTATTCTAGGTGATTTAGTAAAATTTAACTAGGAATAATAACTAAATAATGATTTAATTAATTATTCCTAGAGAAAAATAAGAAAAATAATGATTTATCTAATTATTTATCATAATTGGGTTAAATATGACTAGGAATATTATTTAAACAGTGGTTTAATTAATTATTCTTAGAGGAAAATCAAATAAATAAGGATTTATTTAATTATTCCTCATGGGGTTTCTTTTTCTTTAACCAAAAATAGCTTAATGAAATATGGTTTATTAAATTATTTCTTATAGTGAAAGCAATTTTACTATGGTAAAATTGGTCTTACATGGTGTACTTCGATCCATCTAATTGTAAATAACTAGATGACCAAATTTTGGTGTAATAGTATCAGAGCATGGTTGCACTCTCCTTGGGTGTTGATTGGTTTTTGTTCTCCTGGTGTCATAATTGATACCATAAAGTGGTATCAGAGCATGGTTACACTCTCCTTGGGTGTTGTTTGGTTAATGTTCTCTTGGTGTCATATATGATACCACAGAGTGGGATCAAATCATGGTTTCACTATCCTTGTATATTTTTTGGTGTATGTTCTCTTTGTGTCATATCTGATACCATAGACTGGTATCAAAGCGTGCTTGTGCTCTCCTTGGGTGATTTCTAGTTTTCGTTCTCTTTGGGTGGTGTATGATTTCCGGTCTCTTTGTGTGATATCTAATACCAGAGAGTGGTATTAGAGTAATGTTCAACCCTCAGACTTGATGGGCAGTGTGTTGATCATGCATTTATTTTGGTTGCATATGTGTTTCCCATACCAATGGTGCATGTGTTTTTTGCATTTTTGTTTTGTTGGCCAGGTGGCAATGGTGTCATCATGGAAGTGTTGATGGTGTGGTTGTAAACATGTTGTCATGAGTGTGTGACTGGTTATGTGTTGTTCACACTTATGTATTTTTCGTGCACGCTTGCTTACATGTTGCTACATGTTGTGTATGCATTTCTTGTTGATGCTAGGTCACATATTGGTCATGTTTGTGTGTTTTCCGTGTATGCTTGCTTATGAGATGCTATATGTGGGACATGCATTGGTCGTTCATGATTGGTTTTAGATGTCAAGTGGGTGCATACGGTAAAGTTTGCATGGGTTTGGTGAAGTTTTTTGTGCATAAGGTCATTGTATACAGTTAGGTCGTCATCATGATATTGGTATGTTATGATTCTAATTTGTTGGCTAAGATAGAGCAGGAGATGCAGACCATCTAAGTGAAGTTGCAGCATTGGACCTCGAGGAAAGAGCATGTCGTCATACAGGTTGGGATGTTGGGCATGTAGGTATTTTGGTTAAGGATTGTTATATGCATTATGGTTATGAGTATTCCTTTCATTCTATTGATGATATGGTTACATATATTATAGATGCTAGTTTATTAGTGTAGTTATATGTACATGTGTCGGATAGTCATGAATGATAGTAACCTGTGGTGCTATGCATTTCTATTGTTGTTTTATGTTAGATAACTTATATGTTCTTGATGAGTGTGTTATAGGTTAATTTGTTGTTTTATGATAGTGACTCGATGATTAGGGTTATTTAATTAATATATTGATGTTATATGTATTATACTAATTTGGATTGGCCCATGTAGATGGTTAGGGTTATGACATTCAAGCATGATTCGAACTAATTATGATAGTGTGTTGTATCATGACTATACTTGTTGTGCATATGTGATTGTTATGCATGAATGAAAAATGTTTATGAGCTTATGATGTGAACGTGTTAGCTAGTTGCTATTATGGATATCACGACCTTATTTAGGTTGATTTGATTTTTTGTGAAGTTAGTGTGCTAATCTAGATTGAGTGTGCAGACAAGATAGCCTCCCCTGAGAAACATTAAGGTGTGAATTTGCTTATGTCGTGTACTTGGTGCTTAAGTGTTTGATTATATCATCTATTTGGTGTTGAGTGTTTGGTGTCTACTATGTCATCTAGTTTATTTATCTAACATGGTACATTTACAATATGTTTCAATGTTATATTAATTTCATGATATGAGCATATGTCTATAAATTTGCATGAAGTAATAATCTTGTTTTAAGATGGTTGTACTAATGCATATGTGCTAAGGCAGCTAATATGTACTTGAGTATAAGTAGGTGATAGTTGTAGTATTACAATTATTACTATTAGTTGATTATGATATGGTTGTTGTTCTTGGTATAGGTTGATTTTAGTTAATAGATATGATATTTGGAACATGTGATTTCCATGTGTGAACAATTGACGGGAGACATGCCTGGTATTGGCATAAAAAGGTAAGGTAACTGGTATATTGTATGTTTATATTATACAAAAAAATGATGTGTTTATGGCGGGATGATGCAGGGGATTGCATGGAAAAAGAGACTTCCATGAAATTTTTGAAAAGGCTTGGGTTGACATCTCCCTTGGAAGCTTTGGGAACCCATGGGGGGTGGAGTCATGGTAATTGTTTCTATTATTATGCTTTTTATCTCTTGTTATTTTTGCACTTTATTTGTGGTCTTGATTGAGATTTCCCTTAGAAGCTTTGGGAACCCATGGGGGATGGATTCATGGTGATTGTGTATATTGCATGGCCATGCCACTTTTTTTTTGGTGTCATGTTCTTATGGATTTTCATGGTTTTCTTATTATTTTTTTCTTGTCTTTCCTTTTATGTTTTGAGTCTTAGGAATTGGTTGGGAAAGAGGAAACTTAATGGAAATTGGGGAGAGCTGTGTGGTACGCAACAAGTAATGTAAGAACCAGATGAAGCTTGGTGCATGAGTAAAGGGCAGCGGAAGGTAAGAGTATGAAATTCGGTTGTGTTAGAGTCAGTTTTTCAGTGATCAAAGATAGCACTTTTGAGAGTTTTCCATCGGTTCTTTAGTCAAAAACTTTTTCTTTTTCAGCTAGTCTTCAGCAAAAATTTTGGTCATTCAACAGGTCCTATCATGATATTATGCTCCTTCACATAATTTCATCTCCATTTAGAGGTCTAAAGTCATGTCACTCCATCTCATATAGGTCAATTCTAGGGTCAAAATTACGTATGGAAAAAACTTTAATTTTTCACTAAAATAAGGCAGTGAAATCTCCATTCCATTCATAAAAGTCTAGTTGAAGGAGCAAGCTGGTTTTTGTAGTTCAATAAACTCTCTATCATAAAATTTCTCTATTATGTTGTTGTATTCGAAGAGAATTGAATATCTTTGTATGAGAAATTTATTTTCGAAATTGCATGCTTATCAAAATTTTATCTTTAATATTTCGAAAATTCACCCTTGAGACCATAGGATTTAAATCTTATGTGTTATTCTCCATTACCGTTATTCTCCACTACCCATGTGACACGTTATATTTTCTTACCCGTCAATCATCCATGTCACATTTCCTTCATCATACCCCTACCCTACCATTTATTAAAACTCCATCGTATGTTAAGTACCCCAGACCTCATCGATCATCCATCACATCTCGATCACATTCGATGGCCCACATGTGACTTCGCCGCCCCCCACCCCCCCCAATCGTCTGAAACTTGACGTCAAGGGAGGGGGTACGGGTCTGAAAATAGTGGTTTTAAAGCCCGACCCCACCGCTACGTGTCAAAACCATACGATTCTTCACCCACCCTGCATGAAACTTCTTACTACCATTGTATCCCCCCAAAAATCCCACTTATCTGTCGGTTGAAACCATTACTTCTCCTCTGAATCATGTCATGCTAACCTAGACTATAGACTATCCAATTAGGTTAATTATTGCCTTTCCATAACCCATATCCAATTAATTTGATCCTAACCATTAGGCTAACGTACCCGTGCCCTTTTCAAATGGGAATTAATTCAATTACCCATAAATTCATCACTAAACACCTATTTTGAATTTTTATTCTACTTTTTTATCTACTCTGAACAAGATTACAAATTCACAATAATTGACGAGAACTCTAGAGATCAACCTTACCACTGATTAAATCCTTCCTTTGCAGCTGTTCACATTCTTTCGATTTGCAGAGCTTCTCCTCAGTCTCGGCCTTCGTTTTTCATCAGAAATTCTTGTTTCCACTGTTCCAATGGAGCCAATCATGCCTCCAAAGAATAAAGGACTAGAAGAACCAATAATTTTGTTATACACCCTCCAGTTGACTTTAATCACATACCATTAGCAGACAGATACCACAAAATCCATGAAACTCTTAGTGACCTTGAGCTATTTGAATTATACTTCTGGTTAGAAGATAAATTCTTAGATAAATCTGATGATATAGGATTATTGGATTCTAATATTCCATGTTTTATCTTTCCTCACACTCATAATGCTCTAGAATTTGTTAGAATATGCCAAGCTTGGTATATGCCTAACTAGAGAGCTAGTAACGCTCCTATAGGAGATATTTTAGTGACCATCACTGCCCAAACCATTGAACAAATGATACAAGTTCCAACCAAAGAAAATTCCACACCATTTTCCTAAGAAGCCTTGATTGAAATATATCAGAAGTTATATTTTTTGAAGAGAGCTCAAACTTTTGAGTTGTTTATGACTGAAAATGATCCATTACCCAAGAAAAACCGTCCATTTCCATCATTTATTTTCCCTGAAATAGCCAAAAAATCATCATAGTCATTTCATGCCTTTTTGGTTATTATTCATACCAATGGGTAGATGAAGCCATCATAGGATTCATGTCCATTTTATCCACAGATTCCAAAACCTCCATCATTTTCAATTTCATTCAATTGAAGAGGTTTTCAGTTATGCCTCTATGTTAGTTTACTTGTTCTTATATTCTCAGGGAGACAAATTTAATTTTTCCTTAGAAAAATTGGATGAATAAGGAAATCAAAAGTCAATCATTTTCTGGACTTCATTGGTGATGAAGGAAAAAAAAGAGTATTCATATATGTTGAAGTTCAACAAGAAATTTCAGCACCCATGCTATTGGGGGACCAGGAGGTCCAAGCAGCACCTACACTAGTGTGGGACCAGGAGATCCAAGTAGCACCTACACTAGTGTGGGACCACAGGTCTTAGCACCACCTACATTGGTGTGAGATAAATTGTGTGCATGTCTATTTTAGTTATCCATTAATTAAGATGGACAATAAAATGTAATCTAATCTCAAAATAACTTATAATATTTAACTGAGTGTGATAAACTTAGTTATCTCATGAATTTCGAGTTGAGAGTAGTTGGTGAGGCATGCAAAGTAATTATAGTTGTAACAGAGTTTGAATTGCAGTGGTGCATTAGTTAATGTAGGTTGTAATTAGTTTAACTCAGTTAAATGAGTTAAACTTAGTTGTGCTAGTTGTAATTGTTTGATACACTAGTGAGAGATCAAGTGAATTAAATATTAATTAATTCACAATCAGTGATCTCACATGAAACTGAGGATTTACTATTATTGGATGCATGCATGTCAGTTCTAGTGGAGATCTAGTTGAGATCTAGGTGAAAGGGAAGTTGATTATCAGTTGTAGGATTATTGGGTTGCACCCATGAAACCAAACACCCATTGGATTTCCCATGATCTGTGCACAGTTTAGGAAGGCCAAAATTCCTATGGAATAGGGATTGCATTCCACACAAATTGTCCAAGCAAGGCAGGCTGTTTGGAGGCAGTAAATTGGCTAAGTATTGGTTATTTTTATCTGAGACAGTGTGAGACAATTAGTTGAGTATAGGAGGGCTCTTATGAGAAGCGTTGTATGTAATTTATTCATCTATCCATGCTGAATATACAATAGAATATAGTTGGGTTTTGAGAAACAAGCTTTCCCTGGGAAATTATCTGTGTTGTGACTTGATTGATTCTTCTTTTCTTCATGTGATTGGTGATTGTGTTTTTAATTCCAAAATTGATTTGTAGAAGAAATTCAGTATTTAAATTTAGTACATTATTAGATCAGATTGAATCCATGATATACATGCTTTTTGTATAATTTCTACATGGTATCAGAGCACGGGAAATCACAATAATGAAGGAGGAGTTGAGTTTGTGACTAGATCGAATTCGAATTTGCAGAAAGACTTTCTTGGTGCTACAGTTGATCTAGGATCGAAATGGCTTTCAATGTCTTGAGATTGGAGTATGCACTCGCGGGAAGCTCGAACTATATTTCTTGGAATGACAGGATGGATGCAGTACCTAAAGACAATGGATTGAAGGAATTCATTGACAATGATGTTCCTAAACCTGCTATGACAGATGCTGCAAATCTTGATGCATGGCAAAAGAAAGTGGAAAAGGTGAGGAGGATCCTACTAGAGGGAGTACGGGACCACATTTTCTAAAGCCTCCATGGGAAAGCCACACCATATGAAATGTGGAAGACTTTGACAAATCTATTTCAGAGCAGCAATGACCATAGGAAATTGGCACTGAAAGATAAACTCAGGAAGATCAAGATGGAGAAAGGTGAATCCATGCCAAAATATTTAACAAAGTTTGTCCAATGTCAGGATGAACTCAGGAGTGTTGAAAAAATTGTCGTTGATGATGATTTGGTGATATTAGCTCTCCTAGGACTTCCCAAGGGTTGTCACAATTATCAAGACTCTATCAATGGAAGGGAAAAGCTGCCAGATTGGGAACGAATGTGGTCAGATTTGGTTCAGGAGGAGTTTAGATGAAACACCAGAGATGGATATTCATCTAAGAATTAAGATGAAGAAGATTGTGCTTTGGCTGCCAAGGCAAAGAAAGGGAATGGGAATAAATTCCATTCCAAATCCGAGTCCAAACATGGCAAGAAGTGGGACATGTCGAGGGTGAAGTGTTTTCACTATCACGAACATGGGCATTATTCTACTAACTGTCCACAATAGAAGAAGAACAAGAAGGTTGGAGGAGCTGCGACTGGTGAGATTTTGGCCTCACAATTTGAGCTTGACTTCATATTGATCACATGCATGGTGTTAATTCCATTGGGATCTGTGTGGTATTTGGATAGTGGGGCTTCCTTTCAGATGATGAGAGACAAGAAATTTTTCAGTAGCTTGGAGGAGAAGGATCTCCATATGCATATTGAAATGGGTGATGATGGGCGGTACAGTGCTACCGGGATTGGTACCATTACCTTCCATAGATATTCAGGTAAACCCTTTCAATTAAAATATGTAATGCATGTACCAGGGTTGAAGAAAAATTTAGTCTCACTTGAAATGTTGGAGGATAGAGGCTATGATGTTGTTTTTAGTGAAGAAAAATATTTCCTGCGACACAAAACAACAGGACAAGCCAAGAAGATATGGATTCGAGTTAAGAATATCTACAAGCTAGATGTGGATGGTTGCACACAATTTATGGGAAAGGCGGACAAAGTGGTGAGACGGGATGAGGGAAAATTATGGTACAGGAGATTGGGCCATCTTCACCATGGAGCCTTGAAATTCATGCAGCAGATTTCTATTGGTCTTCACAAGGGTACACTTGCGCAGTTAGCCACATGCAAGGGATGTACTATGGGAAAATATGTAAAGGCCACCTTTCATGAGAAGGAGAATCGAGCCTTGGGGATCCTTGAGAGAGTTCACACAGACATGTGTGTACCATTATCTGTTTCTTTGACAGCAAAAAATAAGTAATATGTGATATTTGTTGATCAATTTTCTCGTAAGTGTTGGATCTACTTCATGCAGAAGAAATATCAGACATTCTCAAAGTTTCTTGAGTTTAAAGCAGTAGTGGAGAAAGACACAAGGAAGCAAGTGAAGGCTCTTAGGAGTGATAATGGTGGTGAGTACATCTCTAATGAATTCAAGAACTTCTGCAGCAAAGAAATAATTCAAAGTGAACTGATAACACCTCACAACCCACATCAGAATGGGGTTGATGAAAGAAAGAACAAAACGATTGTGAGTGCAACAAGAGCGATGTTTCATGATCAAGGCCTACTGATGCATCTGTGGGCAGAAGCATGCAACAATGCAGTATTTGTGCAGAACCATTGTCCTCATAGAATACTTGGCATGAGTATGCCAAAATAGGCTTTCACTGGTAAGAAACCTAATATTTCACATTTTAAGATTTTTGGCTCATATGTTTATGTGCATGTGACCAAAGACACCAAGAAGAATATAGAACCAACAACTAATATTGGGATTTTTGTGGGGTACATTGAAACACCCCACAACTATCAGGTGTATTTCAAAACATCAGAATGACTGTTGTGCGACGGCATATAAAATTTGATGAGGAGAAAGCCATGCAATTGTTGCTCGAGAGGGAGTTGGATTTGCATGTAGAGGAGGAACTCTTGGTTCCAAAGGATGAGCCTCAAGATGTGGAGTAGCCACATGTGAAGGATCATGGAGTGGTAGAAAACACTCATGCAAATCCATCCATCAAAAATGGCAGAAGGCGCACCACAGAAGCTAATAGATTGATACCTGATGCTACAGAGAATGTAGCAGCCCCTACTTCATAGCAAAGATAGAGACAATCTCCAGATACATGGCTACATACATGGCTCTTATGAGAAAACATATTGTCACTGAACCATATTCCTTTCAGGAGGCAGTGCAGTA
The DNA here is from genome assembly GCA_034641835.2 of Pinus albicaulis. Lineage (NCBI taxonomy): Eukaryota > Viridiplantae > Streptophyta > Pinopsida > Pinales > Pinaceae > Pinus > Pinus albicaulis. The sequence continues at coordinate 938,914,961 of CM076578.1, forward strand.
ACCAATTTGGGTTGATGCAATGGTGGAGGAGTAAGAATCCATTGTCAAGAACAATGCATGGGAGATTGTCCCAATACCGGTCGGTAAATCAATGGTTGGATCTAGATGGATCTACAAGGTAAAGTGTTAGGTCCCTATATTACTAGTATAGTCCCTTATTTTTGTTAGTGTAACCCCCTTATTGTTATTATTGTACCCCTGTAACCCCCATATTTTTATTATTGTGCCCTTAAGTTATTATTGTTAAGTCGGCTAGGATTACATTGTGGCCCCACTAGGATTACATTGTGACCTCATGGACTCCTATATATAGAAAGGAGGTTTTGTAATTTGAATCATCCAAGAATTGTTCATTCATGTAATGAATTGGAGGTTTCCCCCTTGAATTTTCTTATTTCTAAGGCGTTGATATCTCTTTTCTTCTATTTTTGGAGTTGGTTTCACAAAATTTGGTATCAGAGCTTTGGATTCTAGGGTTTCACTGCTCCAAACAGGTCATCGTGGAATTGTCACTATAATTTTTTTTCTACGAAGGTTCAGAAGCTGAAATTTTTAGTGTGTGAAGGAAAACTCCTGAGGAACATCGTCACAAAATTTTAGAGCTTGGTTCACAATATTTTCGGAGATATAATCTGTGGAATTTAGGTCATTTTGCAGGCTCCTAAATTTAACCTAAACAGGTCATCGTGGAATTTTCGCTATAAATTTGTTTCTATGAAGATTCAGAAGCTGAAATTTTTAGAGTGTGTAACCGAAATCCTGAGGAACATCATCACAAAATTTCAGATATTGGTTCACAATATTTTCGGAGATATGATCTATGGAATTTAGGGCTTTTTCAAGCTTCTGAATTTCATCTCAAAGAGGTGACCATGGAAACATCTTCATAGCTCTCTCTCTGAGCATCAGATTGGAATGTTGTAAAAAGTGGCTGCAATTTCACGGACTTTAGCTTTCTTTCTATAAATTTTAGAGCCAACGGAGGAAACAATGACACGTGACAAGTCATACAAATTCGCTCTACTAAAATAGTCTATAATTGGGTCATTGTCGAAGATTAAAAATAAATTTTCCTTGAGAATCCAAATCAAAACAGACCTGTGGAATTTGAAAGAAGCTTCACAGGGCTACTACAGGGCCAAATTTCAGATATTGAGGATCTGAAATTATAGAGATAATTCAATTTCAATATCGAGATTCTCAAAAGCAAGTAAAAGGTGTGTATCTTTTTTCTGAATTGCATAAGTCTTGTTTGAAGAATCAAGGTGAATTGATTCCAAGGGAATATTGTAGAATATATATCAGTATTGGATGCTAAAATGGCCCCTAAAAATAATTCAACACCCATTAAGCCTTTATAAGGCTCTACTATAACTCATGAAGACAAAGAATGGCAACATGACATATCAAAATTACAAGAGCAAGTGAAAAAAAATTTTCTCTTGCAAAGAGCAACAAAAAATGAAATGGAAGTTTTGAAGAAAGGCATGGAAACTAAGATGGATGGTTTGAATAAAGACGTGGAAGCTAAGATGAATGGTTTGGAAGCAAATATGGATGGTATAGAAGTTGGCATGGAAGCTAAGATGGATAACATGGAAGCTAAGATCGATGAAAAAATGAAAGACAACATGGAAAACATGAAGAATGATCTAAAAGTAGACACAGAAGGTTTGGAAAAATTAATACAAGCAATTTTTCCTAGTGGTGAAAAGATAGTAGAGGAAACTCATGATGAGAAGAAAATAAATTTTAATCATTATTTCATAAACTTTAATGTTGGAGGGAAGGACCACCATATTCCAAAAATGGATATGAGGAATTTTGATGGAAAGGATCTTGTAACATGGATACTACAAATGGAGCAATATTTTGATCTCAATAATGTGCAAAACACATAAAAGGTACACATTGCAACTTTACATTTAGAACAAAATACATTTGTATGGTATCGATGGCTTTGCTCCCATAAAAAAATTGTCACTTGGTCAATTTTTACGGAGGAAATGATAGCACATTATGAGGATACAAAAAGAAACACCTTCTTTAGCCAATTGATAAATCTCAAACAAAAGGGTTTAGTGGGGGAGCACATTGAGGACTTCCAAAAATTGAATATAAGGGTAACTGATATTCCAGAGGAACACAGGATTGATCTCTTCATAGGTACTTTAAAGGATAACATCCAACATGAAGTTCATGTTTTGGAACCTAATTCATTGGAGAAGGCATTCAGGTTGGCTAGAAAAATTGAATGTAAAATTATGGTGACAAGGAAGCCTATCACTCACTTCTATAAAGAGGGAAGTGTTGCTACTCCTCGATTTGCACAACCTAAAAGGTTGACACCACAACAATTGGAAGAAAAAATAGAAAAAGGGCTTTTCTACAGTTGTGATAACAAATACACTAAAATTCATAAGTGTGTTGGGAAGAAATTATTTTACATAGATTGTGAAGAGGAAGAAGAAAATGAACAAGAATCTTCAAAAGAAGAGGGTATACACCATGAACCAACCCTAGAAGAGGAAGAAATGAGTCCGACCATATCATGTAATGCACTGGTAGGAATTACCACTCCTAAAACTCTCAAGATAGAAGTACATATCAAGAAGAAAAAGGCAATAGTGTTGATTGATTCAGGTAGTACCCATAATTTTATTCATTGTAAGGTAGCCAAGGAATTGAATTGTTTCCTATACCCAGCACCAGAATGTAAAGTGATGGTTGCAAATGGAGGAGCTACAAATTGCTTTGGAAAATGCCATAATATCAAGCTAACCATGGGAAAATATGTATTTAATAGTCCAACGCTTTCCATTCCTATGGGAGGTGCTAATGTTGTACTAGGAGTACAATGGTTACAATATTTGGGGACGGTAGCTTTTAATTTTCAAGAAATGTTCTTGATTTTTTTTTCAAAAGGAAAGAGAGTCAAATTACGGGGTATTGCAGGGAAGCCGGGAAATATAATAAGCTCTAATGTCATGACAAAGCTTCTAAATAAAGAACAATGAGGCGTACTTGCACAATTATGATCACTAGAAGTTCCAACATCAAAATCATCTATTTCTTCAAATCTCCAAAAAGTCTTGGACAATCATTCTAAGGCGTTTGAAACTCCCAAAGGACTCCCACCTATTCATGATCATGATCATGCTATTCATTTGATTCTGGGAATTTTTCCTCCAAACATCAGGCCTTATAGATATCCTTATGTCCAAAAGAGAGAAATTGAACGTATGATTGCAGAAATGTTAGAGGCTGGTATAATTCAACCTAGTCAAAGTTCATTCTCTGCTCTTGTAGTATTGGTACACAAGAAGGATGGATCATGGCGCATGTGTCTAGATTATAGGGAGCTCAATAAGCTCACCATTAAAGATAAATTTTCCATTCCTGTGATTGATGGATTATTGGATGAATTACATGAGGAAATTTATTTTACCAAGTTGGATCTTCGTTCAGGATATCATCAAATTAGAATGAAGACTGAAGATATTCTGAAAACAGCATTTTGAACTCATGAGGGTCATTATGAATTTTTGGTCATGCCTTTTGGCCTTACCAATGCACCTTCTACATTTCAAGGGTTGATTAATTCCATTTTCAAACCCTTCCTTAGAAAATTTGTGCTAGTATTTTTTGATGATATACTAATCTATAGCAGGTCTTGGAAGGATCATGTTCAACATGTTGACAGGGTGCTCAAACTATTGCAGGAGAAACAATTATATGAAAAAACATCCAAATGTTTCTTTGGAGTACAAGAGGTGGAATATCTGGGTCATATTGTATCTCACGAGGGTGTTAAAGTAGACCCTAACAAAATTAAAGCCATTAAGGAATGGAAAGTCCCAACAACCATAAAGCAGTTGTGAGGATTTCTCGGGTTAACAGGGTATTATCACAAGTTTGTTAAGAATTATGGGAGAATAGCAGCACCTCTAACAACATTATTGAAGAAAGATGCATCTTCATGGACTCCTGAAGCAACTAAGGCCTTTGAACATCTTAAAGAAGCAATGTGCCTAGCACCGGTCTTAGCTACGCCAGATTTCACCAAAACCTTTATTATGGAATGTGATGCCTTAGGAAATGGAATTGGTGTTGTTTTAATGCAAGAAAGAAGACCCATTGATTTTGAAAGTTTTCCAATCAAATTAAAGTATTTACAAAAAGCTATTTACGAGAAGGAAATGTTAGCAATACTGCATGCACTAAAGAAATGGAAAAATTACCTAATGGGAAGACACTTCAAGTTAAAAACTGATCATGATAGTCTTAAACACTTTTTGGAACAAAGACTATCTTCATAAGAGCAGCAAAAATGGGTCACAAAGATGTTGGGTTATGACTTTGAAATAATATACAAAAAGGGGAAGCTAAATGTTGTTGCAGATGCACTCTCAAGAAAGAATGAAGAGGTGGAAGCATTGCTTTGTGCCATTTCTATTATCCAACCAGATTGGATAACCGAAGCAAGAGATGAATGGAAGAAGGACAAAGATGAATGGACACTCATTCAAAATTTGCAGCAAGATCCTAGTACATCTGATACATTTAGTGGGAAAAATGATTCCTTATGGTACAAAGATCGCTTATATCTTTGTAAGAATTCCCAACTAAAACAAAAGATTCTTCTGGAATTGCACACTTCTCCTTTAGGAGGACACTCAGGATTTTTAAAAACTTACCACAGGGTGAAGAAAGAATTTTTTTAGGATGGCCTTAAATCTGATATTCAAAATTTTGTGGCGAAATGTTTGGTTTTCCAGCAGAATAAAGTTGAGACAATTAAGACCCCGGGACTTCTACAACCTTTATCCATTCCAAGTCAACGTTGGGAGGATATTTCAATGGATTTTATCACAGGTTTACCTAAGTCCGAAGGAAAGAGTGTCATCATAGTGGTAGTTGATAGAATTACCAAGTATGCACACTTTTGTGCATTATCTCATCCATTTAAAGCAAGTACAGTTGCTACTACATTTATGGAAGAAATTCAAAAGCTACATGGAAACCCAAGGGTTATTTTGAGCAACAGAGATCCCATTTTTACTGGAAATTTTTGGATGGAGTTATTTTCTTGTTTGGGTACTCAATTAGCTCATAGCTCATCTTATCATCCTCAATCTGATGGTCAAACTGAGATAGTAAATAAATGTTTGGAAGGATATCTTAGTTGTTTTGTATCTGATAAACAAACACAATGGGTCAAGTGGTTACCTCTCGCTGAATGGTGGTATAACACTTCCTTCCATACTGCAGCAAAAATGACCCCATTTATGGAACTTTATGGATATCATCCACCATCCATCACATCATCTTTAAGAGAAAATTCGAAGGTTCAAGCAGTGAAAGATCACATCGAGCATCAACAAGAAGTTCTCCAACTCTTAAAGGATAACCTGAATTTGGCACAAAATCGAATGAAACAACAGGCAGATCAACATCGCAGCGACAGAAGTTTTGATGTAGGAGACTGGGTATTTTTACGCCTACAACCATACAAACAAATGTCCCTCAAGCAAGCTATGAAGGATAATAAATTATAGCCAAATTACTATGGTCCTTATAAGGTGTTGCAAATATTGGTATTGTGGAATACAAATTGGAACTTCCTGCTTCTTCACGAGTGCATCCTGTTTTCCATGTTTCATGCTTAAAGAAGGTTATAGGTGAAAATCTTCCAGTTCAAACAATATTTCCAGAACTTGATGAGGAAGGAAAAATCATATTAGAACTTGAAGCAGTCACGGAAACAAGAACTCGACAGCTACGAAATCAATCAACTTCATAGTATCTCATCAAGTGGAAGAACTTACCCACTGAATATTCTACATGGGAGAATGAGAATTTTATACAGAAGCACCCAAAGCTACTCAAGCATTGAGGACAACCCTTTTTTGAAGGGTAGGGGCATGTTAGGTCCCTATATTACTAGTATAGTCCCTTATTGTTGTTAGTGTAACCCCCTTATTGTTATTATTGTACCCTTTTAACCCCCATATTGTTATTATTGTGCCCTTAAATTATTATTGTTAAGTTAGCTAGGATTACATTGGGGCCCCATGGACTCCTATATATAGAAAGGAGGTTTTGTAATTTGAATTATCCAAGAGTTGTTCATTCATGTAATGTATTGGAGGTTTCCCCCTCGAAGTGGCTTATTTCTAAGGCATTGATATCTCTTTTCATCAATTTTTGGAGCTGGTTTCACAACATAAAGAAATTTGTTGATGTGTGTGTGTGGAGAAATACAAGGCCATATTTGTGGCTTGGGGATTCTCACAGATTTAGGGGATCGATTATGATGAGACTTTTGCACCAGTTGCAAGGTACTCTTCCATTGGATCCATCCTTCCACTCTCAGCGTAGATGGGCTGGTGTATTAATCAAATGGATGTGAAAACTATGTTTCTCAATGGAGTTATTGAGGAAGAAGTGTACATAGAGCAACCAGAAGGTTTAGATATCTTTAACATTGAGTCGCATGTGTGTCGACTCAAGAAAGCATTGTATGGTTTGAAGCAAGCACATCGTGCTTGGTACACTCGGATAGACAACTATTTCACCGAACTGGGCTTCACCAAAAGTGAAGTTGATGCAAATATGCCCGATTGTGGTTGAGGATAAGCTATTTATTATTGTTCTTTATGTTGATGATCTAATTTTTACTGGTGATGAGTAGCTGATACACTCATGCAAGGAGGATCTTGCAAGGGAGTTCGAAATGAAGGACATGGGACTCCTTCATTATTTCATTGGTTTTGAAATATGGCAGCGGGATGGTGAAATTTTTGTTTCTCAAGGCAAGTATGCCAAAGAGATACTAGGTAAGATTCATATGGAGAGCTATAAACCCATGGATACTCCTCTTCCAAGAAATTGGAGGAAAGAGGATGCTACTTCTAGAGAGGTAGTGGATGCTACTGTCTACAGGCATTTAGTTGGTTCACTGATGTATCTAGTGAACACCAGACCAAAAATTTGCTGCGTAGTTAACTAGCTAAGTCAAGCTATGGTTAAGCCTACCAAGATCTTTTGGAAGGCGGGGAAGCATGTCTTGAGATACTTGAGGGGCACATCAGAGTATGGTTTATGGTACATATGGACAGAGGGAGTAAAGCTTCAAGACTTCATGGATTCAGATTGGGAAAGTAGTCCATCAAAAAAAAAGAGCACATCATGAGGGATCTTTAGCATAGGATCGACAATAGCACCAGTCTTAGCTACGCCAGATTTCACCAAAACCTTTATTGTGGAATGTGATGCCTTAGGAAATGGAATTGGTGTTGTTTTAATGCAAGAAGGAAGACCCATTGATTTTGAAAGTTTTCCAATCAAATTAAAGTATTTACAAAAATCTATTTACGAGAAGGAAATGTTAGCAATACTGCATGCACTAAAGAAATGGAAAAATTACCTAATGGGAAGACACTTCAAGTTAAAAACTGATCATGATAGTCTTAAACACTTTTTGGAACAAAGACTATCTTCATAAGAGCAGCAAAAATGGGTCACAAAGATGTTGGGTTATGACTTTGAAATAATATACAAAAAAGGGAAGCTAAATGTCGTTTCAGATGCACTTTCAAGAAATAATGAAGAGGTGGAAGCATTGCTTTATGCCTTATCTATTATCCAACCAGATTGGATAAACGAAGTAAGGGATGAATGGAAGAAGGATGAATAAGTGTGGACACTCATTCAAAAGTTTCAGCAAGATCCTAGTACATCTGATACATTTAGTTGGAAAAATGATTCCTTATAGTACAAAAATCGCTTATATCTTTGTAAGAATTCCCAACTAAAACAAAAGATTCTTTTGGAATTGCACACTTCTCCTTTAGGAGGACACTCAGGATTTTTAAAAACTTACCACAGAGTGAAGAAATAATTTTTTTGGGATGGCCTTAAATCTGATATTCAAAAGTTTGTGGCGGAATGTTTGGTTTGCCAGCAGAATAAAGTGGAAACAATTAAGACCCCAGGACTTCTACAACCTTTATCCATTCCAAGTCAACGTTGGGAGGAGATTTCAATGGATTTTATCACGGGTTTACCTAAGTCCGAAGGAAAGAGTGTCATCATGGTGGTAGTTGATAGACTTACCAAGTATTCACACTTTTGTGCATTATCTCATCCATTTAAAGCAAGTACAGTTGCTACTACATTTATGGACACAATTCAAAAGCTACATGGAAACCCAAGGGTTATTGTGAGCGACAGAGATCCCATTTTTATTGGAAATTTTTGGATGGAGTTATTTTCTTGTTTGGGTACTCAATTAGCTCATAGCTCATCTTATCATCCTCAATCTGATGGTAAAACTGAGATAGTAAATAAATGTTTTGAAGGATATCTTCGTTGTTTTGTATCTGATAAACAAACACAATGGGTCAAGTGGTTACCTCTCGCTGAATGGTGGTATAACACTTCCTTCCATACTGCAGCAAAATGACCCCATTTATGGCACTTTATGGATATCATCCACCATCCATCACATCATATTTAAGGGAAAATTCGAAGGTTCAAGCAGTGGAAGATCACATCGAGCATCAGCAAGAATTTCTCCAACTCTTAAAGGATAACCTGAATTTGCCACAAAATCGAATGAAACAACAGGAAGATCAACATTGCAGCAAGAGAAGTTTTGATGTAGGAGATTGGGTATTTTTACGACTACAACCATACAAACAAATGTCCCTCAAGCAAGCAAAGAAGGATAATAAATTATCGCCAAAGTACTATGGTCCTTACAAGGTGTTGCAAAAGATTGGTACTATGGCATACAAATTGGAGCTTCCTGCTTCTTCGCGAGTACATCCAGTTTTCCATGTTTCGTGCTTAAAGAAGGTTATAGGTGAAAATCTTCCAGTTTAAACAATATTTCCCGAACTTGATGAGGAAGGAAAAATCATATTGGAACCGGAAGCGGTCACGGAAACAAGAACTCGACAACTACGGAATCGATCAATTTCAGAATATCTCATCAAGTGGAAGAACTTACCCACTGAAGATTCTACATGGGAGAATGAGAATTTTATACAAAAGCACCCAGAGCTACTCAAGCGTTGAGGACAACACTTTTTTTGAAGGAGAGGGGCATGTTAGGTCCCTATATTACTAGTATAGTCCCTTATTGTTGTTAGTGTAACCCCCTATTGTTATTATTGTACCCTTGTAACCCCCATTTTGTTATTATTGTGCCCTTAAATTATTATTGTTAGGTCGGCTAGGATTACATTGTGGCCCCATGGACTCCTATGTAGAAAGGAGGTTTTGTAATTTGAATTATCCAGAGTTTTCATTCATGTAATGTATTGGAGGTTTCCCCCTCGAAGTGGCTTATTTCTAAGGCATTGATATCTCTTTTCATCCATTTTTGGGAGGCTGGTTTCAAAACATAAAGAAATTTGTTGATGTGTGTGTGTGGAGAAATCTGAGGCCATATTTGTGGCTGGGATTTCTCACCGAGATTTGAGATGCCCACAATATGATGAGACTTTTTGCACCAGTTCATGGTACTCTTCCATTAGATCCATCCTTTCACTCTTAGAGTAGATGGGATGGCGCATTCATCAGATGGATGTGAAAATTGTGTTTCTCAATGGAGTTACTGAGGAAGAAGTGTACATAGAGCATCCAGAAGGTTTCGAGATCTTCAATAGTGATTCACATGTGTGTCGACTCAAGATAACACTGTATGGGTTGAAGCAACCACATCGTGCTTGGTACACTCAGATAGACAACTATTTCACCAAACTGGGCTTCACCAAAAGTGAAGTTGATGCAAATATGCCCGATTGTGGTTGAGGATAAGCCATTTATTATTGTTCTTTATGTTGATGATCTAATTTTTACTGGTGATGAGTAGCTGATACACTCATGCAAGGAGGATCTTGCAAGGGAGTTCGAAATGAAGGACATGGTACTCCTTCATTATTTCATTGGTTTTGAAATATGGCAGCGGGATGGTGAAATTTTTGTTTCTCAAGGCAAGTATGCCAAAGAGATACTGGGTAAGATTCATATGGAGAGCTACAAACCCATGGATACTCCTCTTCCAAGAAATTGGAGGAAAGAGGATGCTACTTCTAGAGAGGTAGTGGATGCTACTATCTACAGGCATTTAGTTGGTTCACTGATGTATCTAGTGAACACCAGACCAAAAATTTGTTGCGTAGTTAACCAGCTAAGTCAAGCTATGGTTAAGCCTACCAAGCTCTTTTGGAAGGCGGGGAAGCATGTCTTGAGATACCTGAGGGGCACATCAGAGTATGGTTTATGGCACATATGGACAGAGGGAGTAAAGCTTCAAGACTTCATGGATGCAGATTGGGAAAGTAGTCCATCAGACAAAAATAGCACATCAGGAGGGATCTTCAGCATAGGATCGACAATAGTTTCTTGGTACAACAGGAAGTAGCGATCTGTGGCACTCAGTTCACCAGAAGCAGAGTACATGGCAACAATTCAAGCTGCATGTGAGGCTATCTGGATGAGAAGGATCTTGGTTGGTTTGTTTGGTTATCAGATGGATCCGAAAATGATACATTGTGATAATCATAGTTGCATTAAACTCTCGATTAATCATGTGTTTCATGATAGGTCCAAGCACATAGATATATCGTACCACCATCTAAGAGATTGTGTATAGAGGTGAATAATGTTACTTCGGTACATTCCCACAAAAGATCAGGATGCAGATATTTTGACAAAGGTGCTCACCAGGAGAAAATTCGAATAGCATAGAGGCAGGATTAGGGTGAAGGATAATCCCTTTCTTGTTGAGAGGGAGTGTTGAAGTTCAACAAGAAATTTCAGCAACCATGCTAGTTTGGAACCAGGAGGTCCAAGAAGCACCTACACTAGTGTGGGACCACAGGTCTTAGTATCACATATACTGGTGTGGGCTAAATTTGGTGCATGTCTATTTTAGTTATCCCTTAATTAAGGTGGACAATAGAATGTAATCTAATCTCACAATAACTTGTAATAGTTAACTGAGTGTGATAAAATCAGTTAGCCCATGAATTTTAAGTTGAGGGTAGTTGGTGAGGCATGCAGATTAATTCTAGTTGTAACAGAGTTCAAAGTGTAGTGGAGCATTAGTTTATGCAGGTTGTAATCAGTTTAACTTAGTTAAGTGAGTTAAAATAAATTGTTCTAGTTGTAAATGTTTGATACACTAGTGAGGGATCAAGTTAATTAAGTATTAATTAATTCACAATCAGTGATCTCACATGCAACTGAGGATTTACTATTATTAGCTGCATGCATGTTAGTTCCAATGGAGACCTAGTTGAGATCTAGGTGAAATGGAATTTGACTATCAGCTATAGGATTATTAGGTTGCACCCATGCAACCAAACACCCATTGTATTTTCCATGATCCTTGCACAGTTTAGGAAGGCCAAAATTCCTATGGAATAGAGATTTCATTCCACACAAATTGCGCAAGACAGGAAATATTTCTAGAGACAGTAAATTGGGTAAGTATTGGTCAGATTTATCTGAGACGGTTAGCCGAGTATAGGAGGGTTCTTGTGATAATATTTGTATGTAATTGTTTCACGTATCCATGCTAAATATACAATAGAAGATGGTGGGGTTTTGAGCAACATGCTTTCCCTGGGAAATTATCTGTGTTGTGGCTTGATTGATTCTTCTTTGCTTCATGTAATTGGCGATTGTGTTTTTAATTTTGGGATTGATTTGTAGAATTGATTTAGTATTTAACTTTAGCACATTGTTAGATCGAATTGAATCCATGATATTCATACTTGTTGTATAATTTCTACAATATAAACAATGTGTGGAATTTTTTCTTCATCCAGCACTTAGTTTATTGAGCAACACTACAGAGCCTAGGATCAGTGAAGAAATCGGAAAGGTATTACAGTTTTCAGATCAAGCAATAACAGGGGATTGGTACCTTTATCATAGCTACACAGAACCTAGAGTTTATGGCTATGATATTCCCCCTTACAATTTTCCAAAATTCCTCCCCATGAGCATTTTTTCATTTGAGTATATTATACAAATGATTAATGCTAATGAAGTGCATTGTGTATCTGCTAAAAAGAAATCACAATTCAAAATAAAAACACAGATAGGGCCTTTTATCTCTAATAGCAGCACAACAAGGGAGGAAGCAGATAAATTGTTGAAATATATGCAGTTTATTCCAAGTTTCACACGGTCTTATGATCTATTTGGTGTCATTTCTAAATTGATGGTAGAGAATAAATCTACACCTTATTTTCATAAACCTATACCAGAGATTGAAAAATATATGAATCAGCTTGAATGGACTGGAGGTACTTTACAGGAGGCTAAAGAGAAAACATTGTCTACATTAGCATTGCAGACTTTTGTTGCATGGGAAAGAGAAGGGAAAAGAGTTAAAGAATATCAGTCATCTCTAATGACTGATTCATCCAACAAAGAGTTTAAAATTCATTACAATAAGAATACAAGGCGTAATCCAAAGGTCAATCCTAGCAAGGAGTCAGAGAAATAAGTAATTATATATTATTGAATAGACACCTCCTTCCACACAGGTAGGTGATCAAAGTACTTCTACTACTCCTACTACTTCTACAGTTTCTAAAGATCAACAATCAACAGCTTCTCAAGATCAGTAGAAAGCCATTCATACTAGTACAAATGCTATAGGGGAGAAGGAGAAGACTATGTTTGACACCTTTAGAGAGATCAAGATAAAGAATAAAAAATTAAAAACTAGTACATATAATTGATTTTGGAAGAAAACTCCCAGCTCTCAGAGCAGGTTTCTCATAGCTTTTGACACAGAAAAGGGAAAAATGCAATATGATTTTCTTCAAGCACAAATTCCACACCCAAAATTGGAAGTGGATTACAAAAATACAACATTTGAGTTTGATACAAAAGAGATTCATCCAATAGATCAAATGGAGTTACACAAGCAAACTGGTGATATGATTCCATCAACTCTCACTAACACTGCTATGAATTTATCAAAACTATAGGTTTCATTGAAAAATGTACGATCACACCTGAAAATGGAGAAGGTGTCTTCATTTTCTAAGGAAACAAGAATCAAAACTCTAGAAGATCTAGTGAATAAAATTGGATATGATCCTTCCATTGTCAATGCAATAGAAGAAATCATCAAGACGAAAAATGTTAACATAGCAGCATTGAAGAAACAATTGAATATTCCAGCTACAGAATATTATTTGGATAAAGATATTGAAGAGGCTAAATCTCAGAAGACAGAAATGATGAAGTTGATTATGGAGAAAAATTCTCAAATAAAGAAAATGGAATCAGAGTTATAAAAAATGAAAAAGGAAAAGGAAGTAGCAACAAAAGAATCTAAAATTACTTTAGAAGCAGTGCCTCTAGAATTCATCCCTATAGCTCAAAATTCTACAGCAAGTACTGCAGATGGAGCTGAGAAGCTCACCAAAGCAGTTCAGAATATGTCCATTCAAGAAGAGGAGATAAAGAAATTATAGGATTAGGTAAAATTATGATGCAGGAGCATCTTCTCCGAAAAACACATTGTATTTTACCTAAGCTAGGGGGTTTCATGTTTTGAAGAAATATTAAAATTTCATGTAAATATTAATATTATTTTGAGTGATTAGTTAATTATTTGTGAGAAATTGTATGTGTGAGAGAAATTAGTTTCTATATTATTTAGAAATAATGATGGAGCCTAAGTTAGAATTAGTTTCTAAGTCTTAGGGATAAGAATCTCTCTTTTAGGGATGTTGAGAGATTTAGGGGTTTGTTGAGGAATTGAAGGGATAAAGCATTAAATTAGATTACTTTTAAACTTGTATAAATAGGAGGGGGTTTTGAGAGAAAAAGACATGGGGATTGTGAGGGAGAGTGTGAGCAGTGAAGGAGTTTCTATTTGGAAGCCTCTTGTAATTGTAAAGGGCCAAATAATAGAAAACCAGGCCAAGGAAAGAATTGTATTGTAAGTGTTTTGTGTGTCAATACAGCTTTTGATTTATTACTGTATGTCCAGTATTGAATTTGCGTGAGACTGGATTGATACGTTCAATTAATAAAACAAAATTAGGTTGTAATGAATTGTATGTCTATGTGGAATAGAGGTTCGATTTTATACCTCACTCTCAAGTTTTATATTACAAATTCAATTCAGAAATTGATGAAGGTCGAATGCATTATTGAAAATCCGACTAATGTTATTGGCTGTGATGGTGATACGAATGATGGAATTAAAAATAACTGTTCATGGAAATGTCCAGTATGAAATTAAACCTGCATTATCTGTGTGAAGAATTGTATTGAAAGTGGACCCATATTATAATTACTATCTGCAGAAATCGATTAAATATGTTGGGTAATTCGATGGAGTTATTGGAAGCGCTGAAAAAAGGCGCAGAGTTGTGTTCGAACTCTGTTTGAAATCCAATTAAAGACAGTTTAAATTGTTGTGAAATAGTTTGAATAGCGTTACAAATTGGCAAAGTAAGTTTGCGCAGAGCAAGTGTTGAAATTGCAGATTGATCTGGCTATTCGACTATATGGATCGATATTCTGTGGACATTCTGTTTTGAATTCTAATCTCACATGAATTGATTGTCACATAAATTGATTGCTTGCAGAAGCTATAATAAAGTTTAATTATCCGGTCGATGTGGGAAAATGGAGGTGACAAGTCTTCAATCGATGTGTGAAGGGCGCAGATCTGAGTTTGAAATGCAGTGATTCGATTCAAAGGCGAGTTGAAGAAGAACAGAGGTAATGTGATTTGAATCTGTTGAAAACAATTCATAAGTTTGCTGAGGGCGATCTTCAGAAATTAAGGATCGATTCGGTTAATGTATGTCTGAACTGAGAATCATATGATCGAGAAGTACCATTGCAGAAGTAAAACTGCGCTGAAATGTGGGATAGCTTTTGAAAAGTCGATGATTGCAAGTGAAGGCATCTTATGGGTTGCGTACAGGGGGAGGTAAGAAATTTTAGGCAGATTTCAATTATGTCAGACTTTCATTTTTTAACAAAGTGAAATATGGTTGTGAACGCCGGCCTTTTTAAAGCACATATCATCTTCATTGGTATTGAATAAAATCAGCTTGATATATATGTGAATTGAAACATTTCCATAGGCGTGGTACTTGATTGTATGATGTTGGTGCTATATGAAGTGCGTAGTATGAGTTTTCCAGGGCGCACACTTTTTTTTATCAGAATTGGGATTTTAAAAGTCCAGACATAAAATCTATATGAGAATGAGATAAGAAGACGAAATTGTATTATTGCATTTGGGACTTAAGGGTGGAAACTTGAATTAAATGACTTGCACTATTGGAATTTTGAATTCTGGTCAAATTGGGAGTACTGTTATCAAAAACAAGCAAGTCGAGTCTTGTTTACATATGAAACAGTGGTATTAAACATATTGGGCATTTGTTTTGTGAGTTTTAATGGTGAAATGAAAACTAATATTAAAATCCTTATGTAATGGAAACGAGTAATGATGTTAATTAGATGAAAGCTTGAAAGTATGAAATGAAAGTTAGGATTGAGAGTTTGAGATGATGTGAATTGAGTTTAAATAAATTACATGGTTTTATAACCATCGTGGTTTTGTAACAAAGAAGCTTCCGAAAAGAGTTGAAAAAGCTAGAAAAGGGGATTTTATCAACAAGAATGAAGAATTGTGTTTTGATATGCATAGTTAGTATGATTCTGGGGATTTGCAGGCCTAACCTGCGTCAAATTATTGCAATTTCAGAAATCTAATGCTGATAGTTCTCATGCAGTTGAAGCACAGAGAGCCAAAAATTTAATTGAGATATTACAGAAAGAGAAAAAAGAACTATCCATTGGAAATATTGTAGGCCAAGTAAAAGAGATAATTTGGGAAGATATCATGGAATCTCTTAATGAGATTTGGCCAAGTATACAGATAATTTTTTAGCAAAAGGATCTAATGCAAAAAGAAAATGAGGCTATTACAACAATCAAAGAACAGCTGGTAGATAAGCCTGCTATAGTAAACAACATCATTAAGTTTATGAATGCAAAGAACAGGTATGAGCTGGATGATTTTGGCATATATGACAGAATAGAAACAATCATGGAAGTAAATAAAGTGCTCACAAAGAATAATTTTATTCTACAACTTGAGGAGAAGTGTCATAGTCTAGAGATTAGAGTTCAGATAAATTTCAACAGAATAGAGCCTCTGCCACAGAAAGTATTACCTTCTCTTCTTGTGATTAATCAAAAACTGATGACCAAAGAGGATTATTGGATAAGAATAAAGGAAATTTCTAGAGATACTGCTAAGCTTTCAAACATTAAAGGCACATTGACAGGAAGAGCACTGTTGGTAACCCTGAGTAATGACATTTATATTCAGTATGTGATCAAATTTTTTTTTTGTAATGAGGCCCACTTTTGCTAAATACACTGAAGAAGATGAAGTTTACCCTAAGGTAATGAAATTGGTCATTCCTGATGAAGAGCACTGGAAAAAATTGTGCAAATTTTAGGAGTAATTAGTAAAAGCAGAAAAGTCAAACTCTGCTAGATCACCAGTCAACTAACAACTAGCACATCCCACAATTATCTCCAACAACAACAAGTCTTAGTTAGAGCAACGCCAGCATAGTAAATTGAATTTATTTCCATGTTGCAGTTAGAATTTAGTTAGAAAATAAAGTGCTATCTGTTATGATAGCCTTTAATAAAACTGTTGTAATTTTAATTTTCTATAAAGACTTCGTTGTACGAATTATTTTTGTTGGATAATCGAGATTTTGAGACTCTGTGTATTATTGTGGACCTATTATTAATGAAATCAAAGGATTTGCATCAATATTGGGAGATTCATATGGTATTTCTTTTGAGAATTTTGTTTTCTCTCTGTTATTACATTTCCATTTCATTTTCTGTGTAAAAATCTTATCATTTTATAAGCAGAGATCAGTTATATGTTCTGTTTATTAAGATTCCTACAGATGTGTATTTTCTTCTGATGATTGAATTCGGTAAAATTCTCATTCAAACCCCTGCCTTTTTCTACCCCTATACACAAATGACAACTTAATTGTGCTCAAGTAGTTTACCTCTCTTGCCTTACTCTATTTTCTACAATTCAATCTTTGAAATCAGCTTCAGTTTCACTGATTCATAATTTTTATCCAACAAACAAATTATTAAACAAATTATAAAACATATTAATTCATATCTAGCCTAAAATATGGTACTCAGCCTAAAATTGAATATTTAAAAGGTGACATAGAGAGAGCCCTCTCTAGTTAGGTAAGGCTAGCTTCTTAGCTAAAACGTGGTTTGTGGTTACCTTTCTTCACTCCTATTTTCAACCTAGGAAGTTGGGGAAAGTGATAACATTTATGGCATTGTTGTAGGGGAATAATTGTTAAATATTTCCTGGGAAAGTTTTTCTGAATAGGCTAAAGTAAAAACTTGAGCCAAAACATATATATTAGATCTTAAGCTGACTCCCAAAAGATATACTAGGTAAACTCAAAGGCTTAGTAGATAAATTTCAAGAAACCTCTGAAAATGCCTATTTTCAATATCAACAACAAGATTTTGGTACTTCTTTTACCTCACCATCTCATACAACTACATCATTTGTTCCTCCTTTCATTCCATATTTACCTTTACAAGCTTTTATTCAATCCACATCATAATTCAAACCTTCACCACCTCTTTCATTAACCATGGCCATATTTTCAACACTAATTATACCAGTTCGACTTACTTCTTTACCTCAAAATTATGGTCAAAGGATGCTTCTATTTGATGGAACATCATAAATCACAGCCTATCAACATGTGGCTAAAGTAACTGATTTTATAGACCTTGAAGAAGTAGATAATGATGATTCTAATATGCTTATTATTTCTCAAATTTTTTCTGGAGAAGTAAAGAAATTATTTCACTCTCTTGGATTTGGTACAATTGGTACCTCACAATAGCTAATTGATTTATTCGTGGAAAAATGGGAAGAGAAGAAAAATCCATTACAAATCCTAGTTGAATATAATGCACTTAAAAGGAATACAAATGAGTCTGTCCAAGAATTCATAGATAGATTTAATAAGATATATTATTCAATTCCTGATAAGATCAGACCATCCCCATGCCTTTCTTTACTCCATACTCCTGATGGTTTTGACCCTGATATGACCTAACAGCTAAGGGAGACAAACCCATCAACTTTGGAGAGGAAATGCAAAGAAATGCAGTGAGTGTAGAGGCCAATCTGGTTATTAAAATGTCTAAAGTCAAACAGAGAAAAGAGTCACAATAAAAGAAGAAACATCCACTTCATCAGAAGGAAAAATTGATACTTTGATTAAATCCATGGAGAAATTGATGGATAATATGTCCAATGTTGATCGACAAGCTGAACCTTCTATAAGAAATCCTAATTTCAGGGGTCAAAATTAGCTACCCCAATACAATATTAAAAAAATGGAACAGAGGGGTCATGATCCACAAACTCAACAACAATTTCAAACACCATTCCAGCAGAATTATACTGAAGTCCCTGATGAAGATGATGAAGAATAAATTTCTTGGGAAAATCATTTATTTGAGGAAAATCAACAACATTTCTTCCTCTCTAAAGAAGATCAATATTCTGCAGAAATTTTTGCATCAAAAGATCAAAAATATGCCATGTCAAATAAATATTTGATGTGCACTGAAGATTATCAGAGAGGATATCAAAAATCCCTCACCCAAGTTCAAAGCCAATCTGGTTTGAGGAGTATAAATGTTTCCCTAGTTTCCAATCAAAAGAAGCATAGCTCTCAAACCAATACTCAGAAAAAAGAAGTTGTTGCACCAAAAAGAAACAAAGAAAAAGCACCTACTGCTTCTACTTCTCCTAAAGCTAATGAAGCATCCACCAGCAATCAAAGAAAATATCAAGAAGTTCAAGAAGGAGGACGGACTAAATATTCTTCATCCAAAGAGTTTCCTGAAAAGAAAGACATGTCATTAAAAGAGGTATATAAACATCCTGCTCATTTTTCACTTGAAAATGAAATTTCTAAACTGAAGGTTTCTATTCCTCTAAATGAGATAATGGAGAATCATCAATACAAGTTTCAAGTTACTAAGTTTCTTAGAGTTGATTAAACATCTGATATGGTTAACTTGAGTGATGATCATCCTGAGCTTCTTTTTGGTCCTGATGTTGATGGAAAATCATAAGATATTGAAATTCCTCCCTTTTATTTAAGTCTCAAGATCCATGATTTTATTCTTCACAATGCAATACTTGACTCTGGAGCATCCCACAACCTCATGCCTAAAGCCATTACGGACAAGTTAGGACTAGACATCACAAGACCTTACCATGATCTCTATTCATTTGATTCAAGGAGGGTGAAATGTCTTGGTCTTATCAAGGATTTAGGGGTCTCATTAGAAAAAATTATAGCCAAGAATGTCTCCATGGATGTTGTTGTGGCTGACATCCCACCTAGATATGGAATGCTACTTTCTAGATCAGGGGGAGAAAATCTTAGAGGAACTTTGCAGCTTGACTTTTTATATGCAACAATTCCTATCTTTGGACAATTTAGAAAGCTTTACAGAGAAAGTAAGATGAAGTATATGATAAGTACCAGAGAAAGGCCTAAAAATCATCCCATTCATGTTGTACATACAGACTTAGATTCTTTTATTTTATTCAATGAAGAATGCTCACCATATTCATAGTTTTTGATTGAAGAAAAATAAAAAAATCCAAAAAAATCAAATTCTTTTTTAGAATTGGCAGAGACAGAATTTTGTAAAATAGTGCCAAAAAGTTTGGAATTGAATACATCTCCTCAAGAAGAAAATAAGAAAACAGTATAAAAAATATAAATTTTGGATACATCAGAGGTATCTCAAACAGAAAACAAAAATCAGCCATATGATTTACACCTTCCAAATGAAGAAAATAGTCTTTGGACTATGGATTTTGATGGAGCCACGGGAAAAGAAGGTGTTGGTATTGGAATATGGATTCATAGCCCAATTAATCAATCATTAGATATCCCTCCAAATGTTAGAATGTATTCCTATAAACTATCATTTGACTGCACAATTAATGAATATGAATATGAAGCCTTAATTGCTGGCCTAATATTTTTGAAAAAGCTCGGTGAAAAGAAATTTTTTGTATATGGCAACTCCGAGTTATTTATCAAGCAATTCAAAGGAGAGTACCAAGACAAACATCCCAAAATGAGAGCTTACCGAAATGTAGTCCTATATATCCTTAAAACATTTCTTGAATATACTCTGTCATTAATTCCTAGAAACAACAAGGTTATTGCTGATTCTCTAGCCACTTCTGCTAGTATGTTCAAAATTCCTCTGTATCCCAACAAAAAATATGAAATAAATGTCAAACATCACCCTGTTTTCCCCAAAAATTTTCAATATTGGAAATTGTTTCAAAATTATGAGAAAATCAATAACTTCTTGCAGAAAGAGGAAGAATTCATTAATGCCCAAATAAATGGCCAAGAAATTCATGCTACAAAGGTGCAAGTACTACATCGTAAGGATAATTCTATTCCAAGAGGTTTGGCACATTTGGAAGAAATTTTTGACTAGGATGATGTTGCAAGGAAGCCTACTATGTCACCAACAAAGTTGGGAGTGGAAGATCTAAAACTTGGCACTTCAGAAAAGCCAAAGATGGTGCAGATTTCAAAATCCTTGAGTCCATAAATGAAAGCTAAGTATGCAATATTTATGTCTAAATTTTCAGATGTATTTTCTTGGGAATATTTAGATTTGAAGGTCTATGATAAAAGCATTATTCAACACACTATTCCTTTGAAGCCAGATCAAAAACCATTTTGCTAGAAGCTTAGAAGGATGAATCCTAAACTGTTTCCTTCTATTCAAAAGGAAGTAAATATATTATTCACTGTTGGAATAATAGTTCCTATTCGTTTCTTAGACTAGATATCTAATCTAGTACATGTGAGAAGAAGACATGATAAATTATATTGTGCATTTATTTTATAAATATGAATAAATTATCCTTAAAATACAATTATCCACTACCAAAAATGGATCACATTTTACAAAGGGTATTTGGATCATCTAGACTTTCTTTGTTAGATGGATACTCAGGATACAATCAAGTTCTTGTCCACCCAGATGATCAAGAAAAGACAGCTTTCACCACACCTTGGGGTACTTTCATGTATGCCAAATTGCCTTTTGGTTTGAAGAATGCAGTGGAAAGTTTTCAAATAGAAATGGAAATTTCTTTTTTCCAATGAAAAGGATATGTTTTTGGCTATTTACCATATGTAGCATTTAAAGATAGTCTTCCAAAAGTGCAGAAATTTTGGTATTTAATTAATCCAAAGAAAATCCTCTTTGATATGGAAGAAGGTAAACTATTAGAGCATTGTAATATTCCCAAATTTCCACAAGATAATTGGAATATTAGAGTTCTTAATTTTCTTAATTAATTAAAGTAAATAAAAGGGTGGAGGGACCCATAATCATCAAGGATTGATAATATCAACTTTTGATGTGTTAATGTGGATTAATTAAACATATATCTACATAATGGAGTAGTGGAGCAGCTACTAATGTGAAAGGAGTGGTGGTCATGTCTCATTAATGAGATAGATCATGGAGGGAATCTAATGTAAGATCATAGAGCATTCATGATGAAGTGATGGAAGAAGTTGTGCATTTAATGCACACATGATGGAGAGGGTACACATTGCATGTAGACATGATGGAGGACTTGGAGAGACAACGCAGTCAAATATGGAGGATTATGCCCACATGCACAACGCAGTTTAGAGGTGGGCCAAGGCATGGGAAGGCTCATAATATATATAATGAAGATGAAGGCAACATTGGAGGTGGGATTTAGATTATTATTGATGTGTGATCTATTTATATCTGTATTTTTCATTTGTCATTCCAAGCATGCTTGAGTTGCTTAGCTAAGTCTGCAGTGTTGATTAGCACAGGGTGTTTCCGAGTGGAAATCCCACCCTTACCCACGGGGGACTTGTGTGCCTACTCTGGGAAGGTTTTCTATTGAGCTAAATTCATCATCGAGCATTGGTGCCATATTTTCATACTTTCTGCAAAACATCCATATTTAGAAATTACACATTTCTAAAGATCAGTTTGAGAGAAGGAGGTTTTCCTTCAGCATTCCAGCCGAGGAACCGTTGAAGGATTCATCCTATCACCTTGAGCTTCAAGATCAGCCTTCCAGTGCTTCAGATCTATATCAGGCATTAGGCCATATATTATTCATCTCCTAGTTGTTATAGGTCAATTTTGGCACCATTCCCAATGACCAGGTTAACTGAGCATAATCGCCAGGACCAATGTATAGGGTCTATCATCCCCTAACATTTCAATTGCTATATGCCTTAAGACAAAGAAAAAGACAGATTAATCAAAGACTTTCATCTGCAATGGTTTCCAAGGTTTTAAGTTTATAATATATCATATGAGAGCTCATCAACGCTGCCTCTAAAAGGACTAAGTGTGTTGCATATGTAGGTATCCCCATGCAAGGCTGCTCTGCAAAGCACTTCCTGACATCTATGGGTGTGTTGGTCACATTTGGAGCGACATTATCATTTTTCCAAAATGTCCACTTGTCCAATGCCTTCTAGAAGAGTTCACATGTGTCAAACTTCGAATCCATGTGTCCATTTGACATCTACAAGATTAGGAATATGTATTGCCTATTATTGGAAAGTCATTGATTGTAAAACTACGTCAAACTCTCTATAAATTGAGCACAGATATTAGTGTTTGATAGGGAAGAATTTGTGTAGAGAAATGCTGGTGGATTTTTCATTAAGGAGATTTATTTGAGTGAAAATTTTCTCGAGATATATGCATTGTGATGAGTTTGGGATGCTGCTGGAGATGGTGACACAAAATCATTCATCTGGTTGTAACTTCCCCTTCTATCATTAATAAAGAATACTACTTACTTTTCCCTATATGCATCTGTATTGGATTTTATTTTCCATATTCCAAGATCTTAGTTGATGTATATGGTTTATGCTTTACCAATTTAGCAAACTAACTTGAATAGACATCTGTATGATTGCTATCTTCTATTGTTTAGTGTTATTTCTTGTAGGAAATATTTTGCATAGTCGGCTGGAATTTGAAGCTACAACGAAAGTGATAGAAGTAATCATTTCGAAGCGCTAGGATTCCAAGTAAGCACCTAATCCATTCTGTGTGTTTGTTCTTAGTTAGGAAAAGTAGTCGTATAGTATTTAACCTGTTGTTCTATATTAGCACCTGTCTAGGAAAGTATGTTTTATCCGTAATTCACAATTCTGTCTATCCGTAATTCACAATTCTGTCCAACAAATTCGCGACTCTGCTGGGGAGATTACTCTTTATCCTAGGTGTTTTAGCCTCTGATTTTCTCTATTTATTCACCCAGTAGTTGTTACTCACAAATATTAGGCTTTTTAAGGTCCAAATTTGCAAAATAAGTGTGTTAAATAGTTATGTTTTTCTTTCTACACTGCTCCCAACACACTTTGGACAGGACATAGTGCTTTACATAGCACTGTATCCCTTTCAGGCCTGCATTGCAAAGCACTGTCTCTCTTTAGAGATTGTGTTGCCTCTTGAAACCATCCAAATTCCCTTGAATTTGTCTTTGCATTTTGTTTCAGTTTGTTTGCTGTTGTGTTTTGAAAAGCCTGAGCCTCAAATTGACCATTGAATTCATCTACCTTTTCCTCCTTTGAAAGAAAATTTCCTCAATGTTTGTTTACAACATTTTTCTTTATCATTGGAAAGTTAATTTCAAAGTATTTTTATAGTCGCATTAGATCCATTT
This sequence comes from Pinus albicaulis, assembly GCA_034641835.2. Classification (NCBI taxonomy): domain Eukaryota; kingdom Viridiplantae; phylum Streptophyta; class Pinopsida; order Pinales; family Pinaceae; genus Pinus; species Pinus albicaulis. The sequence goes on from CM076578.1 coordinate 938,938,851, forward strand.
TCTTTTGAAAAAGGAAATTGTCGTAAAATCTTCATTTCCTGATAGGAGAAATTGTTGTTTCATTCCTCATTTTTTCCTTCAAAAGAGAAATTGTTGTTTGTATTCCTCATTTCTCAAAAGTAAAGGCATTTTATTTTATTGATTTAGTGCACTTAGTTTCTTTTCTACATTCATAAAATTAAAGGAACTGAAAAGAAAAATTTGCATTTACATGTAGTGTTTTGTGTGTTTTGCAAAAGGAATAGTTAGGAAATTTTCATTTAGTTTGTGTTATTTGATTTGTTTGCTCGCAAATTGATTGCTCTTTCCCTCTAGTAGCTAGGATTTTCATTGAAAAACTAAAAGTGAAAGATTGCTTATCATTCTTAGTTTCATTTTAGGAATTTTCCAATACATCATCGCGGTGAACCTTGAAAGGCAAATTGTTAAGAAATATCAACATAAAATTAATCTCAATTTACCTAACAAAGCATTGGAACCATAACGATAACATTTATAAGGTCTAGGATAGAAACATGTTTCGGCATCCTAAAACATAGCATTTGTCGTTAAATTTTCTACGATACATTCCAAGTGTGATACCTCACTCCACGTACGTAAGTATATCGTACCTCGTCCACATACTTTCAGGTATCTCGGGCGGCGTTACAATACAATAAGTATAAAGGGGTGCTCTCACTGTGCGGTTTCGCATCAGACAACACTAATAAAAACTTGGGCCTCCACGTACCTTCGGGTATACTTGGGAGGAAACATTTTAGGTGGTATCCATCCATAGTGAACCAAGTCGGCCGCCTTGTAAATTGTGATACACAACATTTGGGGAGATTTCCTACTCGTACTTCTTGGTTCTCCATGAGGTATTTTACAGTTCACAGTTTCTTGGTAAACCCTTTTTCCTAGCATTACCCTTTTATTTTGTTTATTTTTTTTGGTTAAAATAAATCAGTAATCGTGGAAGAAAAAAATCCTTTCCCTGTCGTTCGCGTATACTAGCGTTAAAACCACCTTTACCACCAGAAGTTACTTCTGGTAGGCGAAGGCAATCACGATCTTCCAAATCAAGTACAATTCGTACCTCTAGTGAAACATCATTTTCCCATAAACCAGAGTTAGCTCAAGTTGTTTCTACACATCCCAGTTCATATAATTTTGTCGAAACGGAGTCTTCACAGCTACTCGTGGTCACGATCCATCCAATCAGGGAGACCATACCTCTTGGACCCAATGTTCCCGTCTCTTCTTTTCCAAAACATCTGAATCCTGAAGTTGTACAACCAGAAGTTGTTCCTACCTTGGTCATCCCACAAAGTTCTGTAGCTATTGAATCTTATGTATCACACATTCAACCACCTAAAATATACTTTGGGCCTGATGGTGAAATATTTCCGCCTAGTTTAATTGCGATTGAATAAATCCCACAAGACGATACATCTTTAACTCCAACCCATTTTGGGGAGGACCTTTACCTGTACGAGTATTTTTCTCAATCGACAGCATCTACTGTTGTTGATCCCACTCCTTTTCAAACTCCCATCGATTCAAAAGGGTATACATTTGGTCAAGTAACCATGACTGAAACAACATCTTCGTTTGGGCTAACTGTTCCAATTACTTCAGCTCCCACCCTAGCTACCCCATTGATGTTTACAACTTCACCAGTCATATTTTCATGGTGGCCCTTTGGTCCCATCAGGCTACAAATAATTATCTAGAATTTTCTCTGGTGAATATTCAAACCCATGCACTTTACCAACGTCATCATCTGATATTTTAACTGGTAATCCTATAGTAAGTACTGAACGACTAGATTCATTATACAAATCTTCAAGGCAATATCAATCAGGTCCTTTTGGGTCTATTCCTTCAAGTACCATATCAACTGGACTCCCAGCATTTGGAGAGCAATATTTTATGTCTTATTACCCTCCTCATACTAGGGTGGAAACTTTGGTCACCCAGTATGATATTACTTTGTCAATTTTTGGTCAATCTAATGTTGAAATGCATGTTTATCAATGACATCCCACTCTGCCTATCCAACCACAAACGGTTATACAATTGTATCAACCAATTCAACCTATTACACCCACATCATCACCACTTGTTAATACATCTTTACCCTTGTTACAGAATCAAAATGTTGTACAACCTTATCAAGCAGGTCCTTCAACTCAATACCATCAAATTTTGGGTCCACAGACTCCAAATCCTTCAATTAATTTACAACAACCTGTATCTAAAATCATCTATTCACAAATTGTTTTACCATTTTATGGGATGTCACAATGGCAACATAGTTATACCTATCAACCAAATCCAAGTTATCCTAATTTGGGTTATAACATTGTTGGACAAACCCCTTCACAGCTACATGTGAAAATGCCTCAAACTTCATTTCAACAAGTATCATATCCAGGTTTTGGTCAACAGAATCCTCAAGCATTTGATTTTCAAAACAACCCCTATCTGGGTTACCAGCAGCAGATTCCTTATGCTGGTGCTCAAAGGCCTATTTCTCAAGCAATTTCGTCTTACCTTGGCTATGCTCAACCTGATCTTAATCGACAGCTGACTTTGTTGCAACTTTAGAGTTACCAGATTTAAATCAACCAACTAATGATCCAATTAACTATGCTCCCTGGTGGCCATTGATACCTCACAAATTACCCACGGATATTCCTAAGTTCAATGGAAACCCTGGAGAAGATCCATCGACTCATGTCATGACTTATCATTTATGGTGTTCATCAAACTCCCTTAACAATGATTATCTTCGACTATGTCTTTTCCAATGTACGCTCACAGGTCCGGCTGCAAAATGGTACATTGAATTACCTAGAGCTTATTTTGATAATTTCACAGCCTTAGCTACTATATTTTTGACTCATTTCTAGTTACCCATCAGATATGAAATTGGAACAGAAATCTTGACCAATTTCAAACAGACTAATGCTACTCACATCTCTGATCATATTCATGAGTGGTGTCGTCGTTGTCGAATGGTTAAGACCTTTGTTCCATATCAGCTCCTTGCTAACCATTTATAATTGAGGATGTGGCTAAGGGTGGCATCATCACAGAAGAGAAATTTATCGCTCGTGCCCAATATTTAGACTTGATTTATACTCAGTCCGACATGCTCTATGAAAAAATTCCTAATGCACCGAGATCTAATTTTACTGTTCCTCCTCAATTAAAGGACTCTCATGTTAGAGAGGGCTTGATTGGCACTACAAGCACACATCACACTACTACATCTGATCCTGCTCCTACTTCCAAAATTAATTCTGTGTCATTTGAAAAAGGCAAAAGTGACAAGTAACTTGGAAGTAAGAAAAAGGGGAAATCTAAGAAAAAGCAAACTTCTAACCCGCAGGAAATATCATCTGATCAATCGTCTAGATCTTGGAAACCTCATTATCCATGCATAATATATAATGAGGAACACTTTGTTATGGATTTCCCTCACCACGCTGAAGTTTCAAAAATCATCAAGACTTCCCATGCAACATCTGTGTTGATAGACCCATTTCCAAATCCGGACACAAATATGGTTGCTACGGATCCACCTCCTAGTTCCCAAGTGTTAATGTTATCTATCACAAAACCTTCAATTGATATTTTGGTGTCAACACATAATAAATATTATGGTATTCAGGCCACTGATCAACCTACTACCTCAACAAAAAATCCATCTACGGAATCTATACCACCTACTGCTATTCCTGAATTGACAATCAAGTCACCAAAGGGAGTAATTCAAAAATCGAAATATAATCCTCGAGCAAGAGCTACACAAAATTATAATATAGTTGAAGATTTTTCTCAATCCCCTTCAACTATGTCTGCTCTTGAGGTATTACAAAATTTTCCCTCCCAAAAATAGGCTTTATTCTCGGCTATTGGTGGAATTGATCCAGCTGATTCTAATCTTGTTGTATTTAACCATATGGGCTATGTGTCGCAACTACCAGCAGAATTGGCATTCTCCATACAGGTAAATGTTCTCAATCGCCTTGTTCATCACACTATAATTGATGAGGGAGCATCTACATGCATTATTTCTCTAAATTTTTGGAAGTCAGTTGGCTCGTCACGCTTATCACAATCATCAATGACGTTGAAGGCATTTGATGGACGTACATATAAACCTTGTGGTATTATTAAAAACCTGCATGTTGAACTAGGGGAAAAACAGTGAATATTGATGTTGAGGTTTTTGATGGACCCCCTGACTATAATATTTTACTTGGAAGGCCATGGGTATATGAAATGACTGCAATTGTTTCTACATATTTTCAAATGATTCCCTTTCCACATAAAGGTACTATCATAGTCATTAATTAACTATCCTTCTTTTCCTCTACTTCACAGGTAACTGGAAGCATTCCGTTCATTCACATACCCCAATTAGAACTTCAGAACATTGGTGTAGGACTCTTAAAGGATTCATCTCTTATGGGAACCTTTGCATTACCGCTGCCCGTGACATCAGCAGAAATTGCAAGTATATAGACCTGCTACATGATCTCTTCCACTCTATCTGGCTTAAGGGAGAGTATGGGTGATTCTGATATTTCTACGTTAGATGAGTTTCTACCGCCCAGCCCTATTGTGCTGGCATAGCAATCAAGCTATCTGGCTTGGGTGGAAAATCCGAAATCAACATCGTCGAGTGTTTGGGTTGATCATTCCTTAGATTTTGGTACTCCATCTAATCCATTTTTCTTAATGTTCTTGACATATGAGAATATTTTGGAAGCCATGATGTCAGAGGGAGAACCATGGGAAGATTATCATCATCATTCCCATCTTCCTGATTATGAAGAAAATAATCTTAGTGAACTATATCACCCATCCATAAAAAATTTATTTTCGAATTATTTTCCCATTAATGTAATGGATTACGAACGAAATCTGTCAAATATTGAAGAAACCATTTCTATCAATATTTCAACCAAACCTGGTGTTGTAGAAAATATTCATGTCGGTGTATCTTGTTCTCCATCAGAACTCGAATCATATCACTCTCTCTTTCATGAATTCTGTGATGTATTTTCTTGGTCTTATATATTTGAACACACTATTAATATGTATCCTGATGTCAAACCGGTGTGTCAACGGCTTCGTCCTGTTCATCCAAAGAAAGCCACTGCCATCAAAGCAGAAGTTGAAAAAAAAAATTGTGTTGGTTTCATATACCATGTTCCACTAACTGAGTGGGTTTCCAATATCGTTCATGTCATGAAAAATCAAGGAACCATTAGAGTGTGCATATATTATCGGGATGTCAATCTTCCTCGTCCAAAAGACAACTATCCTACTCCCTTTATCGACTAGATTATTGACGATTTTTCTGGATGTGAAATCTTTTCATTCATGGATGGATTTTCCAGCTACAATCAAATCAATATCCACCCAGATGATCAACATAAGACAGCATTCATCTATCCTTAGGGCACATTCGCTTATAGGAAACTTTCATTTGGTTTAAATAATGTTGGGGCAACTTTTCAAAGAGAAATGGATTATGCTTTTGATGACATCAAGCACATTGTTCAACCATATCTAGATGATTTACCAGCGCATTCATGAAATCATACTGATCACCCGATGTATTTGAGAGCCATTTTCTTACGCTGCCGACACTACAAAATATGCCTCAATCCACATAAATGTGTGTTTTGTGTTGGTTATGTTCAATTGCTTGGATTTGTAGTCTCAAAAGAAGGAATTCAAATCGACCCATTAAAGGTTTAGGCCATTCTTGATTTTCCTGCGCCGTCAAACTTACTTCAGATACAGAAACTTCAAGGAAAGGCCAACTTCCTAAGAAGGTTCATTCCAAACTACGTTGAAATGGCTAAAGGATTTACTTGACTACAGAAAACAGGGGTTCCCTTCCATTAGGACCAAGTTGCATAAGCTTCTTTTGATGTTGTCAAGGACACACTTGCTTGAGCGTCATTAATGTATCCCCCTAATTATCAAAATGATTATTTCCTATATATCGCCACGGCTAAACAACTATTTCTATGGTATTATTCCAAGTAGAAAATGGAATTGAACATCCGATCTATTATTTGAGTCATAATCTCAATGATATGGAAGTTAAGTATTCATACGTAGAAAAGCTTGCCTTGGCAGCTGTTCAATTTGTCCAAATATTTCACCATTGTATCCTACTCCGAAAAACCACTATAGTTTCGAATTGCAACCTCATGACTTATATCTTATCATGTCAATTTCTGGGGGGGAATATTCAGAATGGATTTTCATTTTGTAGGAATTTGATTTGGAATTCATCAAATCCAAGTCAAAGAAATCTTTAGTTTTGGTTGAGCTTCTCTGTGAGCTTCCCTCTGATAGTACTGCAACTACGTCGGAGCCATCAATTCTTGGCGAGTCTTTTTTTCTGATCAGAACATATGATCCTTGGTATGGGGATTTCATCATTTATTTCCAAACTCAAACTTTTCGACTTGATACCTCTCGCTCTAAACAGTGATGCATTCGATACTAAGCCAAATATTATTTGATCGTCGGCGATACACTTTACCGTCGTGGTTTCGATACCATTTTAAGGAGGTGCCTCACTCATGAGGAGGCCGAAAAAGTGTTAAATTATTGTCATGTTGGGGTATGTGGTGGAAATTTATTTGGATATGCTACCGCGCAGGAGATACTCCGCGCCAGTTACTTTTTTCCTACTATTTTTCGAGAGTGCATCCTCGCAGTGAGAAGTTGTCATGCATGCCATATTTTTTATCGTAAAATTCGAAAACCACCAATGCCAATGCATCCTGTTGTCTCTGTGGGACCATTTTAGAAATGGGGTGTTGAATTCATGACCTATAACCCTTGTTCATCTAGGGGGCATGGTTATATTATTGTCGTAGTCGAATATTTTACCAAATGGGTAGAAGCAATGCCTACATTGAACAACACGGGACAGACAATTGCATTTTTTTTCTTTAATCATGTTATTGCATGGTTTGGGGTCCCACAGGCTATAGTTACAGATCATGAAAAGAATATTCTCAATCACACATTGGTTGAATTGACTGTCAAGTTAGGATTGCCACATGATAATTCTACTCCTTATTATCCACAATAAAATGGACAAGTTGAGGATATCAATAAAATTCTTAAACGTATGCTTCAACGAATGATAGGAGTTCATAAAAGAAACTAGCATTTGATCCTGTACTCCACCTTGTGGGCATATTGAACCTCGGTGAGAAACACAATTGGCTTTACTCCTTTTCAGTTGGTGTATGGTCTAGAAGCTATCTTACCAATCTAATGTGAAATACCATCGTTAAAACTCACGATTGACTTGTTACCTAACACCTCAGAAGAAGAAGTGTGTCTCCTTAACCTCATCCATCTTGATGAAACACGTCATGAAGCCCAATTGGCCAACAAAGTGCACAAGAGACATATAAAGGTGCAATACGACAAAAATGTCCAGCCTCGCATTTTCTCAGAGGGCGACTTGGTCCTTCTTTACGATCAATAAGCTGATGTAATAGGAACATGAAATTTTGAGCCATTGTGGCATGGCCCCTATATTGTCAAAATATTTCTTGTTAAAGGCGCCTATGAGTTGGTTGATTACGATGGAACTCCATTGGAAAATCCTAGAAATGGGTTGTATTTGAAACGCTACTATGCTTAATCATGAGCGTAGTAATTTTTTGTATTATATTGTATATATGTGTTGTTGATTTGCATTCACTATATTAATTTGTTTTTATAGTTATCTTGACGTTAGTAATCCACTTTACATTTCACTGCAGATGTATGAATCTTCGGAACCCTTTGTTGGATATGCTGATGGTGCTAGTCATAGTACGCATAATCTATCCTTTACAGTGTGGGCCATTTTCGCTCCAAAAGACGAGTTAGTGAGTTTTTAAGGGATTTTTATTGGTAGATCGATGAAAAATATCACTGAGTATAGTGAATTGATTAAAATTCTCTCTAATGCCATTTCATTTAGTATAAACTGTATCATCATAAGGTTAGACTCACAACTTGTGGTATTACAACTTACTAGTGTTTATATTGTTAGAAATCCAATATTGCATAGATTGTTCCTTAGAGTTCGAATTTTGGAAAGATATTTTGATTTTATTCAATATCAACACGTTTCTAGAAATTTGAACACATTTACTGATTCATTAGCTAATCAAGTTTTAGACATAAATTTGCAATATATTTCAATAAAACATTCACATCATCGAATAGGATTGCACAATAAACATAGGAAAACACTGAAATCATATAGATAGATAGTTATAGGTTTTTACAAAAAAAAAATTCCAAGACACATTGGTCATCTGACCTCAAAATGTATGCAAAATTTCACAAGTTAACTAGTGGTGCTTGTGGTAACATGCTATAGATCTAGCTATCCTACGAAGTAACTGCATCCAGCAGTTAGGAACCCCAATAGTGTGTCAATGCAGTCGCATAGGAAGCTCTTCGATCCATAAATCCAAGATTTCTAAGTTCAAGCCCTCTATGTGCTGCTAAATTTTAGTGAGAGTCTCAGCCATATCAAGATCCTAAAGGACTACTCTCCCGACAGCCCTCTCTACTGGCACATCTGCTTCATGCTTCGGTTCCACTACTGGTTGAACACGACCAACATCTACATTACATCAAACATTTAGTTTAGTCTTGGGAAAAAATCAAAATAAAAAAACACTGTATAAACCTTAGAAAAATAAAAAACATGGTCAAAACATTCTTACCTATTGCACCCCACTAAGCGCATTCTGGTAATGCTAAATCTGGATCCCCTCAGAAATCAACTCCTGCGTATGCATACTTATTGATGGCGACAATATATCGCCAGAACCAGGCAAAGAATGCAGTCGAGAAAAAAATGGTAGATTGGCTAGCATGGCGACTCATGAGTTCTACCCATCTCTACATCCGAGGATCTCTAGGACTAGCTATATCTAGTGTCACATGTTGTGGCTGCATCAGTGGAATCTGTTCCAAGGCGAAGGGTATAAGGATAGAACCATAACTAAAAAATTTCTTCCTTTCTCCCTTTGCTTTATTCAGTTATTCCTTTATCTGAGATAGAACAGCTTCAGACCATTTGAATATTTTTGGCTCCATACACTCTAGCGTGTACTGCATATACGATCTATTCTCTACATGTAGTGTAACGGTGCCAGCAAGTTTTGAAATCCTGAAAAGGATAGTTCTCAAGGGAAAATCTCTAACGTCTTGGATGTTAATCTTTCCATCTTTGCTTGGCTCTGACCCTGGATAACAATGTTGCAAAACATAATCTCTCACTATCTCTCCTCCAACAAAAGACCCTAGGAGCGAAGTGGGAAAGCCTCTCCTCGACAAACCTGTAAGAAAGTACACATCCTCGACTTTTATAGGAACCACTTGGTTCTTAATATGAAATGGCTCTATAGTTGGATCCCATGCTCAAACTAAGAACTCCAATATTTCTATTTGTTGCCTCATCCCAGACAATTTGAATTACTTAAGTAGTCCACAATATCTTAGGGCTCTTATTGTACCTCGATCATTTAAGGCAATCATATCATGTTCTTCATTCTCTTTCCCTCCTCATAATCTTCATTGTAATCAGATGGAAACCTGAAATACAACCATAAGACCAATTAGATTCCATTCATTGCAAAAAACTAGGTCAATTTTGGGCATAATAAGAAATAAAAAACTTAGATTGCGCCCAACACACTCCCTAACAAGAGACAGTGCTTTTCATATGCAAGTACCCTTCATTGTACCTGTTATGCAATGCATGTTTCGACATTCAAGGGTGTGTTGCCCTCTTTTTGGGTAGAATTTACCCTAGTGGCCTTAAAACCCTAAAAATTTGTAGAAATTGGAAATGAAATGAATACTAAAGGAAGGAGGAGGTTCATATCACTAACCTGGATCAAACAGTGATGAAAACCTTCCACAGAAATGATCACAATTAGCAGCTGAAGTTCAGGGGAAAAATTAATTTCAGAGCTCCAAAATGCAAATGGTAACTATGGAATGGTAAAAATGAATAGTGAAACTACTTTTAATAATCATTTAATTATTTTCAAGTTAAATTTATTGCTATGACTATAGTTTTATTATGTTTTTATCATTAAACAAGTATTTTTAATCCATTTGATGTTGTTTTGAACAGGATATACAACTGATGAACAGATTAGTCGTGCAGATTTATTTCAAATAATGACTTGACCACAAAGCATACATTTTCTCCTTATTTTTCGAGCTTTGTTAAAAACGAAAAAGGATTTGAAGCACACTTTTATCTCTTTTTCGAGCTTCTATAATAGCGAAAAAGGAACCCCTGGAGTCTTCTTTCAGCTCTTTTCAGACACTGATAATGTGAAAATACTTCCGAGCACTTGTCTTTTCGAGCTCGTAAAATTAAATGAATTGATATCTGCTCAGTATAAGTTTAACCCTTTTCCGGACTAAGATAGATTATTTATGAAAAAGGAATACCTTGGTTAAACATGACCAAAGAGGTTCTCTCACATATTATTTTACACTTTTTCGTATCTGAGTGACAAATTTACGAAAAATTACTTATGGATTTTTCTTTCGTCCACTTTTTCAAACTCTCTAAATATGAAAAAGGACCGAGCTATCACTGTCGTTAAGCTCATTAAAACATAAAATAGCGACAGGCTTGTCGATCATGGCAAGAATTGATTTTCATTCATCACTAGACTCGTTAAATTATTAAATAGCAATACTTTATTTGCTTGAAGGGTTTAATTATAGATCAAGAAAATGTTATCCTCAAGCTTGTTAAAAAATAAAGAGGTACTGGTTGACGAATGACCAGGGAAAATTTGGGAACAGTGAGCAAAATTTCTTTATGGTAGCAAGTCGCTCTTGAACATGAAATTTCCTTCACTCCATGTCCATGACTGTTTGGGTTGGGTAATCATCTTGACGGTTCATTCACACATATGGTTCATCATACCTTCACTTCGATTTTGGGTCAATGTTGCCAACTCATCACAGTGTCACCGATATGTTCAAGAGAATTCATCCAGTGAATAAATTCATCCTTATATAATACTCATAAACCTTTATTCTCATGACCGTCATCTCTAAAAATTGCTATATCAAGTCATACCCTTGTCTCTAAAATTAGTAACTCTCTGTTTCGTAATAAGGTGACTTCCTGTCGATGACAAATCAATATCCAGGAAGTTCACTTAGAAACATCAGATTCCAGTACCATAGGGCTTGTTACAGCATCAACAATATCCTCACTTCTGGACTTTTGACAGAAAAATTTTGTTTGAAGTTTGACATCAAATCATCTATTCACGCCTTATGAAATGTACTGCAGTACCTTGAGGGCCATTTTCATTAATGGTGGTTCTCTCATATTTGTTAACAGCTCACATCATTAGCTGGTACTCAAACGATGTCTTTTCTTGTTCAATGAAAAATCATATATTTGCATGGATAGACTTGTACCCGAATGATCGAGTGAATGAGATAAGAAGACCCTGGATCTAGTTTCAGCCATCCTGGCTGCGATTTCAGGATTTTTGTACACATCATCTGTATGGTGACCTTACATACAGATCATCATCCAAACATGGGCCTATATCTGTAGGGACTAAGTGTGTTGCATATGCAGGTAGCCCCATGCAAGGCTGCTCTGCAAAGCACTTCTTAACATCTATGGGTCTGTTGGTCACATTGGGAGTGAAATTCTCATTGTTCCAAAATCTCCACTTGGCCAGTGCCTTCTAAAAGGGTTCACATGTGTCAAAATTCAAATCCATGTGTCCATTTTACATCTACAAGATTGGGAACATGTCTTGCCTATTATTGGAAAGTCATTGATTGTAAAACTACCTCATCCTCTCTATAAATTAAGCACGGATCTTACTGTTTGATAGGGAAGAATTTGTGTAGAGAAATTCTGGTGGATTTTTCATTGAGGAGATTGATTTGAGTGACAATTCTCTAGAGATATCTGCATTGTGATGAGGTTGGGATGTTGTTGGATATGGTGACACAAAATCAGTCATCTGGTTGTAACCTCCCCTTCTATCATTAATAAATAATACAACTTACTTTTCCCTATATGTATATGTATTGGCTTTGATTTTCCATATTGCAAGATCTTAGTTAATGTATATGGTTTATGCTTTACTGATTTAGTAAGATAACTTGAATAGAAATCTGTATTATTGCTATCTTCTGTTGTTTAGTGTTCATTCTTGCAGGAAATATTTTGCACAGCTGGCTAGAATTTGAAGCTACAACGGAAGTGACAAAAGGAATCATTTGGAAGTGCTTGGATTCCAAGTAAGCATCTAATCCATTCTTTGTGTCTGTTCTTAGTTAGGAAAAGTAGTCGTATAGTCTTTAACCTATTTTTCTATATTAGCACCTGTCTAGGGAAGCATGTTTTATTTGTAATTCACAATTTTTTCCAACACATGCAGCAACATTTTCATCAGGAATTGCGCAGTCCATTCATGTAGATCCAAGGGAGGAGGGAAGTTGCTCGCATTTCAGCTAGTAATCCAGTGGAGGACCATTCCTTCACATTGTATTCATTATTTACATCATTCCAGAGCTTATTTTCATATCTTAGCAACAGGATAGAGAGCCTCCATCCTTGACAGCGTAGTTTTGGTGAGAATTTGTGTAGCAACAGCTACAATATTCACAGGAGGATTGAGGAGCTAGATCTTGAGCTTCTAGATTGAGGATCTAGTGAAGGGATCAACCCTTCAAGCTTAGATATGATCTTGTGACATATTGCAGCCATCTATTTGTTAGATCCAGCTTTGGATCTACATACCTAATAGTTGTATGGTGAAACCCCAATAGGGTAAATTTCCAATCTTATAGATCTAGAATTTCCTTTTTGCGTTATCTTGGGTTGCCATCATAGAGCCTAGATCTAGAATATTGGCATCATCAGAGCTCCTAAGCTACATAGATATGCATTTACCTATTCAGCTAGCAATCATATATACATCATCTACTGAAGGGAATACGCAGTACTTTCTTTCTGCAGCTCTCTAGTTATGCAGTGCTTGTTGTAGCATGCTTTCAGGATCATCCTAGGCCATCTCTTTGGCTATATTACCTTATATTTTTTACACTGTTGTAACTGAATCATCTCCTATGAATAAAATGGCTCAGCTATTCTGTCTATATCTGTGTTGATCATAAACTTACATGTACATTTTTTGTGTTACAAATATTATGTTTGTTTATCAATGCATTATTCCATTTTGGGATATTACAGTGGTATCAGAGCATGATCTCTAGTTCAGCTTGTGGAAATTATTGACAACATAAGAAAAGAAGATAGTAGAGATCTACTATGGAGGGATTAATTTTTGCCTCATCTTTATTTAGAGCCATGAAGGATCTCTCCCGAGATATCAATGAAACAAGAATAGAAAGGCAAAGAGAAACCTCAAGAAGGTTTCAGGATGAATAAGGTCCCAGTACTTCTTATCAGCAACAAAGAAAACCGGGGAATCATAGATCTACTATGCCCAATTTTTTTGAAGAAGGTGAATAGTACATAAATGAAGAAAGAAGAAACCTAAGACTCATGAGACTCTCATTCTATATCTTGAAGAGTACAAGGCATAGTCTAGAGCATTCAAGGAGAATATAACTCTCCAACGATTCTTTGAACTCAAAGAAGAAAGAAGATCCTATAGCAGCAATAGAAGGAAGAGGCACAATAGATTCTATTTTCCTACATTTGATGGACCTTCCTCAAGCATTTTTAAGGCTTGGAGGAAAGAGTTAGATGCATTTTTCAGGCTACATCCTATAGCTGAAAAAGAGGTTGTCCAAATTGCAACACTCCATCTTCTAGGTGAATCCAATGATTGATAGTTTGGTCACATGGAGCATGCAAAGGTGACTAAATATTCAGATTTCTTTCACAAGTTGAGAAAGAATTTTGATGTGAGAAAACCAGAGATGTGTCACAAAGAGACATTTCCTGAGAAATAAAAGGAGGATTTCATTCTTGTCAATATGTACAAAGAGTCACTACATTCACCGCCAGCTGCAGAATTACTTATATCCGGAGGAGAGACACTTGCATTTTTGCAAGATAGTCTTAAGCTTTTGACATGTAGAGTCCCATGCATGATTCAGGAGATGCATGAGGAAGAGGAGGTTGATTCTAGCCTTGGTACACTTGTAGAAGTGTAGGCATCACTCTTGCCAGTAGTTGGAGGGACTATTGTTCTGGTTGGAGGAACTCTTGTGGTCTTGCAAAAGGTTCCCACACATCAGTTGATCCAATTTATGCAACCACTTTCATCTCATATTGTTTTAGTACCTCTTATTGAAACTTATGGGGACATGCCATCAGGGCTATTGCATAACCAAGGGTTAGATAAACATGCTGATTTGGAGCAGCATCATATCACTGCGCAGAGGACCCTTGATCTAATCTAGGAGGAGATGAAGAAACATCCTAGTTTTTCATTGATGGACTACATTCAACCCTTTGAGTTTAAATGTGGAATTTTATAAAATGGGATGAGTATGATCCTATGTACATTGGTTGGCTATGAGCTTAGCATTGTGCCTTGCTTTGAGACATCACATGTTTTACCTTGTAGATCTACAAAGTTGTTAATAAGAAGCAGTGAGAAGAAGAGGACCCATTCCTTATGGGAGAAATCAAATGGAATCTTCATTCATGAAGAAATGGAGAAAAATATGATAGATGGTAGACATACTGAGATGAGGAATATTGTCTCCTTTCTAGATGACACTTTCTCAATGAGCATCTTACAGCTCAAAGAGAAACTTATACCTACAGCAGATCCAGAACTTCACTGGTTTTGGAGGGCCATTTGTGAAAAGATAATCTCATGGGGAGATCTCATTAGGGGTGCAATTCAAAATATCATGGAGTGCAAAGTTCTTCAACAATTTGAGGAGGTTGGTTTCCTACAATGGGAGGATACCAAGTTTTTGCAGAATGAGATCCATCATCCTCATTGGGATGAATGGTTGATGATGTGGAGAAAGTGGTTGCCAAACCACTTTCAGTTCTATGAGATAGGCCAGCAAGAATCATGGTTGTGTTGGTTTCTCTTGGGTGAGTATGGTTACCACCCAATGGATCATATTTTTATGATTCATGCCTTGCACATCACTGGAAGAATGTAGAAGAAAAAGGCATGGTTACTTTGGTTGTTGATGAGAGAGTTTGAACATCTCAAGATATATCTTATGTCCATGTATTTACTTCTATTTTGGATATGTCTCATGTCTTTACATGTATTTCTGTTTGGGATATATCTCATGTTCATGTACGTACTTAGGTTTGGGAGGGAGTATAACTCTCACATGATGTGGCATAAGGGAGCTTTTTTGTATTATGTTCATGGGACATTTCACATGTCCATTACTATATTGCTACTCCATGACTTGCATCATGATGATGTAAGGTGGCAACAAGAATCCTTCTTGCTATGGTCACTATTGGGAGAATATGGACTGAATTCTTCACATACATTGCATGACATTGTTGGAGGATGGCAACATGAGGCCTTACAATGTTGGCTTCTGTTGGGGGATTATGGTAATTGTACATGGTATGATGAGGATGTGATGGGGAATCAATATGCCTTATTAATATGGATTCTATTGAGAGATTATGGCTCTCATACTTGGTTTGATGTTGATTTGGCATGGAAACAATAAGCATTGTTGCGGTGGCTTCTTTTGAGAGAGTATGGCTCTCTTGTTTTTTTTCATGATGATCTAGCATGGCAGTAGAAAGCTTTTCTGCGTTGGTTGTTATTGGGAGAATATGGTTTGACATTGTTCATGTTCATCCATATGTCTCTACTTCTTATTTTTCACTATGTTGATGTGATGTTTGGATCCTACATGGCCAACATGGCTAATGATGTGAGCATTGATAGATGCGATCTACTCTATGTATCATGGGTTGGAGAGATATCTCATGAGTTGTGATTTTCCACTTTGGGAATGAACCACTTCATTTTATGTATCTCATGTGTAGAGGAGATATTTCGTCATCATATGGTTGCCACTTGGAGATTCAATGATGAGGATGGGTATCTAACTTTTTGGTTGGAGGACATTCAAGACATTCTAGAGAGGCAGCTTTGGAGTTGGACACGCATGACATATTGTGACAGATGAGGTGGCCTTCCACATGAGGATTCCATTTGGAGGGAGGATGTATGTTCTAGCATCCACTTTTTGCAGTTGCTTGAGTATAAGCAATATTTTTCTGAGGAGGACTGTAATATTCCCAATTTTACACAAGATAATTGGAATATTAGAGTTCTTAATGTTATTAATTAATTAAAGTAAATAAAAGGGTGGAGGGACCCATAATCCTCAAGGATGAATAAGATCCACTTTTGATGTGTGAATGTGGATTAATTAAACATAGATCTACATAATGGAGTAGTGGAGCAGCTACTAATGTGAAAGGAGTGGTGGTCATGTCTCATTAATGAGATAGATCATGGAGGTTGAAGCAATCAACTGAGTTCATGGAGGGAATCTAATGTCATATCATAGAGCTTTCATGATGAAGTGATGGAAGAAGTTGTGCATTTAATGCACACATGATGGAGAGGGTGCACATTGCATGTAGACATGATGAAGGACTTGGAGAGAATCAAACATGGAGGATTATGTCCACATGTGTTGGGCCAGAATTGTGAATTACGGATAAAACATGCTTCCCTAGAAAAATGAAAATCTATAACAATAGATTAAAGACTATATGACACACAGAAAGGATTAGAGGCTTAGTTGTAATACAAGCGCTTCTAAATGGCTCCTTCTATTGCTTCCGTTGTAGCTTCAAATTCAAGCGATTTGTGCAAAATGCTTCCTGCAATAAAGAACACTAAAACAGCAGAAGATAGAAATAATACAGATGTCTATTCAAGTTAGTTAGCTAAATTAGTAAAGCATAAACAATATACATCAACTAAGATCTTTCAATATGGAAAATCAAAGCCAATACAAATGCATATAGGGAAAAGTAAGTTGTATTCTTTATTGATGATAGAAGGAGAGGTTACGACCAAATGACTGATTTGAAGTGACCCTTCCAGCAATGATCCTTAGCCCCATCACAGTATAAATCTCTCTAGCAGTTGTTACACAAATCTAACTCTCAATTCAAAAACCTCCAGCATTTCTCCACTCAAATTCTTCCTTTTCAAACACTCAGATCTATGTTCAATTTATAGATGAACTGAAGGCAGTTTTTCAATGAATGACTTTCCAATAATAGGCAAGACATTTCCCAGTCATGTAGATGTCAAATGGACCCTTGGATTCAAAGCTTGACACATGTGAACTCTTCTAGAAGGAATTGGCCAAGTGGATATTCCAGAACAATGAAAATTTCACTCCTAATGTGACCAACGCACCCATAGATGTTGGGAAGTGCTTTGCAGAGTAGCCTTGCATGGGGCTACCTGCATATGCAACGCACTTAGTCCCCTTAGAGGCAGCGTTGGTGAGCTCCCATAAGCTATATGATAAACTTCAAACCTTGGAAACCTTTGCTTAATGAAATTCATGTTTGATTTGTCTTGTTCTTGCCTTAGGGAATGTAGCAACTTGAAATGATAGGGAATGATAGACCCTTAGTAATTGGTCTTGGAGATGATGCCCAGTTAACCAAGTCATTGATAATGATTCCCACATTGACCTATAACATTTCCCCCCTAAAGCATGAGATCAAAATAATAAAAAAATTTGATTGAGATGCTTTACACTGTGATGGGCTGGAGATGAAGCGGAGTGGTCACCTGCATCAATACAAAAATACATTACATCATGATATATCCTCTTTGATCATAATTGCTGAGGGTAGGCATTCCCATGTTCAGTACATAAACAATCTAATAACATGTGCATAATTCAGAAATTCGTCAACACTGGAATGTTGCCCAATGCAGACATGCCTACAGATATAGGCCCATTTTCAGATGACAATCTATATGTAAGGTCACCATACAGATGATGTGTAAAAAAATCCTGAAATCACAGTCCAGATGGCTAAAACTAGATCTAGGGTCTTCTTATCTCATTTACTCGATCATTCAGGTAAATGTCTAGCCATGCGAATATATGATTTGTCGTCGAACATGGAAAGACATTGGTTGATTACCATCCAATGATGTGAGTTTTTAACAAACGCGAGAGAACCACCATTAATGAAAATGGCCCTCAGGGTACTGCAGTACATATCGTAAGGGGTGAATAGATGATTTGATGTCGAACGCCAAACAAAATCTTTCGGTCAAAGGTCTAGAAGTGAGGATCTTGTCGATGATGTAACAAGCCTCATGGTACTGGAATCTGATGTTTCTAAATGAACTTCCTGGATATTGATTTTTTGTCGACGGGAAGTCACCTTATTTCGAAACAGGAGTTACTGATTTCAGAGACAAGGGTATGACTTTATATAGCAATTTTCATGGATGACGGTCATGAGAATAAAGGTATACGAGTATTGCAGAAGGATGAGTGTATTCACTGGATGACTTCTCTTGAACATATCGGCGACACTGTGATGAGTTGGCAGCATTGACCCAAAACCGAAGTGAAGTTATGATGAACCATAGGTGTGAATGAACCGTCAAGATGATTACCCAACCCAAACAGTCATGGACATGGAGTGAAGGAAGTGTCATGTTCAAGAGCGACTTGCTACCATAAAGAAATTTTTCTCACTTTTCCCAAATTTTCCCCAGTTAGTTTTCGACCAGTACCTCTTTATTTTTTAACAAGATTTAGGAGGATAACATTATTTTGATCTATAATTCAACCCTTCGAGTGAATAAAGTATCGCTATTTAATAATTTAATGAGTCTAGCAATGAATGAAACTCGATTCTTGCCATGATCTACAAGCCCATAATTATTTTATGTTTTAACGAGCTTAACGACAATGATAGCCTGGTCCTTTTTTATGTTTAGAGGGTTTGAAAAATTGGATGAAATAAAACTCCATAAGTAATTTTTCGTAAATTTGTCACTCAGACCTGAAAAACTGTAAAATAATATCTGAGAGAACCTCTTTGGTCATGTTTAACCAAGGTATTCCTTTTTCATAAATAATCTATCTCAGTCCAGAAAAGGGTTAAACTTATACTGAGTAGATATCAATTCATTTACTTTTACGAGCTCGAAAAGACAAGTTCTCGGAAATATTTTCACATTATCAGAGTTTGAAAGAGCTGAAAGAAGACTCCAAGGGTTCTTTTTTCACTGTTATCGAAGCTCGAAAAAGAGATAAAAGTGCACTTCAAATCCTTTTTAGTTTTTAACAAAGCTTGAAAAATAAGGAGAAAAAGTATGCTTTGTGGTAAATTCATTCTTTGAAATAAATTTGCACGACTAATTTGTTCATCAGTTGTATTTCTTGTTCAGAGCAACATCAAATGGATTAAAAATACCGGTTTCATGATAAAAACATAATTAAACTATAGTCATAGCAACAAATTTAACTTGCAAATAATTGAATGACTATTAAAAAGTAGTTTCACTATTCATTTGTACCATTCCATAGTTACCATTTGTATTCTGGAGCTTTAAACCTGATTTTGCCCCCGAACTTCATCTATTGATTGCGATCGTTTCTGTGGATGGATTTCATCGTTGTTTGATCTAGGTTAGTGCCATGAACCTCAATTGCCTTTGGTATTCATTTCATTTCCAATTTCTGCAAATTTTTAGGGTTTTAAGGCCCCTAGGGTAAATTCTGCCAAAAATGAGGGCAACGCACCCCTGAATGTTGAAACCTGCATTGCATAGTAGGTACAGTGAAGTGTACTTGCATGTGCAACACACTGTCTCTTGTTAGGGAGTGCATTGGGAGCAGTTTAAGTTTTTTATTTTCTTACTATGCCCAAAATTTACCTAGTTTTTTGCAATAAATGGAATCTAATGGATCTTATGGTTGTGTTTCAGGTTTCCATTGGATTATAATGATGATTACATGGAGGGAAAGAGAACATGAAGAACAATATATGATTGCCTTGAATGATCCGGGTACTATAAAAGCCCTAAGAGATTGTGGACTACTTAAGTACTACAAATTGTTTTGGATGAGGCAACAAATAGAACTCTTGGAGTTCTTAGTTCGAGCATGGATTCCAGCGATAAAGGCATTACATATTAAGAACCAAGTGGTTCCTATAACAGTTGAGGATGTGTATTTTCTCACAGGTTTATCGAGGAGAGGTTTGCCCATTTCACTCTCTGGATCTACCGTTGGAGGAGAGACAGTAATTGATTATATTTTACGGTATTGCTATCTAGGGGCAGAACCTAGCATAGATGGAAAAATAAAAATCTAGGATGTTAGAGATTTTCCTTTGAGGACTATCCTTTTCACAATCACTAAAATTTCCGGTACCATTACACTACATGTAGCGAACAGATCATAAATGCATTATGTGCTAGAGTGTATGGAGCCAAAAGTCTTCAACTGGTATGAAGTTGTTCTATCTTAGATAAAGCAACTACTGAACAAAGAAAAGGGAGGAAGGAAGAAGAATTTCAGTTATGGTTCTATCCTTATGTCCTTCACCTTGGAACGGATTCCATTGATACAACCACAGCATGTGACACTGGATATATCTAGTCCTAGAGATCCTTGGATGCAGAGATGGGTAGAACTCATGGGTCGACATGTTGGCCAATCGACTGTTGTTTTCTCTACTACATTCTTTGCCTGGTTCCAGCGACAGATTTTCGCCATCGATGAGTATGCATATGCAAGCATTGATTTTCGAGGTGATCCAGATCTAGCACTACCAGAAGGCGCTCAGTGGGGTGCAATAGGTAAGAATGTTTTGACCATGTTTTTTTTTTATTTTTCTAAGGTTTATACAATGTTTTTGTGTTTTGATTTCTTTCCAAGACTAAACTAAATGTTTGATGTAATGCAGATGTTGGTCGCGTTCAACCAGTAGTGGAACCAGAGTGTGAAGCATATGTGCCAGCAGAGAGGGCTGTCGGGAGAGCAGTCCTTTAGGATCTTGATCTGGTTAAGACTCTGATTGGGCTTCAGCAACACATATAAGGCTTGACCTTCAAGATTTTGGATTGTCGGATCGAAGAGCTTCCTATGTGACTACAACAACACACTATTGGGGTTCCTAACCGTTGGATGCGGTTACTACATAGGATAGCTAGATATATAGCATGTTACCATGAGCACCACTAGTTTACTTATGAAATTTTGCATACATTTTGAGGTCAGATGACCAATGTGTCTTGGGAAATTTTTTTGTAAAAACCTATAACTATCTATCTATATTATTTCATATTTTTTCCTATGTTTAATGCGCAATCCTATTCAATGATGTGAATGTTTTCTTTACATATGTTGCAAACGTCTGTCTAAAACTTGATTAGCTAATGAATTAGTCAATGTGTTCAAATTTCTGGATATGTGTTGATATTGAATAAAATCAAAATTTCTTTCCAAAATTCGAACTCTTAGGAACAACCTAAGAAGTGTTGGATTTTTAATAGTATAAACACTAGTAATTTGTAATACCACAAGTTGTGAGCCTAACCTTATGATTATGCGGTTAATACCAAATGAAATGGCATCAGAGAGAAGTTTGATTAGCGCGCATCAGCGATATTTTTCGTCGATCTACCAATACAAATCCCTTGAAAACTCACTAACTCTCCATTCTGAGCAAAAATGGCCCACGCTGCAAAGGATAGATTCTGCGTACTACGACTAGCACCATCAGCATATCCAAAAAATGGTTCCAAAGATTCAGACATCTGCGATGAAATTTAAAGCAGATTACTAGCGTCAAGAAAACTCTAAAAATAGATTAATATAGTGAATGCAAATCAACAACATATATACAATATAATACAAAAAAATTACCACGCTCATGATTAATCATAGTAACGTTTCAAATACAACCCATTTCTAGGTTGTGCCAATGGAATTCCATCGTAATCAACTAACTCATAGACACCCTTAGCAAGAACTCTTTTGACAATATAGGGGCCATGCCATAACAACTCAAATTTCCCTATACCTACTACATCAGCTTCTTGATTGTAGAGAAGGACCAAGTCACCCTCTGAGAAAATGCGAGGCTGGACTTTTTTGTCATATTGCGCCTTTATACGTCTCTTATGGGCTTCGTTGGCCAATCGGACTTCACGACACATTTCATCAAGTTGGATGAGATTAAGGAGACACGCTTCTTCTTCTGAGGTTTCACGTAACAAGTCTATTGCAAGTTTTAACGATGATATTTCGCATTGGATTGGTAAGATAGCTTCCAGACCATACACCAATTAAAAAGGAGTAAATCCTATTTCGTTTCTCACCGAGGTTCGATACGCCCACAAGGTGGAGTACCGGATCAAATGCCAGTTTCTTTTACAAAATCCTATCATTCATTGAAGAATTCATTTAATAATTTTGTTAATAACCTCAACTTGTCCATTTGATTGTGGATAATGAGTAGAATTATCATGTGACAATCCTAACATGGCAGTCAATTCAGACATCATGTGATTGAAAAAATGCTTCCCATGATCTGTAACTATAGCCTGTGGGACCCCAAACCATGCAATAATGTGGTTAAAGAAAAAAAATGCAGTTGTTTTTCCTGTGTTGTTGAATGTAGGCATCGCTTCGGCCCATTTGGTAAAATAGTCGGCTGCAACAATATTATAACCATGCCCCCCATATGAAGGAGGGTTATAGGTCATGAAGTCAATACCCCATTTTTTAAATGGTCCAGCAGAGACAATAGGATGCATTAGCGCTGGCAGTTTTCAAATTTTACTATCAAAAATCTGGCATGCATGACAAATTCTGACCGCGAGGATGCAATCTTGAAAAATAGTAGGCAAAAAGTAACCGGCGCGGAGTATCTTCTGTGTGGTATCATATCCAAATAAGTGTCCACCACAAGGCCCAGCATGACAATCATTTAACACTTTTTCAGCCTCCGCATGAGTGAGGCACCTCCTTAAAATATTTTCGACACCACGACGATAAAGTGTATCACCGACGATCAAATAATTTTTGGCTTGGTATCGAATACGTCGTTGTTCAGAGCGAGGGGTATAAGGTCTAAAAGTTTGGTTTTGGAGATAAATGATGAAATCCCCATACCAAGGATCAGATGATCCAATCAGAAACAAAGACTCGTCTCGAATTGATGGTTCCGACATAGTTTCAGTACTATCATAGGGAAGGTCAAAAAGAAGCTCAGCCAAAACTAAAGACTACTTTCACTTGGATTTGATAAATTCCAAATCAAATTCCTGCAAAATGACAATCCATTTTGATATTTTCCCCCTGGAAATTGACGTGATAAGATGTAATTCATGGGGTTGCAATCTAAAACTATTGTTGTTTTTCGGAGTAAGATATAATGGTGAAATATTTGGACAGCTTGAACAGCTGCCAAGGCAAGCTTTTCTGCGTATGAGTACTTAACTTCCATATCATTGATATTACGACTCAAATAATAGATTGGATGTTCAATTCCTTCTTCTACTTGGATCAATAACATATAAATGGTCGTTTTGGCTGTGGCGATATATAGGAAATAATCATTTTGATAATTAGGAGGATACATTAATGATGCTCAGACAAGAGTGTCCTAGACAGCATCAAAATAATCTTGCACAACTTGGTCCCAATGGAAGAGAACCCCCTTTTTCAAGAGTCAAGTAAATCCTTTAGCTATTTCAGCATAATTTGGAATGAACCTCCTTAGGAAGTTTGCCTTTCCTTGAAGTTTTTGTATCTGAAGTAAGTTTGATGGCACAGGTAAATCAATAATGGCCTGAACCTTCAAAGGGTCGATTTGAATCCCCTCTTTTGAGGCTACGAATCCAATAAAATGACCATAACCAACACAAAATACACATTTATATGGATTGAGGTGTATTTTGTAGTGTCGCCAGCGTAAGAAAATGGCTCTCAAATGCGTCGGGTGATCAGTCTGATTTCGTGAATGTGCTAGTAAATCATCTAGATATGGTTGAAAAATGTGCTTGATGTCATTGAAAGCATAATCCATTTCTCTCTAAAAAGTTTCCCCAGCGTTCTTTAAACCAAACGGGAGTTTCCTGTAAACGAATGTGCTCCAAGGATAGACAAATGTTGTCTTATGTTGATCATCTAGGCAGATATTGATTTGATTTTAGCCGAAAAATCCATACATGAACGAAAATATTTCACATCCAGCACAATCGTCAATAATCTGATCAATAAAGGGAGTAGGATAGTTGTCTTTTGGACAAGCATGATTAAAATCCCGATAATCAATGCACACTCTAATTTTTCCTTGTTTTTTCATGACAGGAACAATATTGGAAACCCACTCAGTTAGCGGAACAGGGTAAATGAAACCAACACGCAAAAGTTTTTCAAATTCTACTTTGATGGCAGTGGCTTTCTTTAGATGAATAGGACGAAGTTGTTGACGCACCAGTTTGACATCAAGATACATATTAATAGTGTGTTCAACTATACTAGTATCTATGCCTGGAATTTCCTCGTAAGACCAAGAAAATACGTCACGAAATTCACGAGAAATAGAGCGATATGATTCAATTTCTGATGGAGAACAAGATACACTGACATTTATATTCTCTACAACACCAGATTTGGATGAAATATCGATAGAAATCGTTTCTTCGATATTTGAAGGATTTCACTCGGAATCGATTGCATTAATGGGAAAATAATTCGAAAAGAAATTTTTTATGGATGGGTGATATAGTTCACTAAGATTATTTTCTTCATAATTAGGAAGATGGGAACAATGATGATAATATTCCCATGGTTCTCCTTCTGACATCATAGCTTCCAAAATATTCTCATCTGTTAAGAACGTTGAGGAAAATGGATCAGATGGGGTACTAAAATCTAATGAACGATCAACCCAAACACTCGGCGACACTGATTTCAAGTTTTTCGCCCAAGCCAGAGAAATTAATTGCTATGCCAGCTCAATAGGGCTGGGCAGTAGAAACTCATCCAAATTAGAAATATCAGAATCACTCATACTCTTCATTAATCCAGATAGAGTGGAAGAGATCATGTAGTAGGTCTCTATACTTGTAATTTATGCCGACGTTGTTGGCAGCGGTAATGCAAAGGTTCCCATAAGAGTGGAATCCTTTAAGAGTCCTACACCAATGTTCTGAAGTTCTACTTGGGGTATGTGAATGAATGGAACGCTTCTAGTTACCTGCAAAGTAGATGAAAATAAGGATATTTGATTAATGATTGTAATTGTACCTTTATGTGGAAAGGAAATCATTCTAAAATATGTAGAAACAATAGCAATCATCGCATATACCCATGGCCTTCCAAGTAAAATATTATAGTCAAGGGGTCCGTCAACAACCTCAACATCAATATTCATTGCTTTTCCCCTAGTTCAACATGTAGGTTATTAATAATACCACAAGGTTTATATGTACGTCCATCGAATGCCTTCAAATTCATTGATGATTGTGATAAGTGCGGCGATCCAAGTGACTTCCAACAGTTTAGAGACATAATGCATGTAGATGCTCCCTCATCAATAATAGTGTGATGAACAAGGTGATTGAGAACATTTCCCTGTATGGATAATGCTAATTCTTCTGGTAATTGTGGCACATAGCCCATATGATTAAAGATGACTAGATTAGAATCAGTCAGATCAATTCCACCAATAGCCGACAATAAAGCTTGTTTTTGGGAGGGACAATTTTGCAATACCTCAAGAGCAGACATAGCTGAAGGGGATTGAGCCAAATATTCAACTATATTATAATTTTGTGCAGATCTTGCTCGAGGATTATATGTCGATTTATGAATTAATCCCTTTGGTGGCTTGATTTTCAATTCAGGAATAGCAGTAGGCGGTACTGATTCTGTAGACGGATTCATTGTCGAGGTAGTAGGTTGATCATTGGCTAGACTACCATAATCTTTATTTCACGTCGACACCAAAATATCTATTGAAGGTTTTCTGACAGATAACATTAACACTTGGGAACTAAGAGCTAGATCTGTAGAAACCATATTTGTGTCCCGATTTGGAAATGGGTCTGTCAACATAGCTGACACATTGGAAGTCTTGATGATTTTTGAGACTTCGGCGCGATGAGGAAAATCCATAACAAAGTGTTCCTCATTATAGATTATGCATGGATAACGAGGTTTCTGAGGGCCAGATGGTTGATCATATGATCTTTCTTGTGGGTTAGAAGTTTGCTTTTTCTTTGCCTTCCCCTTTTTCTTACTTCCTGATTTCTTGCCACCTTTGCCTTTCAAATGACATGGCATTGATTTTGGAAGTAGGAGCAGGATTAGATACAGTAGTGTGGTGTGTATTTGCAGTCCCTATCAATCCATCTCCAGCATGAGATTCCTTTAATTGAGGAGGAACATTGAAATTAGATCTCGGCACATTAGGGATTTTTTCATAGAGCGTGCTAGTCTGAGTGTAAATCAAGTCAAAATATTGTGCACGAGCGATAAATTTCTCTTTTGTGAAAATTCCACCCTTAGCCACATCCTCAATTATAGATGGTAACAGGGACTTAATGAACCATTCAGCAAGGCACTAATCCAGAACAAATGTCTTAACTATTTGTCGATGACGATGCCACTCATGAATATGATCAGAAATGTGAGTAGCATTAGTCTGTTTGAAATTAGTCAAGAGTTCCATTCCAGTTTCATATATTATGGGTAACTATAAATGAGTCAAAAAGATAGTAGCTAGGGTAGTGAAATTATTGAAATAAGCTCTAGGTAATTCAATGTACCATTTTGCAGCCGAACTTGTGAGCGTACGCTGGAAAAGACGTAGTTAAACCGAATCATCATTCAGGGAATTTGATGAACACCATAAATGATAATTCATAACATGAGTCGACGGATCTTCTCCAGGGTTTCCATTGAACTTAGGAATATCTGAGGGTAATTTGTGAGGTATCACCGGCCACCAAGGAGCATAGTTGATTGGATCATTGGTTCACCGATTTAAATCTAGTAACTGTAAAGTTGCAACAAAGGGAAACTATCTATTAAGGTCAGGTTGAGCATAGCTAGGGTAAGATGGAATTGCTTGAGCAACAGGCCTCTGAGCACCAGCATAAGGAATTTGCTACTAGTAACCCAGATAGGGGTTGTTTTGCATAGCAAACGATTGAGGATTCTATTGACGAAAACCTGGATACGATACTTGTTGAAATGAAGTTTGAGGGATTTGCACCTATGGCTACCAAGAGGTCTTTCCACCAATTTTATGACCTAAAATAGGATAACTTGGATTCGGTTGATATGTATAACTTGGTTGCAGTTCTGACATACCATAAAATGGTAAACCAGCTTGTGAATAAATAATTCCTGATACAGGTTATTGTAAATTAATCAAAGGATTTGGAGTCTGTGGACCCAACATTTGATGATATTGAGTTGAAGGACCCATTTGATAAGGTTTATGATGTAAAAAATTTTGATTCTGTAACAAGGGTATAGATGTATTAACAAGTGGTAATGAAGTGGGTGTAACAGTTTGAACCGGTTGATACGAGTGTACAACCGTTTGTGGTTGGATAGGCAGAGTTGGCTGCCATTGAAAAACATTTTTTTCAACATTAGATTGACCAAAAGGTGACAAAGTACTGTCATATTGGGTGACCAAAGGTTGCCCCCCAACATGAGGAGGATAATAAGATGGAAAATATTTCTCTCCAAATGCTAAGAGTCCTGTTGATATGGTACTTGAAGGAATAAACCCAGAAGGACCGGCTTGATATTGCCCTGATGATGTGTATAATGAATCAAGTCATTCAGTACTTGTAATAGGATTACCAGTTAAAATACCGGATGATGACATTGGTAAATTCCATGGATTGGAAGATGCACCAGAGAAAATTATAGATGATGATTTGTAACCTGATGGGACCATAGGGCCTCCATAAAAATATGACTGGTGAAGTGGTAAACATCGATGGAGTAGTGAGGGCAGGAGCTGATGTAATTGGAACAACAGGTCTAACTAAAGATGTTGGTTCAGACATGGTTGTTTGACCAAATGTAGACCCTTTTGAATCGATGGGAATTTGAAAAGGAGGAAGATCAAAAAAATAAGAGTGTGTTGATTGAGAGAAAGACTTGTATAGGTAAAGGTCTTCCCCAAAATGGGTTGGAGTTAAAGGTGTAGTGGATCTTGTGGGATTTATTCAATCACAATTAAACCAGGTGGAATAATTTCACCGTCAGGCCCAAATTATATTTCAGGTGGTTGACTGTGTGATATGGGAGACTCAATAGCTACAGAAATTTGTGGGATGCCCAAGGTAGGAACAACTTCCAGATGTTCTACTTCAGGATTCAGATGTTCTAGCAAAGAAGAGACAGGATCTGGATCAATTTGTGGTTGAACAACGTCGAGTCTAGGAGGTATGGTCTCACTGACTGGATGGATCATGACCACGAGTGGCTGTGAAGAATTCATTTCAACAACAGTAGAAAAACTCAGGATGTATAGAAACAACTTGAGATAACTCTGGTTATGGGAAAATGATATTTCACCAGAGGTACGAATTGTACTTGATTTAGCAGATCATGATCGCCTTCGCCTACCATAAGTAACTTCTAGTGGTAAAGGTGGTTTTAAAGCTAATCTACACGAACGATGGGGGAAAGGATTTTGTTCTTCCATGATTATTGATTAATTTTAACCAAAAAAAAATAAACAAAATAAAAGGGTAATGCTAGGAAAAAGGGTTTACCAAGAAATTGTGAACTGCAGAATACCTCCTAGGGAACCAAGAAGTACGAGAAGGCAATCTCCCTGAATGTTGTGTTCAGTGTATCACAATTTACAAGGTGGCCAACTTGGTTCACTATGGATGGATAGAATCTAAAAGTTGTTCTCCTAAATATACTCGAAGGTACGTGGAGGCCCAATTCAGTATTAGCACTGTCTAATGCGAAACCGCACAGTGAGAGCACCCCTTTATACTTATCGTACTGTAACATCGCCCGATATACCTGAAAGTACGTGGAAGAGATACAATATAATTACATATGTGGAGTGAGGTATCACACTCGGAATGTATCGCAGACAAGTTAACGACAGCTGCTATGTTTTACGACATCGAAACACGTCTCTAGCCTAGACCTTAAAAATGTTATCGTTATGGTTCCAATTCTTGTTAGGTAAATTAATATTAATTTTATGTTGATATTGCTTATAATTGTCCTTTCAAAGGTTCACCGTGATGATGTATTGGAAAATTCATAAAATGCAACTAAAAATGATAAGCAATCTTTCACTTTCAGTTTCTTCAATGAAAAACCTAGCTACTAAGGGAATAGAGGAAATAATTCGTGAGAAAACAAATCAACAATCACAAAATAAATGCAGATTTCCTAATGTTCCTTTTTGCAAAACACACAAAATCCTACATGCAAATGCAAGTTTTTCTTTTTAGTTTCCTTAATGTTATGAATGCAGAAAAGAAACTAGGTGCACTAAATCAACAATTCAAATGCCTTTTACTTTTGAGAAATTAAGAATACAAAAAACAATTTATCTTTTGAAATAAAAATGAGGATTTCAACAACAATTTCTCCTTTCAAGGAAATGAAGATTTTACGACAATTTCCTATTTCGAAACAAAATTATCCTTAATGCGACCATAAAAAATACTTTGAAATCAACTTGTCAATGATAAAGAAAAACGTTTTTTTAAACAAACATTGAACAATTTTTTAGTCAAAGGAGGAAGAAGTATATAGATTTACTAGTCAATATGAGGATCAAACTTTTCAAAACACTGCAGAAAACAAACTGAAAAAAATTGAAAAGGCAAATTCAAAGGAATTTGGGTGGCTTCAGGAGTCAACGCAGTCTCCAAGGGGAGACAGTGCTCTGCAATGCAGACTTGAAAGGGAGACAGTGTTATGCAAAGCATTATTTCCTGTCTAATGGTGCATTGGGCGTAGTGTATAAGGAAAAACACTACTGTTTAACTCACAATATTTGAAAATTAGGCTTTGAAAAATTTTAATCTTTGTGTGTAACAACTACTGGGTGGATAAACAAAGCAAAACAGAGGCTAAGTCACCTAGATCTAAGATAAATTCTCCCCAGTGGAGTCGCCAATTTGTTGGGCCGGCATTGTGATTTACGGATAAAACACGCTTCCCTCAATAGATGACAATCTAGAACAACAGATTAAAGACTATACGACTAACTTTCCTAACTCAGAGCAGACACAAAAATGATTAGATGCTCACTTGTAATCCAAGCGCTTCTAAATGGCTCCTTCTGTCGCTTTCGTTGTAGCTTCAAATTCAAATGGTTTGTGCGAAATTTTTCCTGCAAGAAATAACACTAAAACAGTATAAGATAGCAATAATAAAGATGTCTATTCAATTTAGTTAGCTAAATCAGTAAAGCATAAAAAATATACATCAACTAAGATCTTGCAATATGGAAAATCAAAGCCAATACAGATGCATATAGGGAAAAGTAAGATGTATTATTTATTGATGATAAAAGGAGAGGTTACAACCAAATGACTGATTTGGAGTGACCCTTCCAGCAATGATCCTCAACCCCATCACAGTATAAATCTCTCCAGAAGCTGTTACACAAATCTAACTCTCAATTGAAAATCCTCCAGAATTTCTCTACTCAAATTCTTCCTTTTCAAACACTCAGATCTGTGTTCAATTTATAGATGAACTGAAGGTAGTTTTGCAATGAATGAATTTCCAATAATAAGAAAGAAATGTTCCCAGTCATGTAGATGTAAAATGGACACTTGGATTCGAAGCTTGACACATGTGAACTCTTTTAGAAGGCACTAGCCAAGTGGAGATTCCGGAACAATGATAATTTCACTCCCAATGTGACCAACGCACCCATATATGTCGGAAAATTCTTTACAGAGCAGCCTTGCATGGGGCTACCTACATGTGCAATGCACTTAGTCCCCTTAGAGGTAGCTTTGGTGAGCTCCCATATGCTATATGATAAAATTCAAACCTTGGAAACCTTTGCTTGATGAAAGTCATGTTTGATTTGTCTTGTTCTTTCCTTAAGGCATGTAGCAACTTGAAATGATTAGGAATGATATACCCTTAGTCATTGGTCCTGGAGATGATGCCCAGTTAACCAAGTCATTGATAATGATGCCCAAATTGACCTAAACAACATGCACAACACAGTTTAGAGGTGGACCAAGGCATGGGAAGGCTCACAAACTATATAATGAAGATGAAGGAAACATTGGAGGTAGGCTTTAGATTGTTATTGATGTGTGATCTATTTATATCTGGATTTGTCATTTGACATTCCAGGCATGCTTGAGCTATTTAGCTAAGTCTTTAGTGATGTTTAGCACAGGGTGTTTCCGAGCAGAAATCCCACCCTTACCCACGGGGGACTTGTGTGCCTACTCTGGGAAGGTTTTCTATTGAGCTACATTCATCATCGGGAATTGGTGCCATATTGTTCTTACTTTCTACAAAACATCCATTTTCAGAAATTGCACATTTCTGAAGATCAGTTTGAGAGGAGTTTTTCCTTCAGTATTCCAGTTGAGGAATCGGTGAAGAATTCATCCTATCACCTTGAGATTCAAGATCAGCCTTCCAATGCTTCAGATCTATATCAAGCATCAAGCCATCTATTATTCATCTCCCAATAGTAGCATTTCCATCAGGAATTGCGCAGTCCATTCCTGTAGATCCAAGGGAGGAGGGAAGTTGCTAGCATTTCAGCTAGTAATCTAGTGTATGACCATTCCTTCACATTGTATTCATTATTTCCATCATTTAGGAGCTAATTTTCATATGTTAGTAGTATCCTAGAGATCCTCCATCCTTGACAGCACAGTTTTGGTGAGCAGTTGTGTAGCAACAGTTGCAATATTCATAGGAGGATTGAGGAGCTAGATCTTAAGCTTATAGCTTGAGGATCTAGTGAAGGGATAAACCCTTCAAGCTTAGATCTGATCTTGTGACATATTGCAGCCATCTATTTGTCAGATCTAGCTTCATATATGCATACCCAATATTTGTATAGTGAAACCCCAATAAGGTAAATTTCTAATCTTATAGATCTAGAATTTCCTTTCTGGGTTATTTGGGTTGCCATCATAGAGCCCAGATCTAGAATCTTGGCATCATCAGAGCTCCTGAGCTCCATAGATATATATTTCCCAATTCAGCCAGAAGTCATATATACATCATCTGCTGAAGGGACAATTCAGTATTTTCTTCATACAACTGTCCAGTTATGTAGTGCTTGTTGTAGCATGCTTTCATGGTCATTCTAGGCCATCTCTTTGGCTGGATTACCTTATATTTTGTACACTATTGTAATTGAATAATCTCCTATGGATAAAATGGCTCAGCTATTCTATTTATATCTTTGTTGATCATAAAATTACATGTACATTTTCTTTGTTACAAATATTGTGTTTTTGTATCAATGCATTATTCCATTTTGGGATATTACAGGCATATTATATATAAATATGGCATAAGAGTATATCCTTCAAGGATTGAAGCAATTCAGAATTTAGATTATCCTAGGAGAAAAAAGGAGATTCAATCATTCAATGGTAAAATTAATTTTCTAAGAAGATGTTGAAAATTTGAGGCAGATTACTGATATGTTGAAGAAAGATACTCAAGTAAAATGTTCTAAAGAAGAAAATAATTCATTTAATCAAGTCAAGTTAGCTCTATCTCATACTCCTATTCTCATTAGCCCAGACTACACACTTGATTTTATAATTTTTTCATTTTCTTCAGAGCATACACTTGTTTTAATGCAAAAGAAAAATCAAAATACAAAACACCTTATTGCTTTCTTTAGCAGAACAATAAGAGATGTTGCTTTAAAGTAAAATATCATTGAGAAACAAGCTTTAGCATTAGTCAAAACATTGAATTTTTAGAGTGTACATTTTACATTCTCATGTTATTTCTTATGTGCCAAATGCTTCTGTTAAGAAGTACTCACACAAAATGATCCAGAAGGCTGTAGAGGAAAATGGATTGCAGCCTTTCTAGAGTATGATTTGGAGATTAATCCCACAAAATTAATCAAAGGAAAAGGCCTATAAAATTTTATGGCAGATTCTAATCTTCATGCCTTTGACATAAAATTCATTGTTGCACTGTGTGATGAACAAGCCGATGAGACATTACCTGAGGTAGCTAAAATATTTTCTTTATCTCCATGGCATGCTGATAATGTATATATTCTGCAACATTTGAATCCTCCTCCTGGCATGCCAAGCAATAAAGCAAGATCATTGAAGTTAAAAGCACTGAAATACTGCATTCTGAATGGTGTCCTATACTAGAAAGGTCCTGGTGGAATATTGCTGAATTTTTTAGTTTAAGGTGAAGTTGAGAAATTTATGACATATTTCCATAAGGGTGACTATGGAAGTCATCTCTATTGGAAAAACACATTAAATAAAATTTTGAGAGTAGGTTTCTATTGGTCTACCTTGTTTTCTGAGGTTTAAAAAATAGTTAATAGTTGTCATGAGTGTTATATATTTCAAGGAAAAAGGAAACTTTTACCTTTGCCTCTTAAACCAATTGAAGTCCAAGCACCATTCCAACAATTGGGACTTGAATTTATTGGTGAAATTCATCCTCCATCTTTAGCTCAACACAAATGGATTCTCACTCCTACAAATTATTTTACCAAATGGATTAAGGCTATTCCCACAAGGCAAACAATTGATTCTGTTATCATTCAGTTTCTTGAAAATAATATTCTGTCTCAATTTGGTTGTCCATAGAAGATTATCATTAATATGAAACTGCTTTCAAATCCAAGAAGATGATTTATTTTTGTGATAAATATCACATTAGACTTGGTCATTCTACTGCATATTATCCTTAGGGGAACAGGCTTGCAGAATCATCTAATAAGTATGTGGTGAATATTATCAAGAAGATGTTACAGGAAAACAAATAAATTAACACAAGAAGCTTACAAATTATTTGTGGGTTGATAGAATGATCACAAAAAGATCTATTAACATGTCTCCATTTCAGCTTGTTTATGGAGTTGACAATGTTTTCCCTTCTTCCTTGGCTATTCCATTAATGAAGAATTTTTAGGAGGTTGACAGTGAGCCTAATGATATTCAGAGAAGAATAAACCAGATGATACATTTGCAACAATCAAGAGATGAAGTTTTCAGAAATACTTCAAAGTTGCGTGACCAAATTAAAAATATTTTTGAAAGAAAAACAAAGGCCAATGACTTCAAGATTGGAGATGTTGTTCTAAGATGGGATGCCAGAAATGAAGATAAGGGAAAGCATGGGAAATTTTACAATCTGTGGAAAGGACCTTACAAGATTGTAGCATTCAGAGGAAACAAAGAATTTTTTCTAGAGTATCTTGAAGGATGGGAAGTGTTGGGAGGACCTATCAATGGTAGGTTTCTAAAGCATTATGTCTCCTAAAATACTAAGGAAAAAATTCATTGTCATTGTATATACCAATTTACATTTGATGCTCAAAAAATAAGGGAATGGTTGCAAATGTTTGAAGCCTGAGGAGAAGGCCATGATACTTCTGCAAATAGTTCATGTTTTCTTTTAAAAAGTTCATAATTTTTAGTCTCTTGTCAAGTCAGAGTCAAGTCAGTTGTATTTAGTCAAAATTTTCGGTTTGTTTTAGTTTTTCAAAGTCCATTTGACTTCATAGCCCAATGGTAAGGCTACCTAATCTACAGTGTTCTTGACACCTCCTGAAGGAGCTTCCATCCCTGGCTGGAGCCAATGTTAGAGCCATTTTTTCAGTGATCAAAGATAGCTCTTTTGAGAGTTTTCCATCAAGTCATTAGTAAAAAAAAATTCTTTTCCAGTTAGTTTTCAGCAATAATTTTGGTCACTAAACAAGTCCTATCATGATATGTTGCTCCTTCACATAATTTCATCTCAATTTAGAGGTCTAAATTCATTTCACTCCATCTCATATAGGTCAAGTTTGCAGTCAAAATTGCCTATGGAAAAATATTTAAGTTTTCACTAAAATAAGGCAGCGAAATATCCATCTATTCATAAAATTCTAGTTGAAGGAGCAAGTCGGTTTTTGCAGTTAAAAACTACGTGTCATAAAATTTCTATATTCTATTGCTGTATTCAAAGAGAAATGAAGATATTTGAAGGAGAAATTTATTTTCGAAATTTCATACTTATCAATTTTTTTATCTTTAATATTTCAAAAATTCACCCTTGAGACCATAGGATTTAAATCTTATGTGTTATTCTCAATTACCATTATTCTCCACTACCCATGTGACACATTACATTCCCTTACCCTTCCGTCACCCATGTCACATCGCCTTCATCATACCCATACCCCACCATTTATTAAAATTTTGTTGTACATTAACTACCCCACACATCATCGATCATCCATCGCATCCCAATCACATCTGACGGCCCACATGCGACTCCCCCCCCCACACCCATCGTCTCAAACATAACATCAGGGTGGGGGGAGGTCTGCAAAGACTGATTTTAAATTCCAAGCCCACTACTATGTGTCAAAACCATATGATTTCGCACCCCCCCCCCCCCAAAAAATCCCACTTATCTGCCAGTTGAAACCATCAATTCTCCCGCCAATCGTATCATGCTAATGTGGACTGTGGAATATCCAATAAAGTTAATTCCCTCCTTTCCAAAATCATTAGCCAATTAATTCAACCCTAACCATTATGCTAAAGTACCTGTGCCCTTTTCAAATGAGAATTAATTCAATTTTCCATAAATTCATCACTAAACACCTGTTTTGAACTTTTATTCTGCTTTTTGATCTGCTCTGCACAAGATTAAAAAATCACAGTAATTGACCAAAACTCTAGAGTTCAACCTTGCCACTGATTAAAGCCTTCATTTTCATTTGTTCACATTCTTTCAATTTGCAGAGCTTCTCCTCAGTCTTGGCCTCTGTTTTTCATGATAAATTCCAGTTTGCGTCATTCCAACAGAGCCAATCATGCCTCCAAATAATAAAGGACCAGAAGAACAAGAAATTTTGTTATTACACCCTCTAGTTGAATTTCATGACATACCATTAGCAGACAAAGACCACAAAATCCATGAAACTCTTAGTGACCCAGAGCTATTTGAATTATACTACTGGTTAGAAGATAAATTCTCAGATAAATCTGATGATGTAGGGTTATGGGATTCTAATCTTCCACGTTTTACATTTCCTCACAACTATAATGCTCCAGAATTTGTTATAATATGCCAATCTTGGTATATTTCCAACCAGAGAGCTATTATTTCTCCTACATGAGAGATTTTAGTGATCATCACTGCCCAAACCATTGAAAAAATTATGCAATCCCCGACCACAGAAAATGGCACACCATTTCCCAAGAAGCCTTGATTGAAATATATCAGAAGTTAGATTTTGCAAAGTGATCTCAAAATCTTTATTTGCTTATGCCTGAAAATGATCCATTACCCAAGAAAAACCTCCCATTTCCATCATTCATTTTCCCTGAAAGATCCAAAAATATCATCCCAGTCATTTCCTACATTCTTGGTTATTATTCAGACCAATGGGTAGATGAATACATCATAGGATTCATGTCCATTTTCTCCACATAATCCAAACCGTAAATCATTTTCAATTTTAGTCAATTCATTACAAATTCTATCCATGATCAGTTTGTTAAATTCACAACTGAAGAGGTTTTCAATTATGCCTCTGTGTTAGTTTACTTGTTCTTATATTCTCATGTGGACAAATTTATTTTTTCCTTACAAAAATTGGATGAAGAATGAAATCAACAGTCAATAATTTTCTCGAATTCATTAGTGATGAAGGAACAAAAAGAGTATTCATATAAAAGTTTGTGGAATTGTTTCTTCATCCAACACTCAGTTTATTGAACAGCACTGCAAAGCCCAGGATCAGTGAATAAATCTGAAAGGTATTTCAGTTGTTATATCAAGCAATAACAGGGGATTGGTACCTTTATCAAAACTACACATAACTCAGAGTTTATGGTTGTGAGCTTCCCCCTTACAAGTTGCCAAAATTCCTCCGCATGAGGATTTTTGCATTGGAGTATATTAGACAAATGATTAATGTTGATGAAGTGCATTTTGTCTTTGCTAAAAAGAAATCACAATTCCAAATAAAAACATAGATAGGGCCTTTTATCTATAATAGAAGGACAGCAGGGGAGGAAGCAGATAAATTGTTGAAAGAGATGCAATTTAGTCCAAGTTTCACATGGTCTTATGATCTGGCTGGTGTCATTTCTAATCTAAGGGTAGAGAATAAATCTACACCTTATTTTCATACACCTAGACTAGAGATTGAAAAATATATGAATCATATTAAATGGACTGAAGGTAATTTACAAGAGGCTGAAGAGAAAAAATTGTCTACATCAGCATTACAGAATCTCGTTGCACAAGAAAGAGCAGGGAAAAGAGTTAGAGAAGATCAATCATCTCCAATGACTGATTCATCCAACAAAGAGTTTAAAATTCATTACATGAAGAAGATAAAGCTTAATCCAAAGTTCAATCCTAGAAAGGAGTCAGAGAAAGAAGTAATTATTATTACTGAAGAGACACCTCCTTACACACAGGAAGGTGATAAAATTACTTCTACTACTCCTACTACTTCTACAGTTTCTAAAGATCAGCAATCAGCAACTTATCAAGATCAGTAGATTTCCATTCAGACTAGTACAGTTGCTAAAGGGGAGAAGGAGAAGATTGTTTTTGACACCTTTAGAGAGATCAAGATGAAGAATGAAATGTTAAAAACTAGTACATATAATCAATTTTGGAAGCAAACTCCCAGCTCGTAGAGCAGGTTTCTCTCATCTTTTGACACAGAAAAGGGGAAAATGCAGTTTTCTTTTATTCAAGCACAAATTCCATAGCCAAAATCGGAAGTAGATTACAAAAAGATAGCATTTGATTTTGATACAAAAGAGATTCATCCAATAGATCAAATGGAGTTACACAAGAAAACTAGTGAGATGATTTCATCAACTCTCACTAACACTCCTATGAATTTATCAAAATTGTAGGTTTCATTGGAAAATGTACAATCACAGCTGAAAATGGAGGTGTCTTCATTTGCTATCGACATAAGAATCAAAATTCTAGAAGATATGGTGATTAAAATTGGATATGATCCTTCTAATTTCAATGCAATAGAAGAAATCATCAAGAAAAAAAATGTTGACATAACAACATTGAGAAAACAATTGAAGATTCCATTTATAGAAGATCCTTTGGCAAAAGATATTGACGAGACTAAATCTCAGAAGACAGAAATGATGAAGTTGATTATGGAGCAAAAAGATCAAATAAAAAAAATTGAATCAGAGTTAGAAAAAATGATAAAGGAAAAGAAAGTAGCAGCAAAAGCATCTAAAATTCCTTTAGAAGTAGTGCCTCTAGTATTCATCCCTATAGCTCAAAATTCTATATCAAGTACTACAGATGGAGCTGAGCAACTGACCAAAGAAGTTCAAAATCTGTCAATTCAAGAAGAGGAGATAAATAAATTACAAGATCATGTAAAATTGTTGCAATTTTAGAAATCTAATGCTGATAGTTCACATGCAGTTGAAGCACAAAGAGCCAAAAAGTTAATTGAAAGATTATAGAAAGAGAAAAAAAGAATCAGCCATTGGAAATACTCTAGGCCAGGTAAAAGAGATAATTTGGGTAGACATCATGGAATATCTTAATGAGATTTTTCCAAGTATATATATCATGTTTGAGCAAAAGGAGCTGATACGGAAAGAAAATGAGGCTATTACAACAATCAAAGCACAACAGGGAGATAATCCTACTATAGAAAACAACATCATTAAGTTTATGAATGGAAATAATAGGTATGAGTTGGATGATTTGGGAATAGATGATAGAATAGAAATGATCCTGGAAGTAAATAAAGTGCTCATAAAGAAGAATTTGATTCTTTAGCTTGAGGAGAAGTGTCACAGTCTAGAGATTATAGTTTAGAGATCTTTTATCTGAATAGAGCCTTTGACACAGAAAGGATTACCTTCTCTACTTTTGATTAATGACAAATTTATGACCAAATAGGATTATTGGAGAAGACTGAAAGAAATTGCGAGAGATACTGCTAAGTTTTCAAACATTAAAGGCACATTGACAAGAAGGGCTTTATTGGGAACCCTGAGTAATGACATTGATATTCAGTATGAGATCAAACATGTTTTTGTGGTGAGGCCCACTTTTGCTAAATACACTGAAGTAGATGAAGTTTACCATAAGGTAATGAAATTGGTCATCCCTGACGAACAGCACTAGGAAAAATTGTGAGAATTTCAGGAGTAATTATTAAAAGTATAAGAGTCAAACTCTGTCAGATCACCAGTCAACTGACAGCCAGCGCAACCCACAATTATCTCCTTCAGCAACAGTTTTTAGTTAGAGCAACACCAACACAGCAAATTGAAATTATTTCCATGATGCAGTAAGAATTTAGTTAGCAAATAAAGCACTATATGTTATGATATTCTTTAATGTAACTGTTGTAATTTTTATTTTCTATAAATACTTTGTTGTACGAAGTATTGTTGTTGGATAATCGATATTTTTAGACTTTGTGTATTATTGTGGACCTATTATTAATGAAATCAAAGGAGTTGCAGCAATATTGTGAGATTCATGTGGTATTTCTTTTTAGCACTGTGTTTTCTCTCTATTATTACATTTCCATTTCAATTTATGTGTAAAAATATTATCAGTTGATAAGAAGAGATCAGTTATATGTTTTGTTTATTAATATTCCTCCAAATGTGTCTTTTCTTCTGATAAATAAATTCAGTAAAATGCTCATTCAAACCCCTACCTTTTTCTGCCACTATACACAAAAGAAAAAACAATTGTGCTCAAATAGTTTACCTATCTTGCCTTAATCTATTTTCTACAATTCAATCTTTGAAATCAGCTTTAGTTTCACTAATTCATAATTTCTATCCAGCAAAAAAATTATTAAACAAATTCTAAAACATATTAATTCATATCTAGGCTAAAATCTGGTACTCATCCTAAAATTCAATATTTACAAAGTGACACAGAGAGAACTGTAGAAATTTTCTGAATAATGATTAATTATCCACCGAGACTATCCTGATCACATACAATTCGAATTTATATGCAACACATAATCTCTTCCACTCAGATCATCACACATGCGGAAATAAAACAAGCGATAGCACATCAAATCATCATACACATTAACACGGTATGTATGGGGAAAGCTTATAGCTGAAAACCCCGCAGCTATTGTGTATATTATAATGGAGAAATCATGTAACAAACTCAGTACAATACTCCTCACAAGTACTCAGTACTATCTCATGAAGTTACACACAAACTAGCTTAGTTTTGAACAGGTTACTGGTTCAAAACTCACTGCCAATTGCCTTGCCTCTATTGCGCAATCCAGGCCTGTCTATATAGAGATCCAAGGTTCGAATCTCCTTAGCTTGACAGCGCAATCATCATGGGCAATTCCTCCAAGTGTGGTGCAAATCTCATGCACAACTGATGTCGCCACTGATAGCTAACTCCACCCTTTCATCTACCTCTTTCACTGGTCTCCACTGAACTGATCATGCACTGTAGTGAACTGATGTGTTCTTGAGTTGAATAATGAGTTACTAATTAATAGATTAAATAATATTTAATTCACTCCACTCATAACTAATTGATTAGCTAGTTAAACTAATCTCAACCAGTTCAACTAAAATAAACAGAACACAACTCCACTAGCTGTCTCATTAACTCCACCAAACTTCTGCCACTGAAGTCCTAACTGAAGTCAACCATGCATAATGCCATCAAACCCTTGGGAATAGCGTAATTCCTCTGTCAGATGCATGAGCCACTTCCAAGGCTCGAACTGAAGTGCTCCAAGAGAGTAAACTGAAGTTTATAGTCAAAATATTATTAAGGGTAAATAATATTTGACTTCCCTATTTTAGGATAGGAAATCTAAATATAGACATCGACCTATAGGTCAAAAAATAGAGGTCCATCTATTTTTACCAACATGACCAATACTCCAAGAATAACATATTGCAACCCCTGGACCATGCTCCATATGTCTAAAAATAGACATAGTCTAAAAATAGACTTTGCGCCAGAATTTGCCTGCGGGCCCACTTAGTGAAGGCGACTTCATTTCACTAAGTTCCATCATCTTGTTGCATTTTCAACATTCCCTCTCAGCAAGATATGGATTATCTGCAACCCCTATCCTGCCTCCGTGGAATTCGAACTTGCTCCTGGTGAGCGCCTTCGTCAGGATGTCGGCATCCTGATCCTCCGTGGGAACATATGAAAGCATCATGATTCTTCGCTGAACACAATCTCTGATATGATGGTACTTGATGTCGATGTGTTTGGACCTATCATGAAATACTGGATTAGCCGAGAGTTTAATGCAACTCTGGTTATCACAGTAGATCACTGTAGGCTCCAAATGCAACCTGAACAATCCTGCGAGGATCTTCCTCATCCAAATAGCCTCGCATGCAGCCAAGCTAGCCGCCATGTACTCGGCCTCTGCTGAACTGAGTGCCACGGATCTCTGCTTCCTGCTGTACCAGGAAACTGCTGTCGACCCAACGCTGAAAACTCCTCCAGATGTGCTCTTCCGGTCCGTTGGGCTCCCTGCCCAATCTGCATCAGTGAAGCCAGAAAGCTTCGCTCCATCCTCCTGTCTGTACCATAGACCATATCTCGATGTGCCTCTAATATAACGCAATACATGCTTGCCTGCCTTCCAAAAGATCTTGGTAGGCTTAACCATAGCTTGCGAAAGCTGGTTAACTGCATAGCATATATCGGGTCGTGTATTGACCAGATACATAAGCGACCCCACCAACTGTCGATAGACAGAGGCATCCACTACCTCCGCTGAAGTAGCATCCTCCTTCCTCCAACCACCAGGAAGAGGAGTGTCAACAGGCTTGCAGCCTTGC
This sequence comes from Pinus albicaulis, assembly GCA_034641835.2. Lineage (NCBI taxonomy): Eukaryota > Viridiplantae > Streptophyta > Pinopsida > Pinales > Pinaceae > Pinus > Pinus albicaulis. Next base: position 938,980,979 of record CM076578.1, read on the forward strand.
ATGTTGAACCTCTCCAGAATCTCTTGGGCATACTTGCCCTGAGAAACAAACAGTCCTCCGCTGCGCTGACAAATCTCCAATCCCAGGAAATAATGAAGGATGCCCAAGTCATTCATCTCAAACTCTCGTGCAAGATCCTCCTTGCATGAAAGTATCAACTTCTCATCGCCAGTCAAAATCAGATCATCTACATACAGTACGATGATCAACAGCTTCCCCTCCACCACAATCTGGTACAGGTTTGGATCCGCCTCACTCTTGGAGAATCCAAGCCCGGTGAAGTAGCTGTCTATCCGAGTGAACCAAGCACGAGGTGCTTGCTTCAGCCCGTACAGTGCTCTCTTGAGTCGGCACACATGCGACTCACTGCTGAAGATCTCAAAACCTTCAGGCTGCTCTATGTACACCTCTTCCTCAATAACTCCATTGAGGAACGCAGCATTCACATCCATCTGATGAATGTGCCACCCCATCTGCGCTGAGAGAGCAAGGATCGTCCGTATGGAAGAGTACCTTGCGACAGGTGCAAAGGTCTCCTCATAGTCAATCCCCTCGATCTGTGAAAAGCCACGAGCGAAAAATCTCGCCTTGTACTTCTCCACACTCCCGTCAGCCGCCTGCTTCACTTTGTAGATCCATCGTGAACTCACCACTGATTTCCCCTCCGGTCTTGGGACAATCTCCCATGCACTGTTCCTGACGATCGAATCATATTCTTCGATCATGGCATCAACCCATGCGGGTTCCTCCACAGCTTCCTCAAAAGAGGATGGCTCTATCACAACACATTGACTCACAAGAGCCATGTATCCAGTGTACCGATCCGGTGACTGTCTCTGTCTGCGCTGTGCTGTAGGTGGTCCTACAACCTTCTCTGCATCCCGAGCCAGTCGCTCAGCTTCTGTAGTGCGCATGCGCCCTCCGATGGTTGGCGCTGCCTGGGTGGTTTCTTCCACCTCCTGAACCTCCTCTTGTGGCTGATCCACATCCGGAAGCTCCTCCTTAGGAACTAACAGCTCCTCATCTGCATGCAAGTGTAGCTCCCTCTCAAGCGAACACTGCATGGCTTTCTCCTCCTGAAATTGTATATCCCGTCGCACAACAGTCTTGCGACTGTCTGAAAAATACACCTGATAGTTGTGAGGTGTATCAGTGTACCCCACAAATATTCCAACCTCAATATTTGGATCCAGCTTCCTTCTCGCATCCTTCGTCACATGCATGTAGACAGGAGAACCAAAAATCCGCAAATGGGAAATATCAGGCCTCTTGCGAGAATAAGCCTCCTCCGGTGTACTCATGCCAAGAACCTTGTGAGGACAACGGTTCTGCACATACACTGCTGTATTGCATGCCTCAGCCCACAAGTGAAGGGGTAGGCCCTGATCATGCAACATCGCCCGTGCAGCACCCACGATCGTTCTGTTCTTCCGCTCAGCCACCCCGTTCTGCCGTGGGTTATGGGGTGCGATGAGCTCTCTCCGAATCCCTTCTGCGCTGCAGAACTCCTTGAATTCAGCCGAGATGAATTCACCACCGTTATCACTCCTTAGAGCAATCACCTTCTTCCTCGACTCCTTCTCGACCAGTGCTTTAAACTCACAGAACTTCGCGAATGTATCACTCTTCTTCTGCATGAAGAAGATACAGCACTTTCGAGAGAAATCATCAACAAATATCACATAATACTTGTGCTTTTCTGTCGAAGCAACTGAGAAAGGACCACACACGTCTGTGTGAACTCTCTCAAGGATCGTCGTGGCACGACTATCCTTCTCGTGAAAGGTGGCTTTCACATATTTTCCCAAGGTACACCCCTTGCACTGATCTGACTGCGTAAGAGTGCCCTTAGGAAGCCCAGTAGAAATCTGCTGCAGGATCTTCAAAGCTCCATGGTGAAGGTGGCCCAATCTCCTGTGCCACAGTTCGCCCTCATCATCCCGGCTCACCACTTCTCCCGCCTTGCATGCCATTGCTGCGCAGCCATCTACCTGCAACTGATAAAGGTTCTTGGTTGGAACCCCTATCTTCCGGGTCTCTCCAGTAGTCTTACTGCGCAGGAAGGCTTTTCCTTCGCTAAAGACCACATCATACCCCTTATCCTCCAACATCGCCACAGAGATCAAGTTCTTCTTCAATCTAGGTACATGCATGACATCCTTCAATACAAAGGGTTTACCAAACTCCCTCTGAAAGGATATGGTACCGATACCAGTCGCACTGTATCTACCATCATCGCCCATCTCGATGTGCACACCCAGATCTTTGTCCTCCAGATCTGAGAACAAATCCCGATCTCCCGTCATATGAAATGACGCACCGCTGTCCAAGAACCACATCGATCCCATCACACTTGAAACCAAGCATGCGATCAGTGAAAAGTCAAGCTCGAACTGTGAAGCCAAAGCTTCTCCATCTGCAGATCTTCCCGCTTGCTTTTTTTTCTTCTTCTTTGGAAAATTGGTAGCATAATGTCCGTGATCATGGCAGTGAAAACACTTCACTTTCGCCATATCCTGCTTCTTGCCCTTTTCACCAGAATGAGAATTTTTCTTACCCTTCCCCTTCTTTGCTTTGGCAACCAAAGCGCAATTTTCTTCATCAGCTCCCTTTGATGAAGATCCATCCCGAGTAGTCCTCCTTATCTCCTCCTGCATGAGATCAGCCCAAAGGCGCTCCCATCCCGGCAGCTTCTCCCGACCATTGACACTATCTTGACATGAGTGCCAAGCCTTCGGAAGACCAAGGAGAGCCAGTTCTACCATGTCCTCATCTTCGACAGTCACCCCCACACTTCCCAGCTCATCTCTGCATTGAGTGAACTTCGTGAGGTATTTGGCGATACTGTCGCCTTTCTCCATCTTGATGTTCCTGAGCTTATCTTTGAGCGCCAACTTCCTTTGGTCGCTCTTACTCTGGAATAGATCCGTTAAAGCTTTCCACATTAAATATGGAGAAGCCTTTCCATGCAGGCTGGATACAATGTGATCCTTGACGCCCTCCAATAGGATCCTTCGACATTTCACCATCTTCTTTTGCCATGCTTCGACTTCAGCAAGATCAGTGGGCTTTCGGACATCCGTATCTACGAACTCCTTCAGACCATTATCTTCTAATACTGCCTCCATGCGATCCTTCCATGCAACATAATTTGAACTACCTTCAAGAGCATATTCGAGTCGCAAACCGTTGAAAGACATTTTCAACACCGGCACCAAGAAAACAAAACTGCTGCAAAATTTCGAATTCCACCTCAAAGCTCAACCGCTCTAGATCATGAGAAAAAATTATTTCTAGCACAGAGATCAACTGCAAGGGGCGTTTATCGGATATACCTTCAAAGAAAGGATGGATCCGTAGGCACCACCATGGCGCACTGTCTACCGAAACAAGTTTGTAATCATCGTGATGATCAATTGCCTAATAGCTCCGATACCATGTAGAAATTTGCTGAATAATGATTAATTATCCACCGAGACTATCCTGATCACATACAATTCGAATTATATGCAACACATAATCTCTTCCACTCAGATCATCAAACATGCGGAAATAAAATCAAGCGATAACACATCAAATCATCATACACATTAACACAGTATGTATGGGGAAAGCTTATAGTTGAAAACCCCGCAGCTATTGTGTATATTATAATGGATAAATCATGTAACAAAATCAGTACAATACTCCTCACAAGTACTCAGTACTTTCTCATAAAGTTACACACAATCTAGCTCAGTTTTGAACAGGTTACTGGTTCAAAACTCACCGCCAATTGCCTTGCCTCTATTGCGCAATCCAGGCCTGTCTATATAGAGATCCAACGTTCGAATCTCCTTGGCTTGACTGCGCAACTGTCATGGAAAAATCCTCCAGGTGTGGTGCAAATATCATGCACAACTGATGTCGCCACTGATAGCTAGCTCCACCCTTTCATCTACCTCTTTCACTGGTCTCCACTGAACTGATCATGCACTGTAGTGAACTGATGTGTTCTTGAGTTGAATAATGAGTTACTAATTAATGAATTAAATAATATTTAATTCACTCCACTCATTACTAGTTGATTAGCCAGTTAAACTAATCTCAACTAGTTCAACTAAGTTAAACCGAACACAACTCCACCAACTGTCTCATCAACTCCACCAAACTTCTGCCACTGAAGTCCTAACTGAAGTCAACCATGCATGAGCTCACCAAACCCCTAGGAATAGTGTAATTCCTCTATCAGATGCATGATCCACTTCTGTAGCTCGAACTGAAGTGCTCCAAGAGAGTAAACTGAAGTTTATAGTCCAAATATTATTAAGGGTAAATAATATTTGACTTCCCTATTTTTAGGATAGGCAGTCTAAATATAGACTTCGACCTATAGGTTAAAAAATAGAGGTCCATCTATTTTTACCAACATGACCAATACTCCAAGAATAACATAATGCAACCCCTGGACCATGCTCAATATGTCTAAAAATAGACTTTGCGCCAGAATTTGCCTACAGGCCCACTTAGTGAAGGCGACTTCATTTCACTAAGCTCCATCATCTTGCTGCATTTTCAATAAGAACCCTCTCTGGTTAGGTAGGGCTAACTTCTTAGCTAAAAGCTATTTTGTGGTTACCTTTCTTCACTCTTATTTTCGGCCTAGGAATTTTGGGAAAGTGATAACAGGTTGGACTAGTTAGGTTTATTGTGGTAAATGGATGGTGGCAGTACAGACATGAGAAAGGCAGCAGTAAAGGTAAAGTGAATGGATTTGAGGTGTTATATGCCTTTTCTATGTTGGTAACTATTGTTCTTAGAGGTTTGCATGTTTTTCACGAATAAAGGAAGTTATCTTAACCTAGACCTTATGATATCTACCAATTGTGTTGTGATCATGATTATGTTGATGTTTATATATGTATGTGTGTATGTATGCTGTGTCTGATAGGGTCGTCATGGATCATGATTTTTTTATGCTAATGATCATATATATGTATGTATATATGTATCTATGTCACTATATAATAGGGTTTTCAAGAATCATTCTTGTGGAGGAATGATTTCTTATGCAGGTGAATGGCATGAAGAGATTTCTAGATATGAGGAGTCAAGTGGCAGAATAACCCTGACAGATCAATGAGGTCAGTATCATGTTGACATGAATTTATATTATATGTTTGTACTATGCCTATGTTTTATTATGGACGGGTAATTCTGAGAGGTACATCAACGAAGTGAAAGTAGTGTGATCTGCAACATGCTAGGATAAGCATGGATAGTGGAAGACACTATAAGCAAGTTTGTCTGTGGGGTCAGTGTGTGGTCTATGGATGTGCAGTAATATTGTTGTATATATGTTGTCCATGTTGTATATTTAGTAATTGTACCTATGGTGATATGTACATGTAACATATGTAGTATTGTGTATATATAATTTTTTATGCTTTTTGTATTTATGGTGTTGTGTGTATATTGCATATGCGATGCTAGGTATAGATGGTACTATGTACATGTTGGATATGCAGTGTTGTGTACATATCATACTGTGCGCATGTTGGATATGTGGTGTTGTGTTAATATTGTGTTTTGTGCATGTTGGATATGTGGTGTTGTATATGTATGGTGCTATGTATGTGTTGAATATGTAGTGCTATGTACATATCATGTTGTGTGTGTGTTGTACATATGGTGCTGTGTAAATATGGTGTTGTGTGTGTGATTGTACATGTGGTGTTGTGTACATGTTTTACATATGGTGCTATGTGCAGATGGTGACGTGTACATGTCATGCATGTAGCATTGTGTGCATGTGGTGTTGTGTACATTGTATTGGTACACATTATACGGATGGTGTGGTGTACATTTGACGTTGTGTACGCATTGTGGAAATGGTGTCGTGTACATGTGATGATGTGCACACGTTGTGCGGGTAGTGTTGTGTACAGGTGGTAATGTGTACATGTTGTGCATAAGGTATTGGTATACATGTGGTAATTTGTGCATGTCATGCATGCTATGTTGTAGGCATGCGGTACTACGTATGTTCATTGTGAAGTCGTGATATCATGACATGTGTATTCATCATTTTTCACTCTATATATGTATATGTATTGTGTTGTGTTGTACACTAGATATAGTTGTATGTGTTGTGTTGTATTGTACACCAGGTGAATGTGCATGTATTGCATGGTGTTGTATGTCTTGTATGCTTGTATGTGTGTGATGCACACTATGTGTATGTGCACATGGTTGAGGATAAGGCACTAGGTGTTTGTCAGGTGTGGAAATCGATCCGGTGTGTGTACAAAATAATGAAGGCAAAAGTAAGGACCGATGAAGGATAAGCATCAGTATTTTATTTCAGTTTTATTATGCATGTGATTTACAATTATAGTCTATCACACTAGTACATATGGTCAAAATTCTGACACTTCGATGTATTGTCGTAAATTTCCCCAATTTTTCTCATTTTTTTAAATCCCGCCAACAAGCGTCGCTATAGAAACGTTTTGGGAGTATCTTTGTAACAACGACATTTAGGAAAATCGTCGGAATACCAACGTTTTAGGAAAAACTGTCGGAATATCGACATTTAGGAGACAAGCATCGGTCTTGTGATGTTTAGGAGACAACCGTCGGTCTTGCGACGTTTAGGGAAACCATCGGTCTTGTGAAGTTGTGGGCCAAGTGTTAGTATTGCGACCTTTAGGAGCCAAAACGTCAGTCTTACAACGTTTAGGGAAAACACATGGAAGTGTAATTTGGTGGCTACTCTAAAATCTAAATCGACCTATTCAAATTTATTTTCCCGCTGTTATTTTCCTTGCCAGTTTTGGGATAGATTTCAGTGCTAATTCTACTGAAAAGTGATAATTCCACTGAAGAGTGCTAATTCCGTTGAAGAAGGGTTCAGTGCTAATTCCGTTGAAGAGTTTTTTGTATGGTAGTCTGCAAATACTCCAGGCAGTCGGTAGTGGCATCCATTAAGTTCGCGTCCTTCGATTTAGACAGTAGCTGCCTTAAGGTAATATAACTTTGCATGATTGCTTGTTGTGACAAAAATATGGCCGCAACAATGATATCCACTGGTCCTTCCTTCTCACTAATATTGGCATTCCTCTGCAGATATGACTTGTAGAAGTTTGGGCACTGTGATGCTTGGCATGTTAAATCTATTTGTTGGCTGGAGGAATATTTCTGAACCGAGATCTCTTCATAGCCACTGCCAGCTAAGGGATAATAAGCTAAGGGGTAATAAGCTGAGGATAATAATAGCCACACTAATTACGCTGAAGAATGCAGAAAACCAAAGAGGTACATCCACGAACATACCCCGCAACTGGTTTATCCCATGGTAAAGAGTAATAATAGATGCTAGCATTACATTTCATGATCTGCACCTATTTTATAGATTTATTACACTTGTATACATTTATATTCCACTTGGTTTTACACTTTTATACATTTGGATTCCACTTCCAGTCATGACGCTTTGGATTCATTAAAGCAGAGAAGGCGTATCACACAGATATCAATGCTTGCTGCATGTGAGAGTGTGGGATGTGTTTATTTTCCAGTTTATCGTCTTGAAAAGGGAAAATTCCTATTTAAAATGTAGGTAGGTTTTAGTTATGTCTCTCTTCATAATTTATATTCCCTAATAAGTTTATCATGCAAGCAATTTTAATCATGACATAAGTTTATCATGCAAGAAATCTGAATGATGACAAAATTAAAGAGAGTGGATATCTAGCCAAAGCCCCCATTTAATCATTTTTTGAGGAACCATATGAATGTGCAAAAAAAAAATTTGGGTTTTGCATATCAATATCTCTTAACTGGTTCTTATGGTGTTTGTTATTTATATAGCCTACCTATCATTTTTTTCCTAAGTGGTATTTTGAGGTACAATATTTTCTCACACAAATATCAGTGGTCATTGTTGGTCCGAAGGGATAGGATATAGATTATAATATACAATAGTAAGAAGACAAAATATTATTCCATTCTCTATCCTTTGCCTCTATGGAATTCCATAACCAGCTCCCAACACTGCAAGTGAAACCTCAATGTTAGACTGTCCATTGAGCTACCATAATGGGAATATTTTTGTCTGGTAGTGGATATGGTTCATTTTGCTAAGGGGTTCAATAATTCTATTGGACCTCTCCCTTTTAAAGAAGATACATCTATGATGTCCTTGGTTGCATCACATTTATTTTTATTTGATTTACATCTTAATTGTCTTATATGGTATTAAAAATCCTTTAGGGAATTTTCCTGTAATTCTTCTCATTTCCTTTTGTAGAGTCCATATTTTGCAACATGTTTATGAGCCTTGCAATCTGCTCAAAGCTTTTCCTCTTACTAGATTGCAGTCCTTTAAGTGTTGGCATATTTTCTAATTCTTGAGATATATTAGTTTCTTAGCATTGCAATTAGTGGGCTGTCTTTAACTATTATGCACATTATGTATCCAAATTACAGTTTACCTAATGAAAGCAGTTATCTTTGGACATTCAATTTCCATAGAAATACTATAAGCTAATTATAGACCACAATAAATACAATTTTTTATCAGTATCCTCTTTCCCCTGTTTTTTTTCATTAGCATTATCTTTTATACCAACAACCACAAAATTTATTGGAAATAAAACTTAAACTTATCAACATCAGATTGTTGGTTGTGACAACATATCTAAAGTTGAAAAAAAAAAATTGTGGAAGTTTCTTGCACATGTCTTGTTCTAAAAAATCTAGTGTCAATAGTCTTACAACCACTAGGATCATGGACATACACTTGATGTGAGGTCAAAATAGGCACATTATAAAATCTTAAAGTAATATTTATTTCATCCAAGGGAATCTTGGATTCAACGATATATGGCATGTGATGGATGGTAGTTGTACTCTCCATAATAGCTTAGTAGCTTAAGGTATATCCTCAACCAATTGTTTAACATTATCCATAAAAATACACTCATTTCCCCCACCTACAACTGTGTCACAACTATTAGGTGTAGCACTACCACCTATAGAATTGATTTTCATTGAATCTAGAATAACAGCATCAATCTCATATGATCATGCCAATTTTTTTTGTATGACATTGGAAATCACTCTTCCCTTGTTGGTCATACATCTCATGAGAAGGATTCCATGGAATATCAGGGATGAAAACTATATTTGAGTTTGTTACATTAATTCCTTCTCCACATGCCCTAATTGAAGCAAACAAAACCCTTTCATCATTGAAATTGTTGAAGAATTATTTCCCTATCTTCTCTAGAAGTGTTACCATCAAGCCTTAGTACTTCAACAACTTTAATCGAGTTATGATTGTTAATAATCATAATTTCAAATAAGGTAAAAGGAGATAGGATCTGACTACAAAAAAGCAACTTCTCCTTATTCAACACACAAAGGGACAACATGTCAAGGATTCTTCAGTCCACCATTGCAGTTATATCACTAGCGATGCTACTATCAGAATCTAACCAGCCTGAATAATTACCCCATTTTTCAATACTTATTTTTTGTAATGAAGGATGGATGCACATTTAAAAATACTTAGTGTCTCTACCAATTATAGACTCTTAGGATAATTTTATAATTCCAAACACTTCCTTTTGAGACTCATTGAGTCTTAATATGAACGCAAACTCTGTAAGGTTGGTCAGTTTTCACGAATACCTCCCTTGTAGTAGTGTACAAACAATAAAAAAAAATTTGAAGATCTCCTGCAGCAGGGTTTTTCATTCCTTTACAACCACTTTGCTGGAAATTCTCCAGTTTACTATAGAAGATCTTGTCATTTGGGCTTATTTAATGTCTCTTATAAGTTGTTTTAAATATTTTTTCACTTAATATGATGCCTTTGAAGATGACTTTGAAATATTTTTCATCTTGAATACCTGGTATTATTAGCTTTAAAAGGTTGAAGAGCTTTGTAATATTATTTTGGAAATGTACCTGAGAATAGAATAACTTGTTTGGTATGTACTTGTATGAGAGAATCAAATATATTTGTGTGACCGGGAGAGGCTCACATCTAAAATCAACAATTCTAGACACTCTAAACGGATTTGTTGGCTTTGATGTTGTTATTCTCAAGTTTCTCAAACATTATACTTTAACATTGAGCATGACTGACAACAAGTGTGATCTTGTTATCTCTCCACTTCTTGAATATTTCGAGTTGGTTGCATCTTAATGGTTGTATTTTGTTTTTTAATTCATGGAGTTCATATAGAGGAATGTCCTCTAATTCCCAATCCTTAAATTTCTTCATCCATGAGTGCAACATAGTCTTTGCAGCTATAATCAACGACCTCTCTTATGGATACCTTTTCAAGAAACTTTGAAAATAGAGAGTGACAAGGAATGTCTTACAAATTCTTGGTGCATGAGTAAGAATGCAGTCCTAGTTTCTTTTTTCATTAATTGATTCCAATGCATTCATTCTTATAAGAAGTGATGGAGAACAAGCTTCAATACATGGGATTTATTGAGCTTCTTTGTATAGGAGAGTGCCTGTGAGGTGGATCATTCTTTGTCTAAGAGGTGAGGAGCAGAAATACAAATATCTCGGGTTACAAGGGTTTCACGTACAACAAATTATTGAGGCAGATGGTGGTGTTATTGGTAATGAAAATATTTATTTGTATTTTTTCAATAAAAATAGTGGGATAGGGAGCCATCTAGTCGATGAGTGCATAGAACGTCCAAGAATGGGATTGAATTTTCCTTTTGGATTTCCATGGTGAATATATGCAAGGGAGATATGTTGTTAAGGTGGTAAAATTAAGGGATTTTTAAGCATAAGTCCATATAATTGATTCATCAATGAAAATAAACCAATATTTGAGCTTGAAACATAAATTGTTGCTCAAACAACCTTAAAACTGCATTCACAACATTTAATATAAGGTAATCCCAAAAATCTCTCTAACAATTCTGGAAACAATATCATGTATGTCCAGAATTCATTTTCAATTTATAAAATACCTTCGGACATCAATAATACATCTGGGCTTTTTTGTTTGCCTAAAACAACATCAGTGTTTTTCCACCATTTTCCAGAATAGTTGCCACCATTTCTTGACAATTTTTTGAAACCTCTAGATATAATTGGTATTCAACAATGATTTTCCTTTTTCTAGTTCAAAAACAAAAACAAAAACTCTATTCTCACTATGCTTGTAGAAATTCCTTGGGTGAATTGATTAGGTTCTATGAAAAAACAACCAAAACCTTCAAAATATTAATGTGGAAATGATTCATGAATACTTGGAATCTATCAAGTCTAATCCTTTAGATAATCTGAGATGTATTTAATCACAATAAGAAGTTAGAGGCATCAAACATTATACCCAAATGCTAGTTCTTCAATATTTTCTATCACAATCAAGATAATGAGAAACCCCATCTAAGATTGTACCAGCAACTTCCTAGCTCTTTTAAATGGCTAAACATGGAAATATTTGAAATCCTTGTTCTCCTGGAACATTCAATTTAAGCTATATGTCTATGCGAGAATATCTTGAGGCCATACCTAGAATCAGGGGTCAAATGTAGTCAATATTCGGCAAGAGGTAAGCATACATATTATAGGCATATGCCAATATTTAATATATGTGCAACGAAAACATATAATACCCATCTTGCCAATTTCTTTCTCTTACTAGGCCCTTCATTATTTTTCCTTTTATTGTTTTATGTTTGATTGAAATGATAAACTTGATCGAAAGATGATAGATTTAATTTGAATTTACTTATCCTATTTCCATAAACTATTTCTTGGAATTTCCTGTTTTATGTGGTGGTTTCTTAACAAGTCTATGCCAAGTTCTCTGTCCTTACTAGATCCTTCTGGTTCCCATTTTAGGAAATTTGTTTCCTGTCATTTCCCATTTATCGATTCTGATACTTAGGGAACATAACACTTAATCTAAATGTTGGCTATTTATCTTGTGCCAGTGTGGTGAACAATTTTTCTATTCTTACCTAAATTGGTTATTTTATTTGTAGGTCACCTATAAATTGTGTTCTTTGATCTTGGGATAAATTCATTCTACTGAGTATCCTAATCATAGTGGGGTAATTTCACCATTGAATGAAGAATAATTTCAAGTAAATAAATAATAACAAAAATGCAACAGATAGTGCAAGAAAGAATAATTTACTCAAGACACATTCATATAGCATTCATTACGACCAATTTCCAAGATTAATACTTATCTTATAAATTCAATAACAAGCTAAAAAACACAATAATTCTTCCTTTCTTTTGGCTCACACTAGTCTAACGAGGGCATAACTAACTGATATGTATGCAGATGGTAATTACAATAATCATAAATGAGGCATTTTTAAAAAAGAGGACATTTCCTAGAACTTTATCATGCAGCACAATATTTGTATAGTTTTGGTTTGGAGTAGTCTATAATATGTATCCACATAAACCAAGAATTTGTTCTTATGCTTATGTCATTGGATTTGTAAAAACATGGAAGTGAAAACATTTTTCAATGCCCTCAACTTTGGATGTGAAGGATTTAACTTGACAAAGGATTTTTCACTAAAAGAAGCTCCTTCAGTTGATGCAAAAATCTAGTAGAGAATTTCTTATCACTTGCCAACTCTATGTCATTCAATCCAATAAGATAGATATTGATGTCAAATTTTCATTTTCAGGTGAGATTGTTTCTTGCTGAAGATGTCAAATTGCTATCTGGCCTGGTTGACCAAGACCATCTACAGGAAAAGTAATCTCGATTGTGTCATGCATATGGCTCTGGATTTGAAGGTAATCAGTTGTTGGGCATTGGAAACAATTATACAAAGTAGAATATGCAAGAAGATTCCATTGTACTTGTGACCACCTGGTGCTGGCCCCCTAGGGTATGCAAACATAATTTCTTGCTCTTATATGAGATCTGGAACTATCACTCATATGTTCTATTATGCAGCAATAAATGGTTAATCATGTGTAGTATAAAACATTCAAAATGCATAAAGCAGATTAAAACAATGTCAATTATGAATATTTCTAGGCATATATCAAGTACATTTTATGCAATCATGTCAATGTTTGTCTTAATAAGGTCATTCGATTAGGACTGGTCTTCTCAAATATTTTCTTTTGATTAGAGATCTTGTCACTAGCCTTTTTTTAAATGTTTGTGTAGTTTGACCTTAGTCCTTCATGGCAAGTAGTTGCTGGGGATGAAAGTTTAGAAGTTAAAGTACAATGTGAACGAGAAGTCAGGAATTTGGAGGCCATATACCCACGCACATCTTCTATTCCACCAAGGTAGCTGCATTTTTTATGATTTTAGGCATTTTATGTTTTTAGGTTCGATAGATATGAATTAAATGTTATATGAGACTTTCAATGAATTACTTGTAGCCCCATAGAGCCACTGGAGCCACTAGAGCTTCTCTTCTCCAAAAAATAAACCTAGATATTGAGAAGCCTTCTCCCTTAAAGTTCTCTTTATATGCTCCTTACCTCACTAAGATGGAGATATTAATAGAGTTATTAGAGTAGAGATTTTTGAATCCTAATTGAAAGGGATATGGACTGTGCCAAAAGAGATCCTAACTCTTAAAGCTTCATCACTACTTCCACTCTTACATGCACTTCAAGGATGCCCTCATCTTTACTCTAGCATATATTAGGTTACATTTACCAGGTAGATTGCAAATCCCTCTAGCTCCATTTCTAGATTCAATACCTCTTATTTGCAACCTTAATAGATTCAGATTCATTACCTCTAAATTCCATTCTCGAGATAGTTCTAGCTACAAGAGGCCTCATGACCAAATTTCTATTACAAGGTCATTCAGTCAGTGCAGAGTCTAGGGCACCCAAATTATTGTCAACAGGAATATTATTACTAACTTCTTCTTGCTTTTGGGTGTTTAATATCTACTAATTGATGGCATTTTTGGTTAAAGCTTTCTTCCTGAGCACTCTTCAAATCCTCACCCATTTTTTTCTTAGGTTATGTAGTTCTTGATCATATCATCTTTAAAGCCTTCTTTTCTTCTCTTTCTCTATTCCTGCTTTTGTTTAGGACCTAGAGTTGTTTCTGGCACTACTGATGTTCTCATTTTTTTTTGTTCTTTTGCAGTTCTCCTGGATATTCTTTGGCACTCCCAATGTTCACTTTTTACATTATCATTCCCCGATTGGTGGACATTAATATTTAAATTTAATTAAATTAAAATGTGGTAAATTCTCTAAGGATAATAAAATCCACAACAATTATATATATTACTGATCATCACATGTACTTTTACTATACACTTGTATCAAGAAGGGAATGCTACTTCTGATATATTGCATCTAATTGGCAGAAACGAGTACCATAGAATTTTCCATTGCTCTTTGCTTTGTTACTGTGTTTGGCTACTTCAATTTTTGAATTCACTAAGTTGAATTTAGAACATTTTGAACCTTTGTATCCAAACTTGGCTTTATCTTATCCATACAAATCATCCAGAAATATGTCAAAAACCTGACTTTTGCAGCTTCTAGTAGCTATTACAATGTTTCTTTGATTCGTGAGCGACATTTTGGCCGTCGGAAATTGGGCCAAATGTCTCACACTATGCCAAAAGAGATCCTAACTCTTAAAGCTTCATCACTACTTCCATTGTTACATGCACTTCAAGGATGCCCTCATCTTTACTCCAACATATATTAGGTTATAGTTACCATGTAGATTGCAAATCCCTCTAGCTCCATTTATGGATTCAATACCTCTTATTTTTCGCCTTAATAGATTCAGATTCATTACCTCTAACTTCGATTCTCGATATAGTTCTAGCTACAAGAGGCCTCATGACCAAATTTCTATTACAAGTTTAGTCAGTCAATGCAGAGTCTAGGGCGCCCAAATTATTGTCAACAGGAATGTTATTACTAACTTCTTCTTGATTTTAGGTGTTGAAGATCTACTAATTGATGGCATTTTTGGTTAAATATTTCTTCCTAAGCACTCTTCAAATCCTCACCCATTTATTCTTAGGTTATGTAGTTCTTGATCATATCATCTTTAAATCCTTATTTTCTTCTCTTTCTCTCTTCCTACTTTTGTTTAGGACCTAGATTTTTTTCTGGCACTACTGATGTTCTCATTTTTTTTTGTTCTTTTGCAGTTCTCCTAGAGATGCTTTGGCAGTCCCAATGTTCACTTTTTACATTATCATTCCCCGATTGGTGGACATTAATATTTAAATTTAATTTAATTAAAATGTGGTAAATTCTCTAAGGATAATAAAATCCACAACAATTATATATATTACTGATCATCATATGTACTTTTACTGTACACTTGTATCAAGAAGGGAATGCTACTTCTGATCTATTGCATCTAATTGGCATAAACGAGTACCATAGAATTTTCCATTTCTCTTTGCTTTGTTACTGTGTTTGGCTACATCAATTTTTGAATTCACTAAGTTGAATTTAGCACATTTTGAACCTTTGTATCCAAATTTGGCTTTATCTTATCCATACAGATCATCTAGAAATATGTCAGAAACCTGACTTTTGCAGCTTCTAGTAGCTATTACAATGTTTCTTTGATTCGTGAGCGACATTTTGGCCGGTAGAAATTGGGCCAAATGTCTCACATTGTGCCAAAAGAGATCCTAACTCTTAAAGCTTCATCTCTACTTCCACTCTTACATGCACTTCAAGGATGACCTCATATTTACTCCAGCATATATTAGGTTACAGTTACCAGGTAGATTGCAAATCCCTCTAGATCCATTTCTGGATTCAATACCTCTTATTTGCAACCTTAATAGATTCGGATTCATTACCTATAACTTCCATTCTCGAGATAGTTCTGGCTACAAGAGGCCTCATGACCAAATTTATATTACAAGGTCAGTCAGTTAGTGCAGAGTCTAGGGCACCAAAATTATTGTCAACAGGAATATTCTTAGTAACTTCTTCTTGCTTTTGGGTGTTGAATATCTGCTAATTGATGGAATTTTTGGTTAAAGCTTTCTTCCTGAGAACTCTTCAAATCCTCACCCATTTTTTTCTTAGGTTATGTAGTTCTTGATCATATCATCTTTAAAGCCTTCTTTTCTTCTCTTTCTCTCTTTCTACTTTTGCTTAGGACCTAGAGTTGTTTCTGGCACTACTGATGTTCTCATTTGTTTTTGTTCTTTTGCAGTTCTCTTGGAAATTCTTTGGCACTCCCAATGTTCACTTTTTACATTATCATTCCCTAATAAGTGGACATTAATATTTAAATTGAATTAAATTAAAATGTGGTAAATGCTCTAAGGATAATAAAATCCACAACATATTTTATATATTACTAATCATCGTATGTACTTTTACTGTACACTTGTATCAAGAAGGGAATGCTACTTCTGATCTATTGCATCTAATTGCCAGAAACGAGTACCATAGAATTTGTCATTTCTCTTTGCTTTGTTAATGTGTTTGGCTACTTTAATTTTTGAATTCATTAAGTTCAATTTAGAACATTTTGAACATTTGTATCCAAACTTGGCTTTATCTTATCCATACAAATCATCCAAAAATATGTCTGAAACCTTACTTTTGCAGCTTCTATTAGCTATTACAATATTTCTTTGATTCGTGAGAGACATTTGGCAGTCGGAAATTGGGCCAAATGTCTCGCATTGTGCCAAAAGAGATCCTAACTCTTAAATCTTCATCACTACTTCCACTCTTACATGCACTTCAAGGATTCCCTCATCTTTACTCCAGCATATATTAGGTTACAGTTACCAGGTAGATTGCAAATCCCTCTAGCTTCATTTCTAGATTCAATACCTCTTATTTGTAGCCTTAATAGATTCAAATTCATTACCTCTAACTTCCATTCTCAAGATAGTTATGACTACAAGAGGCCTCATGACCAAATTTCTATTACAAGGTCAGACAATCAGTGCAAACTCTAGGGCACCCAAATTATTGTCAATAGAAATATTATTACTAACTTATTCTTGTTTTTGGGTGTTGGAGATCTGCTAATTGATGGCATTTTTGGTTAAATCCTTCTTCTAGGGCACTCTTAAAATCCTCGCCCATTTTTTATTAGGTTATGTATTTCTTGATCATATCATCTTTAAATCCTTCTTTTCTTCTCTTGCTCTCTTCCGGCTTTTGTTTAGGAGCTAGAACTGTTTCTGGCACTACTGATGTTCTCATTTGTTTTTGTTCTTTTGCAGTTATCCTGGAGATGCTTTGGCACTCCCAATGTTCACTTTTTACATTATCATTCCCCAATTGGTGGACATTGATATTTAAATTGAATTAAATTAAAATGTTGTAAATTCTCTAAGGATAATCAAATATAGAGCAATTCTATATATTACTGATCATCAAATGTACTTTTACTATACACTTGTATCAAGAAGGGAATGCTACTTCTGATCTATTGAATCTAATTGGCAGAAATGAGTACCATAGAATTTTTTGTTGCTCTTTGCTTTCTTACTGTGTTTGGCTACTTCAATTTTTGAATTCACTAAGTTGAATTTAGAAACTTTTGAACCTTTGTATCCAAAATTGGGTTTATCTTACCCATACAAATAATCCATAAATATTTCAGAAACCTGAATTTTTCAGCTTCTAGTAGTTATTACAATGTTTCTTTGATGTGTGAATATTTTTCTGGACCAGTAAAAAATTTGCAGTTTATGCCACTTCATGACAACTTTGATTTATTATAAATTAGAATTTATTTTGTTCTTTGTACACCATCCAGAGTCTGGACACTATTGGCCCTGACTTATTGTGACAAAACTAAAAACTTAGTGCTTTCTTATTTTGTGGTTATGAAATTCTAGTAAAGCTCGTGTTAAATTGATGCCAATTTTTAGGACAACCTCACGGCATTGAAACTATGCACGCCCCATAAAAATACATTATTTTCAGTGGATTTCTCACTTATTTTATCCAGATCTCTCACTTGTTTTATCCAATTAGGTCTGGATGTCAGTACTTTTAGATTAATTATGTTGTTTTCTAGACTACTTTTTGAGTTGTGTCCTTGAGATGATTGTTACATATATTATCTCTTATGGAATAATGTGAGCACACGTTTAAGTTTTCAGTATTAGTTATTTGATGTAGAATGATTTAGGTTCCTTTATGGCATCACCTCTCTATTTTTCTTACAGACCAATAAGATATATATTGATGTCAAGTTTTCATTTTCAAGTGAGATTTTTTCTTGCTGAAGATGCCCCATTGCTGTCTGGCCTGGCTGACCAAGACCATATACAGACAAATCATTCTCAGTTGTGGCATGCATATGGCTCTGGATTTGAAGGTAATCAGTTGATGGGCATTGGAAAAAATTATAAAAAGCATAATATACTGGAATAAACCCATTTTATAACATCAGATAAGAATAGATCTCTCAAGCAGGATACTAGGACCAAAGCTTGGGAGCAAGGAAACGTCACAAAACATGAAATTGGTCTGAACCATTTTTTTTTACATGTGTGTTTGCTGTCGTCGATATTCCAACATTTCACAACTATCAACCTTTCGACATTTTATCACCGCCTAAGTTTCACTCACGTCGTTATTCCGATGTTTCACTGTGTTTCACCACCGTCGGTATTCCAATGTTTAACTACGTTTCACCACCATATTCCGACATTGCACTACCATCGGTATTCCAATGTTTGGGTATCATCGGTCTTGCGACGAATTTTTCACATTTTATAATGTCAGAAGAGAGATGCTCTAGTTCGTCGGAAGAGCAACACTCGTTTGCTAATGTCGGAATAGTGATGTACCATTGGTAACGTCAGAAGCATGACGTGAGGAGAAAACACGTTTTTCCCTGCTTGAAAGTGTCGTTCTAGGGACGCCTATGTGTCACAAAAGTGACATTTTGGTCATCGTGAATTGGGCCAAATGTGCTTGTGTGATGATTACATGTGATTTATGATTCTAGTTTATGATGGGTACTTGTGATTTATGATTTTTATCTATGACAGGTGTGTTTGAGCTAACCATATGTGACATGTTTATACATTATTATTGATCAAACAACTAGTTTGACTTATTGTGACAGGAAGTGAGAAAAATTGCAAGTGCACCTTATTGACGAGCTACCAATGAGGTATGATGTGAATATATTTAATTTTTTTTTTGAAACTAATGGAAATTATGTGATTGGTACAGGAAAGCATGGAAATTCCCGATTGAGTGGTTGAAATTGATTCCAATCATTAGCAGCAACAAAAAAAGGAATTGAAATAGGCAGCAGTATGTTGGTGAAGCACTTCAGGAGCAAGGCCATTATGGGACACTGGTACCCAATAGTGTCCATTGATTTCCCTGAGC
The DNA here is from genome assembly GCA_034641835.2 of Pinus albicaulis. NCBI lineage: Eukaryota > Viridiplantae > Streptophyta > Pinopsida > Pinales > Pinaceae > Pinus > Pinus albicaulis. The sequence goes on from CM076578.1 coordinate 939,000,324, forward strand.
ATGCTATGACTAGTATGATGGTTTTGGGGTAGGTATATGCCTTGGTTTTTGTATCTTATGATGTGAGGAATTATTGCCAAGGGATGGATCTCCCAAGATAGAATATTTTGGGGAACTTGGAAGGTGAGTGACTGCGTAGAAGGGGATTACCGGATTGCCTAAGGGATTTTGTATCAGAGAAGGGAAGGTCGTGGATGGATTTGTTTTGGTCATTATCATTTCCATATGGAAGAATATGCACATTGGGAGTGTACCCTGTAATAGTGAGACGATAACTGTTCACTGAGAGTACAGTAGCATATGATTGTAGTGTTAGACATTGGATGCAGAATTTGACTATGAGAGTGGATTTTGGACTTCTTGGGAAGGAAGTAAATCTTGATACTACTTTGAGGGTGGAGGTGTGAGAATATGGATTCCCTTGTTGTTGATATGGGCAACGTATCCTTTTATTTGTTGGTTGAGAAAATATGCATATGTGTAAATTATTGTAAATATTGTAATGATTTGTGTTATAAAGCTCCAATACACGATATGTTTGTCATGATGGTTTTTTCTTTTGAGCAAGTTATTCATTGTAAATACTGCAACGAGTAGTGTTATAAATATTCATAGGAAGTATGTTTTGTTCCTAGTGGTCTTGTTGGTTTGTAGGTGTTATTGAACACCGAGGATGATGTTCCCCCAAGGGGAAGGGTTCTGTAACAGCCCTAGTGAAAATTCCATGTAATAAAATTTAATAAAGGTAAAAATAATAACCACGATTGATGGGACACTTATTCCAAACTAAATGTTGGGAAAAACATCCTAGTGGTTGTTTATTTCAGTTTATTATGGCTAAAGTAAATTGGAAAAGGAAATGGCTAAGGATTTGGAGAGGCAAAAGTATTTTTGGCACATTTATTTATGAAAATAATGGAAACTAGGAGAAAAGGGATATGAAAGTGTTAACGCCGGAAAATTGTACACTGCAAGAGACATTAGAAAATGCCTAGAAAAAGGTACAAATGAAGATTTTTCAGCGGAGTATATCATGGTAGGACAATAATTTAAAATTTTCCTTAGGTTATGTGAGAAATTTTTTATTGCACACCAGAAACAAAGGGATTTTTTATGTACCGCCCGCCTTTTTCTTCAATAGCCACATAGTCCTAAGGACAGCGAAATGTCACTATTCGGGACCACTTCCCATACTTTTGGAGTTTATTCTCTGTCAAAGGCATTCAAGGACAACTAACTTTATGTTGCCCTGAAGATATGCAACCCTCAAAGGAATAGCTTTTCCTACTCTTGGGTCACTATCACTCTGGGACAAGAGAGGGGAGATGAGTTCAAAAAATTCTATAAAATAAATCCGTGGGAAGAGTAAATTATGAGACATTTTTATGCTGGCCAAATTTCTATCAGAGCAACACCACATTTCATTGTTGAAGCAAGGGAAGTGAGAGAACTAGCATGTCGTCCATATTTCTTCTAAGCAATCCAATGTCTTAGTGAGAGAAGAGGAGTCCACCATTAGAGAGCCTTCACACTTATTTTGAGAGAGAGGAGAAGCTTGCAAAAATACCAAGGAAAGGAACCTCCTTTATGAGTACATTTGAGCTCCATATTTCAAAGGATTCTCTTCAAGTGTTTTAGCATTCTATTTTATTCTTATACCACCAATAGTCAATAAAGGGATTCTTTCTCCAGTGATATATTGTCTTGTTCACTCCATTCAGCATATTTTATTGTTCGTTTCTTATGTTTGAGCTTATGTTTTTACATGCATTAATTCCACTATTAGTTATGCTTTACTTTGTTTAATTATGTCCACTAACATCACCAACTATCTTTGTGATCTTTTTCCGGGAACAACCAACTATTAAGGAGGTGTTATTTGGTACTCCACTACCAAAAAAAAAATTAACAGAGAATTGGTGACTCCAATGGCTTATTTTCTTGGTTTAAATTTGTTTGCAAGACCTTCTCTCCGCATAACCAGCTACAAGGTGCTTAGGAACTCTCTGGGATTTTTTTCAGGACTTGTTGGACCTGTTCTGAGCTTCAGAAAGCAAAATTTTTCTCTCTATTCTCGAACGTGCATTTTTTTCTCTGACAGATGTGTCACTCCATGTATGTGTGGGGATTATGTGGGATGTTCCAGAAATCCAAAAAATCCTTGTAATTTTTACTTTTTCAGGTGATTGGCAACCTCTATTGAATTTCCTTCACCGCTGCACTGTGTTATTTTGCTGTTTAGTTTGACTAGTTGTTGTGCTAACCATAATTAGTAGAGAAATTAGAGTCTTGTTTATTTTTTATTTTTCAAAAAACACACATAGCTTAATTAGGGAGAAAATAAAGTGACCAAATTCCACACATATTTTTTAAACTATTTTGATGAAGTTTATGCACATCACATAGTTTAATTAGTGAAGGAGTAAGTGGCCCATCATCCACAAATCTTGTTACTAAACAAGCTATTTTTTGTTTTCCTTTTCATTAGTCTTGGGACTAGGGTCAAATGTTAGTAAAGAAAGCAAGTAAGGAATGCTTCCCTTGCACCTCTAGTTGAATGTGGGCTTGCATATGAACGCTTTCTCAAAGAATTTGAATGCCCTATATCCCTTTATTTCCACATAGTTTGAGTAGGAGAATTGTAAGCGGCCCATTATCCACAAATCAATTCTATTACATGCAAGGAACAATAAAAACACATAGTGTAATTAGAGGGATATAGTAAAGGATCATCGCATATATGCATCTTATCACACTTTTTGTTTTTTCACTTCATCACACACTAAGCATCAGTAAGATTTGCATTAAAAGGAAACCATTTCTTTGGGATTGTATTCTTCGCTTACGTTTTCTTACCATTTCACACCCTAAAGAAAATTAAGACACCTAAAAACTGACAAAAGGAAGCAGCAAACACATGAAAATAAAAATTGCTGGAGAACACACACTCTAGATTTATTAATGTGAATTATATATACATGCAATCAGACGATTATAGCACAAACTGAATCAAAAATTAATGGGAAACTGATTAATAACTAAATATTTTAACTAATTCTAAACTAAATCGTTAACACTTCCCCTTAATTTTCAGGGTTACATTGTTTTAATCCTAACTTTTGACATTGAAATTCAAAATTAACTTTTCTTAGGGGTTTGATGAAGATATCCGCTAATTGTTCCTTTGATTCACAAAATTTGAGAACAATATCACCATTTTTGACGATATCATGGATGAAGTGAAAATGAGAGTCAATATGTTTTCTCTTTTGATGAAATACATTGTTATTTGATAAGGAAATAGCGGAAGTGTTGTCACAAAGGATTGAAATAGGTTCATTTTCTGTATATCCGAAGTCAGAGAGAAGTCTCTTTAGCCACACTGCTTGACATGATGTTGAATTTGCTACAACGTACTCGGCCTCTATTGAAGATAACGCAACTATAGGATTCTTTTTGGATGACCACGATATCAAGCTTCAGCCAAATAGAAAAGCATAGCGAGAAGTGCTTTTTCGATAATCAATACAACCTGCAAAATCACTGTTTGTATAACCAACAATTTTATTGCCTGTAGAGGCTGCATACGATAAACCATAAGTAGATGTACCTGCAATGTATCTTAACACCCTTTTTCCATCTTTCCAATGATAGTATTTAGGATATTCCATATTTTGGAAATATAATTGGCTGCAAATGCTATATCAGGTCTAGTAGTAGTAAGACACATAATACTACCAACAAGTTGTTTATACAAAGTTGCATTAACAGTAGTACCCACATCATCTTTACTTAACTTTGTACCAATTTCAATAGGAGTATCCACTGGTTTACACCTGTCCATCTTAATTTTTTTCAAAATGTCAGTAGCATACTTCTGTTGACTCATAAACATACCATCATGTGTTTGTTTCACTTTGATACCTAAAAAGTATCTCACTAATCTATTATCTGTCATTCCAAATTCATTTTTCATTGTAGCTTTAAATTCATCTAACTTCATGTTAACAGTATAAATTATGTCATCAACACAAAGACACAGTATCAAAATATTACCTTGATGATCATTCTTGATATACAAAGTGGGCTCATGGTTGCTCCTTCTGAAACCATTATTCAACAAGTAATGGTTTATTCGGTTGTACCAAGCTCTTGGAGCTTGCTTCAAGATATACAATGCTTTCTTCAACATATATACATTATGTTTTTTATTTTTTATTTTGAAATCGGGTGGTTGATCAAGATACACTTCTTCATTAAAAACACCATTCAAAAAAGTGGACTTTACATCCATTTGGTAAATAGGCTACTTGTTTTTTGCTGCAATAGAAAATACAAATCGAACAGTATCAATTCTTGCTACAGGTGCAAATGTTTGACCATAATCTATGCCAGGTTGCTGAGAAAAAACTTGGGCAACTAATCTTGCTTTGTTCTTATCAACTTCACCTCTCTCATTTAACTTTGTTTTAAAAACCCATTTGACACCTATTGAATTTTTATCATCAGGTATATTAACAAAATCCCAAGTTTGATTTCTTTCAATAGCTTCGATTTCATTATCCATTGCATCTACCCATTATTTTTCCTTTATAGCCTCTTCAAAACAAGTAGTTTGAAATGAAAGAAATGCAAAATTTACAATATCATCAACATCGTCTTGTGCATAAATATCACTTAAGTTTCTCATTTTAGGATTATCAAAATCAAACTCAAAAGATGATGAACTGCTACTGCTTGATGAACTACTATTGGTTTTGTCTTGAACATGTAATCTTGGAGTGCTTGTTGTAGGTGCTTGATGTTCTTCTAACATAATAAAAGGATTAGGAAAAGTATTGTTCTCCATTTCATTCCAAGACTTGTCTTCCAGAAATTTCACATCTCGACTTACAACAAACTTCTTAGTTATAGGATTAAACAATTTGTATGCCTTAGATTGATCATTATATCCTATAAAAATATACTTTTCTCTCCTATCATCAAGCTTTTTTCTCAATTTTTCTGGAACATGAGTGAAAGCAATACAACCAAATATCCAAAAGTGTGAAACAGTCACCTTTTGTCCACTCCGTGCTTCTTCAGGTACAAAAATTTGAACACTGGAAGTTGGTGATCTATTCAAAATATATACTGAACATGCAACTGCTTCAGCCCATAAATCTTTAGACAAATTTCAGGTTTTGAGCAAACTTCGAGCCATATTCATAATTGTTTGATTATTTCTTTCCACGACTCCATTCTGCTACAGAGTATAACTAGTTGTCATTTGTTTTTTAATACCATGTTGTTTGCAAAAATCAATGAATTTGTTAGATTCATAATCACCTCCTTTATCAGACCTCAGAAATTTAATAAACTTTCCACTTTGTTTTTCAGCCTTGGCTTTGAACTCCTTAAACTTGGAAAATGTTTCAGATTTGTATTTAATGAAATACACCCAGATTTTCCTGCTAAAATCATCAATGAAATTAAGAAAATAGAGACCGCCAGCAACTGATTTTTCTTGCATTTAACAACAAAAATCTGTATGAACTAACTCTAGTTTTTCTTTGGCTCTATTAGGGGTTGAATCAAAACTATCTCGCTTATGTGTACCCATTATACAACTTGTACAGGAAGAGATATGATCAGACAAAATAGGAAAACCTTTTACCATAGACTGTATTTGCAACAAACTCATACTTTTTATAGGTAAATGACCATATCGCAAATGCCATAGGTCAGAGACAGTTGGCGTTGAAACATTATGTGCATATAACTTCTCACTTTCAATTGTAATTGATACAACCTGTTCTTTGTCATAGGAATATTTGCAACAAGAGACTTATGTTGATCAAAAATCATGCAAGTAGTGTTGTAAAAGCTAACATCATAACCATGTACCTCTAACTGACCAACACTCAACAAATTATGCTTGAAATTAGGTACATAATAAACATCATAGATATTCTTCACAACAATATTTTTGGTTAAAACATGTATAATACCTTTTCCTAAAGCTTTAATCTGACGATCATCACCTAAACCAATAAAGGAACTGAAAGATGTATCAAGGTGTGAAAAAGAATCACTATGACCAATCATGTGATTACTACATCTGTTGTCTACTAGCCAAACATATTTATTAGGTATTTTCATAGTCACTTGGCATGCCAAAAATAAAGCATCTAATGTTTCACATTCAATGTTTGTGACATTGGCTTTGTTTTTCTTTAAAACAAACTGTAATTTTTGACATTCAGACTTATAATGGCCATATTTTTTGCAGTGGTGACATTGGATTTTGTATTTATCTATCCACCTACGACCATGATCATTTTGAGACTGCTCTGAATGTGCTTGAGTTACAGGTGATCTATCATCAGACTGAGACTATCCTCTACCTTTTCCTCTCCTGCCACGAAAACCTCTGCCTCTAACTCTATCCATAGAAGCTTTAGATTTGAAAGCATGCTCTAAATTATTGACATATAAATTAATTCTTGCTTCATGAGCCAACAAAGAACTAGTTAATTCTTCCATAGATAATTTTTTTAATTCTCTCGACTAAAAAACAGTAACTATCATGTCAAAAACTTTAGGCAAACATCTAAGAATTTTTCCAACAATTGTTTGGTCTTCAATTTCTTCACCATTCATTCGAAGCTAATTGAAGACCCATAACTTTAGTCATGAACTAATCAACTGTTTCTGATTCAGTCAATTTAAGTGTTTCAAATTGTGTTCTGAGAGTCTGTAATTTTACCAATTTTACTTTATCATTTCCTTGATAAGCAACCTTAAGTATATCCCATATTGATTTAGCAGTCTTATCAACAATGATTTTAGGAAAAATAGAGTCATCTAAAGAATTTAAAATGCACAACTTCACTCTACCTTCTTTTTGTTTAAGTTCATCAATTTTTTTTCTTTGAGCAACACTCATTCGGCTAGCAATTGTATTTGCGTCAGGCTTTGTGAACCCTAATTCTACTAATTCCCAACAACCTAAACCTTGTAAGCATGCTTGCATTTTAAGGCTCCAAAAATCATAATTTTTCCCACTAAATAGAGGCATAGGAATTGAAAATTGACTCATCGAATCCATGTTTGGAGCAACGAGAAATTTACAGATTTAAAACAACACCTTTTCTGCACTCCCTTTTCCAGCAGAAAAAAAAAAAATTTTAAAACAACACCTTTTCTACACTCTCTTTTCCATCAGAAAAAATAAATAAATAAATAAATAAATTTAAAACAACACCTTTTCTGCACTCTCTTTTCCAGCAAAAAACAAGAGCCTTTACCCTCCTAATTTTATTTTTTTAACTAAAATAGAGAGACAAACTTAGCAATAGCTTTGACAAATTAAAATTTTGTTCTTCAAAAAATAAATTCGAAAAGAAATTCGAAGTCTCCATAATGATTCATTCATTCAAGTGCTAATATTTATGTGCAACTTGAAAATCAAAGGAGGAATGTTTTTTTTACAAATAACTATTCAAAAACAACTCATAATATGACCTGAAGCACTCAATTGAGTTCAACGGCACTCTCGAATGCAACAGCAGAAGGCAGGGCTTAACGGAATGCTCCCCTCTCTGGAACGTAGAATGCTCCTCTCTCTGTGGAATGCAGCAGCGGCAGGCATGGTTTATCCCCTTCCTTTTGAACACAACATCTTATGTTAGTTTGGCTATGCAGCACTCCAGTTTCTTCGAAGGCAAAAAATTAAGCAGCAGCAAGAATCCCACGACAAACCAGCAAGCAATAATGTGGCAAGACTCCATGACACTGCTCCAAGGCTTCGATACCATGACAAAGGATGTAGCAAACACATGAAAAGACAAATTGCTGGAGAACGCACACTATAGATTTATTAATGTGAATTATATATACATGCAATCAGACGGTTATAGCACAAACTGAATCGAAATTAAATGGGAAACTGATTACTAACTAAATATTTGAACTAATTCTAAACTAAATCTTTAAAAAAAACAATCATAACTTTAACCTACTAAATTCTCCCCATAGGGGCCACAAAAGAAGTAATAGTTCAGGATAAGACCATTGGGGGTAGGCATCCCATAAGCCACTATGGTAATGTTAAATTTTTAAACATAGATTTTGATAGTTTAGGGAGCTTAAATATCCTTCAATCATCCCATGGAAAATATTACCCAAGCATAACAAAGACCCGATTCAGATGGGGTTCGGCTTAGGTCCAGTGCATGCGATACTGTTTGGGGCTACTCGACCCATCTAGTGCTCTGTAATGGTAACTAATTACCAAGAAGCTAAATACTCAAATTCTCACATTGGATGAAGGTACTTTAGTGGCCAAAATTTAGGACATCCTTTCCCTATAGATGACAATGCGGGCATCACTCGATCCTCATTTCCATTACCTTAGTTGATTCTTCAACTGTTGGAAGGCGTTGTCAGTTCTTTCAGGATGTTGGCCCCGGTACCTATCAGAAGATATCTCTGCAAGGCCCAGTTACTTTGATAGTGGTAAGGATGATTAGGTCTACATAAGAATTTTATCATACATAAACAAACAAACAAAACGTTTTTTTGCTTGATTGATCACATAGCTTAAATTAAAGGAAAATTACCTTTCCATTTTCGCTTTGTTTTATGTATGTGATTATATTGCATTAACAAAAATATTCTTCCCTCCAAAGTTACAAATTAAGTCACACAAATCGACACCATAGGGGACCCTGAGGCACCCTATCTATCTAGGCATTTCTTAGACCTTCCCCTTTTCATATAGTTGTCCAAAATCAATCCTTGATGGTGGATAACTTGTAAATAACTTTCTTAGCATCTTTGAATCTACCAGATCTAAGTAAGCTAACGAATGACCCAATATCACATGGCCTGGATTAGCTATTTATGCCCACTAAGCTCCCTTCATACATTCCAAAATTTGAATGAAATCAAGCAGAAGACCGAGGAAACGATGTCATGATTTTTCACCTGTGATGTTTGTCAAATAGTATTATAGATGATACCATTCGACTATGACTATTTCAATGCACCCTTACAAGGCATGCAGTGAAATGGTATGTTTACCATCCTTCTACGTCACATGGAACCTTTAGTGCCCTCGCGACAACATTCCTCACTTTCTTCCAGCTCTTGATTCATCATGACTCAGGAATGGAACTCCTCAACCATTTTAGAAAAACACTTGACATCCACATATTGGACCATGTCCATGAATGGTGAAAATGATGTAGCTTGTGCAAAGATAATTTTGACAATAGAGTTCTCCTAGACTTTTTCTTGAAATCTCTCACAACATAAATTTCAAAATATGTGGAAATTAAATCCTCGTGTAATGAGGAAGAAACCATTAGTAAAGCCCAAAAAACAGAGCTCCTATACACATAGACCAGATATATCTATCATATCCTTCCAAATGCCTCACGCCTGCAAAATTATAGATAGATACTAAGCACATCAAATATTGTTAATGGATTGATAGGGTCCTTAACCCAAAATCAACCTAGCAATATTTAATAGTATCCCATGTATTTGTATTCTATTCAAACATTTTATACTACTTAGAAGGTATCATATCCAAGATACTTCCCTAGTCAGCTTGCACCATTGCAAAACACTACTAATAGGGTCAACTAATATCATCCCCCACAAGGAGGACCATACCCTCACCGTCAAGGAAATAAATACCCATCTAGTAACATTGACATAAGAGATTCGTTGCATAATGCATACACCAATCAGGGATAAGGAAACCAATACTCTCCTTTCCAAGCACAACAAAAAAATATATCTCCTCGAAAAATAATGCAAGGGTTAATTGATTGAAACCCTCCCAAGCTCAATAACACCTGTCATATGACCAAAAGAATAATATCAATCCTCCGAAAATTGCTAGGAAAAAAAAAATAGCATACCAAAGCAAAACCTTGCACATGGGGGTAGCAATTAGCAACACCCCCCACGAACACAGGTTGGGGGAAACCCCAACTGAAATCAGAACCAAGAACCAACCAATAACTCTCAAAGGTAGAACAAGACGACTAGTATAAGGAATAATAATTCTTGTTCCATATGTGGGGAGTATGGTCATTACACCCACCACTGTCCCAAGCTCCCTGATTTGAAGAGACTCCAAGGAAATAGGGGACAAGGGGGACAGAACCAGCAAACTACAGTAATGAAGGAACCTTTCCCCCATTAAGGAGTGGTTAATAATTAGCAACATCAACCACCCAAGAAAATAAATTCTAGAGGTAACACTCAAAATAATTCTCACCGTGATATCTACACGAAAGTAGGGTCTTTTTTTTACAAACGCGAAATAAAAATTATGAAGCTCCCCTTAACACCAATCCCGCAGCCTCAAGCACAAGCGCACCCATAGCGCCCTTGACCATTTCTAGGATACTTGTTGAACCTATGCCAAAAAATGGTATAAGGTCCCATAAGGCACATGGGACACAATTCAAAGGTGGATCATAGCTATATCATAGTGGACGACTTGGCTCGGTCCCCATCATTTATGTTAATATTAGAAGTCCTGCAATCCTGCCCATCCCAACGAAAAGCCTTACTTTTCGCATTAGGTGCAATCAACCCTTCTGATTCTTGTTTAATGGTTTTTTATCTAGATAAAGCGAGCCCACGTCTCCCTTCTCTAGTCACCTTTCAAATCTGGTTTAAATCCTGAACATCACCATTCATCATTGCATCGTGTATGAAGGAGCATCCACATGTTTCATCTCAAAAATGCTTTGAAAAAATTTAGGGTCACTGGAACTTAAACCATCTAACATCATGCTTAGAGAATATGATGGGCGCCCATCCACCCCAGTAGGTATTTTTCAATATTGTGCTCATTGACATTGAAGTTTTGTATGCACAAATGGACTTTAACATCCTTCTTAGACGGAGTTACATGTACGCAATGATTGTGGTAGCATCCTATGTATTCAGAGTAATGATGTTACCCCATGATGGGAAACTCATTAATATGGACCAAATTGTGTATTATGAGAAGAAACTTGTAACCACCCTTGATGGTGTGCTATCATATGTACATAGGTATGCGTAGTTGGTCACTACATACATGGAATTTTCTCCCAGTCAATTCAAACCATCCACTTTCCTCGGAACTTATCCTTGAGAACCTCTTGTCACTATCAGGAGAAGCTCTAGTAACTATAGGAGTTGCAGTGTGCATGGTGAGTTCATCAAACACTGAACTAAGTCAGGAACCGGAGACCAATACCACAAATATTGTCACCACCAACTCAACATTTCTTCCATATTCCATCACCGAAACCCCCTTCCTGCATCCCCCGCCTAATTTTATATCGCACCAATTCATGGAAACCCTTACATTATCAAATATGGCTCTCGTGATGTTGGTCTAGTATTTGGCCCCACTGGCCATGTCAGGAAACTCAGGTTTCATCCCTATCACCTCTACGGAGGCCATCATAACTCAAGAAACCCCCATAGTGACACAAGCCGGTGCCACCAAAAAGGAAAAGAAAAAAGGGAAGAAGGTGGACACTCCTAGAGTCCCTAGGACATCGCCACCTTGTGCACTTTTCAACATAGTTGGTCATCCTACCAACATTTTCCCAGAGTTAAATGAGTTAAAACCTCTTCTACAGGACAAAATAATCAGTGTGACCCCAACTCCAAACAAAAGAGAAAAGGTCACAGACATCAAAGGTAAGGCATTACGTGCCAACCAAGCATGCACCATATGTGAAGAGTATGGTAATTATATCCATCATTGCCCTGAAATCCCTCCATATATGGATTGTTACATGCATTGGCGCAATCCAATTCCCAGGATCCATTTATAACACCAATCCAGATATCGGAGGATGGATCCAAAACCATATTATACATACGAGAAGAACCAGAGTCATGCTCATACCCAACACACCCAACCACACAGACACCAAGAATGCAAATGGAGGGTACACCTCATGTCCAGGTCTGTGCATTGTGTGACGAACCTGATCATTTGATCACACAATGCGCCAAATTAAGGGAATTTAATCATTGGTACCCAATCACCCAAGTTTTCCAAAGAAACTTATCCAGACACGAATGAAATACGAGTCATATATGTAGACTTAACCATCATGTGTGTCGTTGTCCTCACCTCCCTCGATTCCTCTCTATTTTATATTTCATGCATCGGTTCATTGCTGAAAATTATTACTTATTCAATTTAGACTTAGAATCTTCAGACAGTACCATAGTTCAAGGGAATGAAGCATCTAGGTCCATTTTGTGCATGTTTGAAGAGATAAATCCAACGAAAATCTATTTACCCTCTATTCACCATCACTATCCTAGATATGGGAGGACCAAACACCCCAATAAGGCATGATCCAAACATAACACCCCATGTTCCCTATGTAATAAACTAACCCCCTGGTCAACCAATGTTGGTAACTAAGCAAGTTTGCTGATGTTTTTCACATATTAACCCTTATCCCCCAAATATGTCTCTCCAACCAAGAGAAAATTACTCGTTGTTATTGTCACATATGGTCCAATTTCATCATATGAGGAATTGTCAATATCTTCCACGATTTCGAGCAAACAGAGTAGTGTTAAACCAAAACCACCGAAGGAATCCACATCATGCTAAGACTAAGACCCGAAGATATAAAAAACACATAAATGCACCATCTCATGACCCCAAACAAGCATCGTTGTCTTATGTCATGAACATTACTGGCTCGCATACCATTTACTCAATAAGTACCTGCCATGTGTGTGACATTTTCACCAGTCACTCTCATGGTACAAAATCATGCCCTATGTTTCAACATTTTGAAATCTTATGATTCAGTACCAGTTTCCTACATAGGAGGATTCCCTCGCCCCTTTTACGCTAACAAGGTCACACAAACCCCCCCCCCCCCTCATCCAGTACAAACCAACCATCACATAAATTCTTCTGCTACTTAATGTTGATGGCATGCAACATCACATATGATTCATCTCATCATCTGTGGGAACCATGATTCGTGTTATCTGCTCATCATTTTTTGGTGTCGAGACCGCTAAAACTACCATACCAGTAGTAGTATCATTGGCAGGGCAGAACCACCCTATCTGCACTTTTCCAACCTCATTTGGTTCTATGACAACAACCACCAAATCATATTCTTGTGTGTCAACCAGAAATTTTAGGCCCAAATTCCCTCCTCACAGCTTGCACAAACCAATTCCCCCTTAGATATCATTTTTCACTCTGGAAAAGATATTTTGGAGGCCATGACAGAACATGAATTTTCATGGGATGCCATGCACCATCGTGCGTTTTTTCTACCAGAAAAAAAAATAAAAATAAAAATAAATAAATTAAAAATAAATAAAAAATGAATAAAATAAAAATAAAAATAAAAAATCCGTGCCTAGCAACACAACAACCCATGATATCTACGACATTGAATCCAAGTACTTCCTACCATCAGGAAAATTATATTGATTCAAAAATCACATCCCTATGCCTAATGCATTTGAGGAAGGTAACATGATGAATATTTCACCTAGCATTAAGGTGAATATTACGAAAAAAACCTGCTAAGGTCGAAGAAATATCCTTGGGGTAGCATGCTCTCTAGAATAACTAGCCTCGCACACCTCCCTATTACAAGAATACAGGGATATATTTGTGTGGGATTACTCAGAGATGTCAGGCCTATGTCTCACCATCGTGGAACATCATATTGACACATGGCCTGATTCCCCCCCCTTCTAGATAAAAAAACATCAATTACACCCATCTAAGGTCAAAGAAATCAAGAAGGAGATCAATAAACTCCACAAATCTAGGTTTATCTACCTGATCGCTTACACATCCTAGGTTTCTAACCCAATACCCGTCATGAAAAACAGGGCACTATCCACGTTTGTACTGACTTCCAAGATATAAACAAAGCTTTTCGAAAGGATAATTACCCCACACCATTCATCTACCAAGTCATATATCCTTGCGCCGATCATGAGGCCTTATCTTTTATGGATGGGTTTTCAGGGTATAATCAGATCCATATTTGACATACGGATTGGTACAAAACTGAATTCACCACTCCTTGGGGTACCCTCACATACCAAGTTATGCCATTTGACCTTAAAAATGCTAGCGCTACCTTCCAATAGGCCATGAACTACAAATTTCATGACTTGTCTTATCTCATCCTCACCTATTTGGATGACTTCACTATGTGATCCAAGACGCATGCTAACCATTTAGAAGATCTGTGCCTGGTTTTTCAGAGATGTTGACAATACAACCTACACTTGAACCATCACAAGTGTGTCTTCTACATCAACATGGAAGATTTCTAGGATTCATTGTTTCCCAACAAGGTATTAGAGTCGACCATCTCAAATTCCAAGAAATCAAGGAAATGACACCTACCAAAACATTGAAGCAGTTACAAAGCTTGCAGGGTAAGGCCAACTTCTTATGATGCTTTGTCCACGACTATACCACTTGCGAGTAGGGCTTCCTCCATCTCCTTTGTCAAGACATTCCCTTCCAAAGGGATGAACAGGCCTAGAAATCATTTGAAGCATTAAAAGACACCTTGTCTTCATCTCTTTTGACCAACCCACACAACCACAATAAATATTACACCCTATATCTATCTGCATCAGATGTATCCATTGCTAGAGTGATAGTCCATGATGGACCAAACAACAAGGAACACGTAATTTATTACATGATAAAAAACTTAATCGAGCTTGCATTGAAGTATGAGCTAGAGGAGAAAAAAACCGTAACCCTAGCACATGTAGTACAAAAGCTTCGTCACTATATCATCCTGCGAACCACCACTGTAGTAGCAACTATCAACCCCATGTGATATTTTCTCACTCGCTGCATGATGAATCATAAATACGCCCAATGGGTAGTTATACTGCAAGAATTTGATCTACAATTTAGCTCCCCTAAAATAAAAAAGGTGCTCATCCTTGTCGAATTCATCATTGATCTCCCAACAGGGACCCAAGGCTCCCCCATTAATGATGCACTTCCTAATGAAATTTTTTTCTTAATCACAATAGAGGACCCTTGGTACGGGGATATCCTTCTTTTCTTGTGAAATCAAAAGTTCAAACTTCATCTCACTCGTGACGACTGAAGGCACGTATGCCATCAGGCTCTCTGATACCTCCTTTTAGGGGACATCCTTGGGACATCCTTTACTGATGAGGCATTGACACCATAGTCGATGCCTCACTCATGACCAATTCAAGAAAGTCATGAAATATTGCAACAATGGGCCTTGTGGTGTTCACCTCTTAGGGATGGACACTGCTCAAAAGGTCCTATGTGCAGGTTACTTTTTTCCCACCCTTTTTCACGATTGTATCCAAGGAGTCAAAATATGTGAGTGATTCCAACACTACGCTCACAAGGTGCGAGCCCCTCCAACCCCCCTACATCTGGTAATCATAGTTGGCCCCTTTATAAATGGGGCATATACTTCATTATGTGCAACCCCACACCATCTGAAAACCACAAGTACATATTTGTGGTTGTCGATTATTTCACCAAATGGGCAGAATTCATGCCCACATACAACAACACCGCAGAAACCATTGCATAGTTTTTATTTAACCATGTAATTACATGGTTCGGTGTCTCAAGGAATTAGTGTCATATCATGGGAAACATTCCAAAAATGAAATATTTCAGGAATTATCCCAACACCTTGGTTTTTCGCACGAATTCGCATCACCATACTTCCCCCATTCCAATGGTTAGGTAGAATTCGTTAACAAAGTCCTCAAAAAAATGTTGCAGTGTATGGTGAACAACTAAAAAAACCAATTGGAACCACATGGTGTTTTAAACCTTATTGACTTACCGCACAGTGGTCAAAGCGTCAATGGGATTCATACCCTTCCAATTAGTTTATGGGTTGGAGGTCATGCTTCCCATCAAACATGAAATCCCCACCTTGAACTCAGCCATTAAACTTCTCACTAATACTAAACCCTTATATAAACAGTTGGTAAAACTATAAATCATCAAAAAAAATCTATGAGAGTCTCTCCAACATAACAAATCCCACAAAAATAGGGTCAAAGCGCCATTTGATCGCAACATCACCCCTCGGTCATTCACCGAGGGAGAACTATTCCTACGTTATGATGTCTCACAAGAAGATTTAGGACCTGCGAAGTTTGATAATTTATGGAAGGTTCCATATATCATTAAACATTTCCTCCTCAAGGGAGGATACATCTTATCAGATCCTGACAGGACATGCCTAGAAAATCCCTTCAACGGGCTCTATCTCAAAAAAATTCATCCATAAAGGAATGTTCTCAGTACCCTAGAATGAAAATGTATGCACAATAATTTTGTATGATGATCATATCATCATGGAATTCTTCTAAAAACACACGCTCTCTCATCTTGTATCATAGATGGATTGTTCACCAACCTACCATTTCTTATTTGTTGATGGTGCCTCTCGATGGTCACAAAATTTGGTTGTCGCATCCTGGGCCATATATTCTCTCAACTGGTCACCATACCTCACTAATGGGATGTGTATTGGGTCAACACTAAAAATAAAGTAGAATATGATGATTTCATAGGACTGTTAAGTGACGCCTCCCTCTAAGTCATCCACCATTTACATGTCTTCCTTGATTCCCAATTGGTTATATCACAGCTAAATCGAACCTTTCAAGTACGAGATTCACACCTCTTTAGGAAATACTTTCTTGCGTAAATATTAGCCCACAGTTTTGATCACATCACATTTACACATATACCAAGAGATCAAAATCATGTATTTGATCGCATAGCTAACCATATCCTAGACTGTACTGCATCACATATATACCATCGACCACAAGTAGCATAAAAAACCATTATAAACATAGAGTCCATCACAAACATAGAATCCATCATAAACATAAAAACATCATAAAAAATATCCATATACACATCATGAGAGCCGCCAAAATACATCTCGCATATATATATATATATATATATATATATATATATATATATATCAAAAATATGTATGTGTCCCAATATACAAAAAATGAGTCCACTCGCTCATTGCTAAGAAAAAAAATATTTCATCAAAAAGACAGAGGAGCATCCTCATAATGGGTGTTTGCATTGGTACATACATAAGAAAATCTAGTGCTGAGCCCCTCTAGCTCGGTCTTGTGGACCCACGTCCACACCAGGATCTATAACAGGATCAATAATAGCCACAGTAAGGGCTACTTGATGCAATGTCAGGAGATATGCCCACTCATGGGCCATTGATGTCTCCATAACCAGCTCTTCCAAGTCATTGAAGGGTGGGCGTCCCCCAAGTCAGGGTCTCCACCCTCTCCCTCAAATCTATATAATATCGCGCCCAGGCCTCAGCAGCCTATGCACCTATGAGTAAAGCTGCAGCATTTCCAACTGCTGCAGTACTAGAACCCTCCCCCGAGGGTCCACCCATATTTAATCGTGTGGGCGGCACTAATGGTTTATGCCTAATAGGAGGCCTATCATCTCACAGTATCTGTGGGGCTTGTGATTCCCCTAACACACCCATCCCCCTAGGATCTTTACCTACTAGGTAGGCCAAAGGTCATCTTGCAGAACCTGCATCTACAAGAAAAAAAACATGGTATCAGTGTCATCATAACAAACACATACAAATATACATGTAAATAATACTCAAATACAGAAAACATAAATGTCATAACTACTCGCCCCCAAGCATAACTGAGAGGAGGACCCATGTCTGCGTCACCACAGAAGTCCACTCCAGGATAAGGGAACTCTAGGATCAGCTGAGGAATGGAATCAAACCAATCCTCTACAATGGCATTCCAATATCTCCCTAATGTGCCCCCACCAAAATGAGGCATAAAGGGTGCCCATATCCATATCTAAGGATCCCTTGGAGGCCATGTAGTACCACAATAAAGGGTTGTATCATGAAAACCCTCTCATACATGATACTGCAATATATGTTGGCATACAGAAGGTATTAGTTGCACACAGTTGCATGTGAGAAAGATGAAATACCATATCATGATAAACTAGGCGAGCACAGTCAAAAAAGTGACCCACCTGCTTCTGTTACAAAAATGTTATGTGCATCCCTGATATCCTATGGGGCGAAGATGACCCCACAATATGAACAATCATTGATAGAGAAACACACTCTATCAAACTCGTTACATTAGATGTTGGAGATGGGATCCCTCGCAAAGTAAAAACTCTACAGATCGAGGTGCAGAGCACACAACGCGAAGTGTATTTTTGGTCTTAGGGACTTTAAAATGGGTCAAAGCCCCTTAATTATGTAACAGGATGGAAATTTTTGTGAGCATTGGACTTCGCCCATGGTTTGGTACCATGGCATTGTAGAAGCCAAATCTATATAAGGAGTCTAGATAGAAGTCATAGGCAAGTTATGAATGAAATGTCTCTTGCGATGCATTTGGATGTCAAACTAAGTTAGAGTTTTTGTTTTGGGTTAGAATAAAAGGCTCCTACATTTGTTTCCATGGATAACTTAGGAAATATTGCAGTTTTATGCGCAGGCCCTTGCAGCTATGTGCGCAGGATGGAAAGTGGATGTATGAGATAGATCTGGATGTTAATGAGTGAATTGTTGAGAAAATATGAGTTATAATGATGTTTTTTTTTATTATTGTTTATGAATGTCTATGATGAATAAGGGTTTTTTCTGTAACTGAATAGCACAGTCTGTTTTATGGTTAATTACTCTATTTAAAGCATGAATAAGTAAGATTGTGCAGTCTATGAGTAAGTTCAACAGTTGTGTTGAACAATGTTGGTAATATTGATATAACTGACTTGCGAAGATCTAATAAGAAGGAAAAGCCCTAAATCCACAGTCCATTGTCCCTTTGGTTGTAGAAACCCGATTCTAGCATCCCCCGATATTTCCTCGGGTGAGACTTCAATCTATGCAAGAAAATCCTTGCTGAAAGGGCCAGTAATAGTGGATTTTGTTAGACTGCACATTCACTTCAAACCTAGTTCTAGGCCCCATAAAGGAAACAAATTGTTCCATTTCCGGGACCAGGATATGACTGAGGGATAGATGGATGTGGCATCCATATAAGAAAGAGATTGAAGATTGGATAGATCTGAAAGAACGTGAGTTTATTGCACAAGAAAGCAGAAGTTCATGTATCACTACAAAAAATTAGTTACAAAAGATCACAACTTAGGTTGAAGCACTGGAGATCGTGATGAAGTTGGAGGCTTCGCCAATAGCTGATGCAAGTATAGGGGAGCAACAAATTCAAACTCAGTTGGAAATTCTACATATGGAGCTCCAGGATCTAAATAAAGGAAAGGAGGTTCACGAATGAAGGTATGGTGTATCAAGTGCAAGGATGAGGGTCACTACAAGGAGAAATTCCTTATTTTTAGAGACTATGTGCACACTGGAATGTTGAATCTATTAAAACTTGGATCGAGCAGAGGGCCTAATGTATGGTGTAGTATCTGCAAAGTTGCAAGCCAATTGTTAGCGTAAATTCTTAACGCAAGTGTATGAAAATAGCTCACTTTAGCTGTGTGTGACCAACATCCCTAACAAAAAATATGGATGCTTAACTTCCTTAGATCTAAAATAGGTAGTTGAAACAAATGCTGCAAAAACCCAAATCTATGCAGTAATAGCAGTTAAACAGTAAAAAGAAATAAGGGTTGCTCCAAATATCCAATGGACAAGACAAGATGTAAATAATTTTATATGTATTAACACCTTGGAAGGGAAAAAAGAATGATGTTACCAGTCCCCCTCAATGGGATGGGTTCTTACCTGTCCTTAACACTTCAGATCCAGAATTTTCTCACTCTCAATGGTGTAGAAAACCCAAGACATGTTGAACTCTATGGGAGCTCAAGAAATAAGGAAATAGTAGTAGCAATGAGAATTATAAAAGCCCAAAAATGAAAGTGATCAAAGTGAATAATGAATGGAAAACCCTCCTATTTATAAAAAAATATTGAGTTATCCTCGATAATGGCAAATAATAAAATATTATTAACCAAGATCTAGATCTAACAGCTTGGAATATTTTATAATATTTTGTTGGAGGGAAAAGGAATTTAAATTGGTTAAATACCTTTATTTAGAAATAATAAACAAATAAATGTTTTATTTATCATTTCAAGAATGGGGTTAAGGAATAATGAACAAATAATGATTTGCTTAATTATTTCTAGGTCATTTAGTCAAATTTAACAAGGAATAATAACTAAAGAAAAGTAAGATACATAATGATTTATCTAATTTTTTTCTCATAATTGGATTAAATATGATCGGGAATATTATTTAAACAGTGTTTTAATTAATTATTCCTAGAGGAAAACCGAATAAATAATGATTTATTTAATTATTCCTCATGGGGTTTCATGTTTGAACCGGAAATAACTTAATAAAATATGGTTTATTAAATTATTTCTTATAGTGAAAGCAATTTTACTATGGTAAAATTGGTCTTACATGGTTTACTTCAATCCATCTAATTGTAAATGGTTATATGACCAAAAATTGGTGTAACACCAACATTCCACCGATTTTTATCACTTATTACAAAATTTGGTCAAATCACCAAAGCAACTATTATGCAACTTCTATAGTTTTATTGGGCGTGATTAACAACATTGTAGGAGCTATGATCTAATGCTGCAAAATAGTCTGGGTGCATATATAATGCAAGTATAAGGTCATGAAGCCATGGGTTCTCCAACTGCGCAAGGGGGTTTTCAAGACCGAGGGTGTGGCTGAGGAGGAAGCACTAGCCGAGGGCGAGGCTAGATCGTTTGTTACAATTGTGGAAAGCCTGGAAACTTTGCTCAAGATTTCCATAATGATATTGTTGTATCCTGTAAGTAAGTTCAATAATTTGGTTATGAAATAGAAGATTGTCCCGTTTTGTTAGCTAAAATGCAGGAGAAGCGTAACTATCAACTAGCGCAAAACATACAGATGATGAAGGTTGAACCAAGCCAAGGAGATCCAAGTGTTAACATAGTCATGCGCAGTGGTATGAATACTGGAGGAAACTGCACATATGGGGAGAGGTCTGTGTTGGATACATAGGTAAGGCAAGATGAAGATAAGATTTATGGGTTTTAATGTACAGTGAAAAAAGGAGACATCCATGGCAACAAAGAAATCATTTATGAATCCTAAGGCTACGACATCAACTGAGAATAAAAAATTGTTCCAGGTATAAAAGATGCCTAAAGAGAATGTTGAAGTAAAGGGAGTCGATCCATCGATCCTAGCATATTTCTTACAGATGTGCATGAATTTGTTAAGGGACCAGAGGGTTGTAGAAGGATTGTAGGAGTTTCTTGATAACTGTGTTGGTAAAGAAGAGTTCCAGATGGAACAGTGTGTAGTAAACAATGTGTACAATAACAAGAAGAGAATTCTTGGGAGATGTAATTAACTGTGCAGATCATATACTGTGAGATGGATCAAGTCATTCTAGATCTAGGATTGGATACTAATGTTCTACCAAAATAGACATGGGAGCAGATGGGAAAGCCAAAGTTGCAATGGTCACCTATTCAGCTAAAGATGGAAAATTAGTAGAATATCATCCCTAGTGGGCAGTTGCAAGGATTCAACATAGATATTGATGGTGCAAGTGTGTTGGTTGACTTTGAGGTCATCCAGATCATTGTTGATAGTAATTCGTACCTCGTGTTGTTATGATTTGACTGGTCTTATGACATGGATGCTCTAATAAACCTAAACAATATGCGGATGGTAATTTAAAAGGATGGCACTCGAGTTGTTATTCCACTGGATCCCTTTGAAGGTGAACATTATGCAGAACCTGTCCAGCATGGGTATGAAGATGTTGTGACTGATCAGATTTTTCAGCTTACTACATAGGACGAAAAATGGAATAATCCCACCATAGATGCAGATGTTGGGAGCCTGATATTTCGTTTGTGTTTGATTCTGATGAGGAGTTGGAGCATAAGCATATTATATTACATGAAGTGACAACAAAGCACTATAATAGGGCTACAAAATCTCTACGTTATATCAAGTCATAAGTGCACGACTTGCCCTTTTATGATGGAATGAGGAACGTTGTCTTGTTATTGGAGGAATTTAAGTGGAAAGTGTCGGAGGAACAAAGGTATGAGGCTTTGTACTTTGCATTAAGGCCTAATCTAGCCTGATGTTCGAGTGCACACAGAGAAAGTTTATGAAGATGGACAGAATTTTTCAAACTAATAATTTTAAGGTTTGATCAGGTTGACACAAAAATTGTGGAGAAGTATGATGGCGAGAAGGATATGCACGAGCATTTAGCTCGTTAGACCACAACTTGGGGAGTAGAACCTTAGCCAGAATGGGTGCACATTTTCTTTCATTCCTTGGAGACGATACCTCAACAATGGTATCTTGAGACAGAACTGCGCCATGGAATGACAGATTGGGATGAGATCGTAGAATGGTTCTTGATGAAATATAGATTCGTGGATGGATGGGAATGCATTAATGAGGGTCTTCAAGAAGTGAAGACAGGTGTATTCCAGATTAATAAGGAACCCAAGAATCTGGTACAACCTGATTTAGTTGCGCAAATGACACAAGCCCAGGAACGTTACAATTTAACCACAGAGGAAGGTAAGGAGGATCCACGAGACGTTCATATCCTTGAGTCTGAAGGACAACACACAGTTGCAGGGCCTAAGATAGAAATGTTGGATGTAGCACAACTGGTCAGAACGCGACAGGTCAACATAGGCTCAGAGGCGGAGCCCTAGTTTTCCAAGATAGGGGATGATTGGGATGATGACACAATCTGCAAGGTCACTGATCTGTTGCATGAATACCATGACTTGTTCCCTACAAAATTCTTAGAATTAAAATGCATCATGGGTGATATAGGAGTAATGCACATCACTTTGAAGCCTAATTCCAAACCAGTTAAGAAACACCCATATCGGTTGAACTCGAAGTATAAGGAGAAAGTAAGGGAAGAACTTGACAAAATGCTTGAAGCTGGCATCATTGAATTGGATGAAGGGTCTAAGTGGGTTAGCCCTATGGTGGTCAAGAAGAATACTAAGGGAGAGATAAGAATCTGTGTTGATCTTCGTAAGTTTAACGATGCATGTGTCCATGATCCATTTCCCACTCCATTCATCAATGAAATTTTCGAGAATGTTGGTGGGCAGGAAGCCTACTCATTTACGAATGGATTCTCCATATATCCTCAAATCAGGATTGCGTCAGAAGACAAGAGAAAGACCACCTTTGCTACTGAGTGGGGGTCCTTTCAGTACACCGTCATGCCAGCTTTCAAAGAATTTATCCACAAATTCCTGGAAGTATATTTCGATGACTGGAAAATATTTGGCCTATTAAAGAACCATGTCTCTAGTCTGTGCTTTATGTTTGATTCCTGCAGTTTAAAACTATACAGGTCTGACTCTGTCCCTAGCATTTTGTAATGACTATATGGCTGGTGTAGAGTATTGATGCTCCGCGCAGTTGGTCGGGGGCATTAGACTACAAATGGGTTGTAGATACACGTGAGTGTGAATCAAGTGAGAAATTTTCAAGAGAGAGTGGCTCTATTTAGCAAATATATAAATTTTAAAAAGAAGTGCACCGATACAGTTCCTCCACTAACGGATGCATTTGCGGCATCAGAGCAACGATTGATGGCACACCACCATTGTGACTCGAGAAGAGTCACAGTTTTTCATTGGGGGTTTGTTGGAGCTGGGATCCCCCGCGAAGTAAGAAATCCGCAAATAAAGGCATGGAGCGCACAACGCGAAGTATATTTTTGGTCTTACGGGATTTTGGGTGGGTAAAAGCCCCTTAATTATGTAACGGGATTGAAATTTTTCTGAACATTGGACTCCGCCCATGGTTTGGTACCATGGTATTGTAAAATAAAATCTATATAAGGAGTCTAGATAGAAGTCATAGGCGAGTTATAAATTAAATATATTTTGTGTTGCATTTGGATGTCAAACTGAGTTAGATTTTGTTAGGTCCCTATATCACTAGTATAGTCCCTTATTATTGTTAGTGTAGCCCCCTTATTGTTATTATTGTACCCTTGTAACCCCCATTTTGTTATTATTGTGCCCTTAAATTATTATTGTTAGGTCGGCTAGGATTACATTGTGGCCCACTAGGATTACATTATGGCCCCATGGACTCCTATATATAGAAAGAGGTTTTGTAAATTGTATCATCCAAGAATTGTGCATTTATGTAATGTATTGGAGGTTTCCCCCTCGAAGTGGCTTATTTCTAAGGCGTTGATATCTCTTTTCTTCTATTTTTGAAGCTGGTTACTCAACATTTGGTATCAGAGCTTTGGATTCTAGGGTTTTGCTGCTCCAAACAGGTCATCGTGGCATTTGCGCTATAAAAACTTTTCTACGAAGTTTCAGAAGCTGAAATTTTTAGGGTGCGAAGCCGAAATCCGGAGGAAGCTTTTCTAAAAATTTCAGAGCTTGGTTCGCAATATTTGAGGAGATATCATCTTTGGAAGTTAGGTATTTTTTCAGGCTCCTAAATAGGTCATCGTGGAATTTGCGCTATAAATTTTTTTGTACGAAGGTTCAGAGTCTGAAATTCATATGGTACGAAGCTGAAATCCTGAGGAAATTCGTCAAAACATTTCAGAGCTTGGTTCGCAATATTTTTGGAGATATGATCTGTGGAAGGTAGTGCTTTTTTAGGCTTCTGAATTTCATCTCAAAGAGGTGATCGTGGGAAAAGTTCAATAACTCTCTCTCTGGGCATCAGATTGGAGTGTTGTAAAAATTGGTCATAAGTACACGGACTATAGTTTCTTGGCTATCAATTTCAGAGACAAAGGACGAAACAGTGACACGTGGAAAGTCGTACAAGTTCGCACTACTGAACCAGTCCATAATTAGGTCATTGTGGGAGATTGGACACAAATTTGTCTTGGAGAATCCAAATCAGGTCAGACCTGTGGTATTCGAAAGATAATTTAGAGGGATACATCGGTACCGAAATTTAGATATTTAAATGCTACAATCACAGAAATAATCCATTTTCAATATCGAGCTCCTCAAAAGCAAGAAAAAGGTGTGTATTTTTTTCCAAATTGCATAAGTCTTGTTTGAATAAACAAGTTAAATTGAGCCCAAGGGCATATTGTAGAATATATATCAGTATTGGATTCTAAAATGGCCCCTAAAAATAATTCAACACCCATCAAGCCTTTAGAAGGCTCTACTATGACTCATGAAGATGAAGAATGGCAACATGACATATCAAAATTACAAGAGCAAATTTCGCTCTCGCAAAGAAAAACAAAAAATGAAATGGAAGTTTTGAAGAAAGGCGTGGAAAATAAGATGGATGGTTTGAAGAAAGGCGTGGAAGCTAAGATGAATGGTTTGGCAGCTAAGATGGATGGCATGGAAGTAGGCATGGAAGCTAAGATGGATGACATGGAAGACAACATGGAAAACATGAAGAA
Organism: Pinus albicaulis; assembly: GCA_034641835.2. Taxonomy (NCBI): domain Eukaryota; kingdom Viridiplantae; phylum Streptophyta; class Pinopsida; order Pinales; family Pinaceae; genus Pinus; species Pinus albicaulis. The sequence continues at coordinate 939,025,863 of CM076578.1, forward strand.
TGATCTAAAAGCATACATGGAAGGCTTGATGACAAGTTTAAAACCAGAAATGATTCCTAATGGCGAAAATATAGTAGAATAACCTCATGATGAGAACAAAATAAATGTTAATCGTGATTTCATAAACTCTAATGTTGGCGGGAAGAACCACCATATTCCAAAAATGGATATAAGGAAGTTTGATGGAAAGGATCCTGTAACATGGATACTACCGATGGAGCAATATTTTGATCTCCATAATGTGAAAAACACACAAAAGGTACGCATTGCAACTTTACATTTAGAACAAAATACATTTGTATGGTATCGATGGCTTTGCTCCCGTAAAAAAATTGTCACTTGGTCAAATTTTACGGAGGAAATGATAGCACATTATGAGGATACAAAGAGCAACACCTTCTTTAGCCAATTGATAAATCTCAAACAAAAGGGTTTAGTGGGGCGGCACATTGAGGACTTCCAAAAATTGAATATAAGGGTAACTGATATTCCAGAGGAACACAGGATTGATCTCTTCATAGGCACTTTAAAGGATAACATACACCATGAAGTTCGCGTTCTGGAACCTGATTCATTGGAGAAGGCATTTAGGTTGGCAAGAAAAGGTGAATGTAAAATTATGGCGACAAGGAAGCCTACCACTCAATTCTATAAAGAAGAAAGTGTTGCTACGCCTAGATTTCCACAACCTACAAGGTTGACACCACAACAATTGGAAGAAAAAAGAGCAAAAGGGCTTTGCTACAGTTGTGATAGAAAATACACCAAAGGTCATAAGTGTGCTAAAAAGAAATTATTTTACATAGATTGTGAAGAAGAAGAAGAAAATGAACAAGAAGAGGATACACACCAGGAACCAGCCATAGAAGAGGAAGAAATGAATCCGACCATATCATGTAATGCACTGGCAGGAATTACCACTCCTCAAACTCTCAAGATAGTAGGATATATCAAGAAGAAAAAGGTAATAGTGTTGATTGATTGAGGTAGCACCCATAATTTTATTCATTGTAAGGTAGCCAAGGAATTAAATTGTTTCCTATACCCAGCACCGAAATGCCAAGTGATGGTTGCAAATGGAGGAACTATAAATTGCTCTGGGAAATGCCATAATATCAAGCTAACCATGGGGGAATATGTATTGACTAGTCCAATGCTTTCCATTCCTATGGGAGGTGCTGATGTTGTACTTAGAGTACAATGGTTACAATCTTTGGGGACGGTAGCTTTTAATTTTCAAGAACTTTTCTTGAAATTTTTTTCAGAAGGAAAGGAAGTTGAATTACGAGGTATTGCAGGGAAGCCAGGAAGGATAATAAGCTCTATTGTCATGACAAAGCTTCTAAAGAAAGAACAACGAGGCGTAATTGCACAATTATGCTCACTAGAAGTTCCAACATCAAAATCATCTATTTCTGCAGATCTCCAACAAGTCTTGGACAATCATTCCAAGGTGTTTGAAACTCCCAAAAGACTCCCACCTATTCGTGATCATGATCATGCTATTCATTTGATTCCAGGAAGTGTTCCTCCAAACATCAGGCCTTATAGATATCCTTATGTCCAAAAGAGCGAAATTGAACGTATGATTATAGAAATGTTAGAGGCGGGTATAATTCAACCTAGTCAAAGTTCTTTCTCTGCTCCTGTAGTATTGGTACACAAGAAGGATGGATCATGGTGAATGTGTTCGGATTATAGGGAGCTCAATAAGCTCACCATTAAAGATAAATTTCCCATTCCTGTGATTGATGAATTATTGGATGAATTACATGGAGCAATTTATTCTACCAAGTTGGATCTTCGTTCAGGATATCATCAAATTAGAATGAAGACTGAAGATATTCCAAAAACAGCATTTCGAACTCATGAGGGTCATTATGAATTTTTGGTCATGCCTTTTGGCCTTACCAATGCACCTTCTACATTTCAAGGGTTGATGAATTCCATTTTTCAAACCCTTCCTTAGAAAATTTGTGCTAGTATTTTTTTATGATATACTAATCTACAGCAGGTCTTGGAAGGATCATGTTGAACATGTTGACAGGGTGCTCAAACTATTGCAGGAGAAACAATTATATGCAAAAAAACCCAAATGTTTCTTTGGAGTACAAGAGGTGGAATATCTGGGTCATATTGTATCTCATGAGGGTGTTAAAGTAGACCCTAACAAAATTAAATCCATTAAGGAATGGAAATTCCCCACAACCATAAAGACGTTGCGAGGATTTCTCGGGTTAACAGAGTATTATCACAAGTTTGTTAAGAATTATGGGAGAATAGCAGCACCTCTAACAACATTATTGAAGATAGATGCATTTTCATGGACTCCTGAAGCAACTAAGGCCTTTGAACGTCTTAAAGAGGCAATGTTCCTAGCACCGGTCTTAGCTACGCCAAACTTCACGAAAACCTTTATTGTGGAATGTGATGCCTCAGGAAATGGAATTTGTGCGGTTTTAATGCAAGAAGGAAGACCCATTTCTTTTGAAAGTCGTCCAATCAAAGGAAAGTATTTACAGAAACCTATTTATGAGAAGGAAATGTTAGCAATACTGCATGCACTAAAGAAATGGCGAACTTACCTAATGGGAAGACACTTCAAAGTAAAAACTGATCATGATAGTCTTAAACACTTTTTGGAACAAAGACTATCTTCAGAAGAGCAGCAAAAATGGGTCACAAAGATGTTGGGTTATGACTTTGAAATAATCTACAAAAAAGGAAAGCTTAATGTTGTTGCGGATGCACTCTCAAGAAAGAATGAAGAGGTGGAAGCATTGCTTTGTGCCATTTCTATTATCCAACCAGATTGGATAACTGAAGCAAGAGATGAATGGAAGAAGGAAAAAGATGTGTGGACACTCATTCAAAAGTTGCAGCAAGATCCTAGTACATCTGATACATTTAGTTGGAAAAATGATTCCTTATGGTACAAAGATCGCTTATATCTTTGTAAGAATTCCCAACTAAAACAAAAGATTCTTATGGAATTGCACACTTCTCCTTTAGGAGGACACTCAGGATTTTTAAAAACTTACCACAGGGTGAAGAAAGAATTTTTTTGGGATGGATTTAAATCTGATATTCAAAATTTTGTGGCGGAATGTTTTGTTTGCCAGCAGAATAAAGTGGAAACAATTAAGACCACAGGACTTCTACAACCTTTATCCATTCCAAGTCAATGTTGGAAGGAGATTTCAATGGATTTTATCACAGGTTTACCTAAGTCCGAAGGAAAGAGTGTCATCATGGTGGTAGTTGATAGACTTACCAAGTATGCACACTTTTGTGCATTATCTCATCCATTTAAAGCAAGTACGGTTGCTACTACATTTATGGACAGAATTCAAAAGCCACATGGAAGCCCAAGGGTTATTGTGAGCGACAGAGATCCCATTGTTACTGGAAATTTTTGGACGGAGTTATTTTCTTGTTTGGGTACTCAATTAGCTCATAGCTCATCTTATCATCCTCAATCTGATGGTCAAACTGAGATAGTAAATAAATTTTTGGAAGGATATCTTCGTTGTTTTGTATCGGATAAACAAACACAATGGGTCAAGTGGTTACCTCTTGCTGAATGGTGGTATAACACTTCCTTCCATACTGCAGCAAAAATGACCCCATTTATGGCACATTATGGATATCATCCACCATCCATCACATCATCTTTAAGGGAAAATTCGAAGGTTCAAGCAGTGGAAGATCACATCGAGCATCAGCAAGAAGTTCTCCAACTCTTAAAGGATAACCTGAATTTGGCATAAAATCGAATGAAACAACAGGCAGATCAACATCGCAGCGAGAGAAGTTTTGATGTAGGAGATTGGGTATTTTTACGGCTACAACCATACAAACAAATGTCCCTCGAGCAAGCTAAGAAGGATAATAAATTATCACCAAAGTACTATGGTCCTTACAAGGTGTTGCAAAAGATTGGTACTATGGCATACAAATTGGAGCTTCCTGCTTCTTCGAGAGTACATCCAGTTTTCCATGTTTCATGCTTAAAGAAGGTTATAGGTGAAAATCTTCCGGTTCAAACAATATTTCCAGAACTTGATGAGGAAGGAAAAATCATATTGGAACCTGAAGCAGTCATGGAAACAAGAACTCGACAGCTACGGAATCGATCAATTTCAGAGTATCTCATCGAGTGGAAGAACTTACCCACTGAAGATTCTACATGGGAGGATGAGAATTTTATACAGAAGCACCCGGAGCTACTCAAGCGTTGAGGACAACACTTTTTTGAAGGAGAGGGGCATGTTAGGTCCCTATATCACTAGTATAGTCCCTTATTATTGTTAGTGTAACCCACTTATTGTTATTATTGTACCCTTGTAACCCCCATTTTGTTATTATTGTGCCCTTAAATTATTATTGTTAGGTCGGCTAGGATTACATTGTGGCCCACTAGGATTACATTATGGCCCCATGGACTCCTATATATAGAAAGGAGGTTTTGTAAATTATATCATCCAAGAATTGTGCATTTATGTAATGTATTGAAGGTTGCCCCCTCGAAGTGGCTTATTTCTAAGGCGTTGATATCTCTTTTCTTCTATTTTTGAAGCTGGTTACTCAACAGATTTTGTGTTTTGGGTTAGAAGAAAAGGCTCCTATAGTATTGTGTGCAGAGACCTTAGGAAATATTGTAGTTGTGTGCATAGGTCCTTGCAGTTATGTGCGCAAGGTGGAAAGTGGATGTATGAGATAGATTTGGATGTCAATGAATGAATTGTTGAGAAAATATGAGTTATAATGATGTGTTTATTTATTTTTATTGTTTATGAATGTCTATGATGAATAAGGGTTTTTTTTTGTAACTGAATAGTGCAGTTTGTTTTATGGTTAATTACTCTATTTAATGCATGAATAAGTAAGATCGTGCAGTCCATGAGTAATTTCAACAATTTTCTTGAACAACGCTGGTAATATTGATATATCTGACCTACGGAGCTTTGATAAGAAGGAAAAAACTTAAATCCACTGTCTAGTGTCCATGTGGATGTAGAATCATAGTTTTAGCATCCCCCTATATTTCCTAGGATGAGACTTTGGTCTGCGCAAGAGGATTGTTGTAGAAAGGGCCAGTAATAATGGTTTGTTTTGGAATGCACGGTCACTTTGAACCTGGGTATAGGCCTCATAAAGGCAAAAAATGGTTCTGTTTTCAGGGCCAAGATCTGGCTAAGGGATAGCTAGATGTGGCATCCATCTAAGAAAGAGACTGAAGACTGGATATATCTAAAAGAACGTGAGTTTGTTGCGCAAGAAAACATAATTTTGTGTATACCTACTAAACACTGGTTATAGAAGATCGCAACTGAGGCTAAAGCACTGGATATCGCAATGAAGCTAGAGGCTTCACCTGTAGTTGATGCAAGCATAGGGGTGCAACAAATTCAGCCTCAGTTGGAAATTTTGCACATGGAGCTCCAGGATCTAAAGAAAGGAAAGGAGGTTTACCTAGATATGAGAACGGAGGTATGGTGTATCAAATGCAAGGTTGAGGGTCACTATAAGGAGTAGTGCCCTATTTTTAGAGATTATGTGCATGTTGGGATGTCAAATCCATTAAAACATAGATTGAGCAGAAGGCCAAGTGCAAGGCTTAATGTATGGTGTAGTATCTGCGAAGTTGCAAGCCAACATTCCACCAATTTTTTTCGCTTATTACAAAATTTGGTCAGATCACCGAATCAAGTGTTCTGCAACTTCTTTAGTTTAGTTGGGAACGATGAAAAACATTATAGGATATATGATCTAATGTTGTATAATAATTCGGGCACATATAGAATTCAAGTATAAGGTCATGAAGCCATGGGTTCGCCAACTGCGCGAGGGAGTTTTCAAGGCCGATGGCATGGCCAAGGAGGAAAATTTGGTCGATGGCGAGGAAAAATCATTTGTTACAACTATGGACTGCCTGGTAACTTTGCTCAAGATTTCTAGAATGCTATTGATGTGTCCTATAAGTATTGTTAGGAATTTTGTCATGAAATAGAAGATTGTCCCATTTTGTTAGCTAAAAAGCAAGAGAAGCGCAACTAGCAGCCAGTGCAGAACATACAGATGATGAAGGTTTAACCATGCCAAGGAGATCCAAGTGTTAACATAGTAATGTGCAATGGTATGAATACTGGAGAAAACCACAAAGATGGGCAGAGGTATGTGTTGGAGACATGGGTAAGGAAGGAAGAATATAACATTTCTAGGTTTGATGTACAATGCGAAAAGGATACATTCATGGTAGCGAAAAAATTGTTTATGACTCCTAAGGCTACAACATCGATTGCATAGAAACAATTGTTCCTAGTAGAACAAATTCCTAAAGAGAATTTTTAAGTAAAGGGATTCGATCCATTGATCCTAGCATCTTTCTTACAGACATGCATGAATTATTTAAGGGACAAGAGAGTTGTAGAAGGATTTTAGGAGCTACTTGATAACTGTGTTGGTAAAGAAGATATTGGGATGGAACAATGTGCAGCAAAAAAAGTGTACAAGAATAAGAATAGAACTGTCAGGAGATGCAATTAACTATGCAGATCGGAGACTATGAGATGGATTAAGTAATTCTAGATCTAGGATCGGATGCTAATGTTCTGCCAAAACAGAAATGGGAGAGGATGGGAAATCGAAGTTGCAATGGTTGCCTATTCAGTTGAGGATAGAAAATCAGTAAAATATAGTCATTATGGGGTAGTTGCAGGGAGTCAGCGTAGATATTTATGGTGTGAGTATGTTGGTTGACTTTGAGGTCATCAAGATCATTGATGATAGTAATTTGTACCCCGCATTGTTAGGATCTGACTCGGATTATGACCTGGATGCTATAATAAACCTAAGGGATAGGCGGATGGTATTTGAAAAGGATGGCACCCGAGTTGTTGTACCACTTGATCCCTCTGAAAGTGCACGCTATGTAGAACATGTCCAACACGGGTATGATGATGCTGTGATTGATCAAATTTTTCAGTTTACTGTGCAGGATGAAGACTGGATTAATCCCACCGTAGATGGAAGAATATGTTGGGAGTGTGATAGTTCATGTGTGTCTGATTCTGATTAGGAATTGGAGCACCGGAAGAATATATTTCATGAAGTGACCATGAGGCGTTGTAACACGGTTACAAAATATATGCGTTGACTTTGAGGTCATCAAGATCATTGATGATAGTAATTTGTACCCCGCATTTTTAGGATCTGACTCGGATTATGACCTGGATGCTATAATAAACCTAAGGGATAGGCGGATGGTATTTGAAAAGGATGGCACCGGAGTTGTTGTGCCAGTTGATCCCTCTGAAAGTGCACGCTATGTAGAACATGTCCAACACGGGTATGATGATGTTGTGATTGATCAAATTTTTCAGTTTACTGTGCAGGATGAAGACTGGATTAATCCCACCGTAGATGGAAGAATATGTTGGGAGTGTGATATTTCATGTGTGTCTGATTCTGATTAGGAATTGGAGCACTGGAAGAATATATTTCATGAAGTGACCATGAGGTGTTGTAACACGGTTACAAAATATATGCGTTGTGTCAAGTCAGAACTGTGCGACTTTCCCTTTTATGACGGAATGGGGAATGTTGTCTTGTTCTTGGAGGAAATTGAGAAGAAAGTGTCGGAGGAACAAAGGTATGAGGCTCTGGACTTTGCATTAAGGTCCAATCCAGCCCAACGGTCGGGTGTGCACAGAGAAAGTTTAGGAGGATGGACAAAATTTTTCAAACTAATAAGGTTAAGCTTTGGTTAGGTTGACAAAAAAATCGTGGAGAATTATGATGGCCAGAAGGATCCACGCAAGCATTTAGCTCATTGGACTCTCATTAGGGGAATTTTGAGGTCTAAAATGGGCCTCCTAAAGAAATAATAAAATAATAGCTAAACCAATAAAATAATATTTATGAATTTTCAATTCACTTTTTGCACCACAATCCATGTAACCATAGTTAAATTCAATTCAAAAGTTGTACCAAAATAGAGTTAATAAAAAAATTGTATTTATGTGACTATAAATAAGAATGAACTTTTCAAGAAAAAGTCATTATCATTGAACAACTAATGTAGTTGTCCTTTGTACTTAAATAACTTAAAATAAAATATAAATATAAATTTATAAATTATTAAATATATTATATGCTATTAATTAAAATTTATGTTATTTAAATTGTATAATAACATGTAATTAATATACTATATAAAAATAATATAATATAATATAACAAATGTATAGGGATATGCATTGTTTCTTTCAAGAAATATAAAATGACAATAATATAATTTTATTCAAAAATTTTGAAATGACATTTTTTGTGATATCCACTATTGAGAATGTGATAAATAAGTACCTTTAACTCAAGCCCATCGTTAACCATGAGTTTTTGTCATGATATCCACTATTGAGAATGTGATAAATAAGTACCTTTAACTCAAGCCCATCGTTAACCATGAGTTTTTATCCACTATTGAGAATGTGATAAATAAGTACCTTTAACTCAAGCAATTCCACCTCAACCATTAGGGATGATGTCATCCCCTAAAATGTTATTGGTTCTCATAAAGTGAATTTTGATTGTACATTTTCCTTAGGAGGCCCATTTTAGACCTCAAAATTCCCCTAATGAGCTTGGGGAGTATAACCTTAACCAAAATGGGTGCACATGTTCTTTCATTCTTTGGAGACGATACCTCAGCAATGGTATCTTCAGACTAAACTGCACCATGGAATGACAGATTGGATGAGATGGTAGAAGGGTTCTTGTTGACATATAGATTCGCAAATGGATTGGAATGCATTCATGAGGGTCTTCAAGAAGTCAAGACAGGTGTATTTCGGATTAATAAGGAACCCATGACTCTTATACAACATGATTCGGTTGTGAAAATGGCACAGGCTTGGGAATGTTAAAATTTAACCACGAAGGAAGGTGAGGAGGATCCATGTGACGTCCATATCCCTAAGCATAAAGGACAACACGCACTTGCAGGACCTAAGATAGAATTTTTGGATGTAGCACAACCGATCATAACACAACAAGTCAACATAGGCTCATAGGCGGAGCCCAATTTTTCCAAGATAGGGGACTATTGGGATGATGACACATTCCGCAAGGTCATTGAGCTGCTACATGAATACCAAGATATGTTTTGTACAAAATTATCGGAATTAAAATGCATTGTGGGTGATCTAGGATTAATGCACATCACTTTGAATCTTGATTCCAAACCAGTTAAGAAACACCCATATCAGTTGAACCCAAAGTACAAGGAGAAAGTAAAGGAGGAAATTGACAAAATGCTTGACACTAGCATCATTGAACTGTTTGAAGAGTCTAAGTGGGTTAGCCCTATGGTGTTCCATGATATTCGCAAGTTGAACGATGCATGTGTCTATGATCAATTTCCCACTCCATTCACCGATGAAGTTTTAGATAATGTTGGTGGGTAGGAAGCGTAATCATTTACAAATGGATTATCTGGATATCATCATATTAGGATTGCATCAGAAGACAAGAGAAAGACCACCTTTTCTATTGAGTGGGGTTCCTTTCAGTACATAGTCATGCCAATTGGGTTGAAGAACATGCCAGCTATATTTTCCAAGGTTTTTGTTGCAGCTTTCAAGGAATTTATCCACAGATCCATGGAAGTATATTTCGATGATTGGAAGGTCTTTGGCATGTTAAAGAAGCATGTCTCTAGTTTGCGCTTGATGCTGGATACCTGCAGATTAAAATTGTACAGGGATGACTTCGACCATGGTAGTTCGCAATGACTATATGGCCGGTGTAGAGTATTGATGTTCTGCACAATTGGTTGGGGGCATAAGACTATAAATGGGTTGCAAATACACGTGAGTGTGAATCAAGCAAGCATGCATCAAGTGAGTGAGTTTCAGGAAATTGTGGCTCTAGTTAGAAAAGATAGAAATTTTACAAAGCACTGTGTTGATACAATTTCTCCATTAAAGGATGCTTGCCCTGCATTAGAGAAACGATTGATGGTGTACCACTGTTGTGACTTGGGACAAGTCATAGTTTTGCATTGGGGGCCTGTTGGAGCTGGGATCCCTTGCGAAGTAAAAACTCTACAGATCGAGGCATGAAGTGCGAAGCACAAAGTATATTTTTGGTCTTAGGGGCTCTGGGGTGGGTCAAAGCCCCTTAATTATGTAACGGGATGGGACTTTTTGTGAACATTGGACTATGCCCATGGTTTGGGACCATGGTATTGTAAATTCAAAATCTATATAAGGAGTCTAGATAGAATTCATAGGCAATTTATGAATGAAATATATTTTGCAATGCATTTGGATGTCAGACTGAGTTAGAGTATGTTTTTTGGGTTAGAAAAAAAGGCTCATGCAGTTGTGTGCATGGAGACCTTAGGAAATACTGCAGCTGTTTGTGCAAGCCATTGTAGCTGTGTGCATAGGGTGGAAAGTGGATGTATGAGATATATATGGATGTTAATGAATGAACTATTGAGAAAATTTGAGTTATAATGATGTCTTTTCTTTTTGTTTATTGTTTATGAATGTTTATCCTGAATAAGGGTTTTGTTCTGTAATTGAATAGTGTATTATGTTTTAGGGTTAATTACTCTATTTAATGCATGAATAATTAATATCACGTAGTCTATGAGTAAGTTCAACAATTGTGTTGAACAACGTTGGTAATATTTATAGATCTGACATGCGGAGCTCTGATAACAAGGAAAATCCCTAAATCCATAGTCCAGTGTCCCTCTAGATGCAGAAACATGGTTCTAGCATCCCCCTATATTACCTCGGGTGAGATTTCCATCTACGCAAGCAGATCATTGTCGAAAGGGCCAGTAATAGTGGGTTTTTTTGGATTGCATAGTCACTTTGAAACTAGGTCTAGGCCCCATCAAGCCAACTACAGAAACATCAAAAAATACCTCTTTAATGGGGTCGGGCCCACGATGTTTCTCCTCCCCTGCCCAATTACGAATGTTCACCTCCCCGTGCGGTAGTGGATAGGGAAATACCTCCCCATGAGGAAAAATACTGGTCACAAAGTATACATCCAATTGAGTTGATATAGACATCTCAGCTTGTTGCACCACCATAATCTTCTGCTCTTGGTCCCAGTAGCAAACCAGGAAACTAAAAAATCTATTATGATATCTCAGGATGGGATTCTGAAGAAACTTCAACAACCCCCACCTTTCCAAAGTCTCACAAACTCCTGGGTCCTGCACCACCTCAGCACAAAGGGCAGTCCAGTCCCTCTCTCTCCACAACATCCTGCCACCAAAAAACATAAAAAAAACATCATTTTTTGGCCCCAAAAAGCTAAAAATTAAGAAAAAAATATTTAGTATGACTGCACGACTATAGCCTACATAGACACATGTACAACACGGTTTTTTATTGAATAGGCATGCATAATATGTGGCTTTGTGTTGAACAGGTGTTTTTTTATTTTCTATTCAACAAACAGGTGTGTCGACCGTCATGTTCGGTCGACGCGTTTATTTTTTTCATAGACACGGTGACTCCACGTTTGTGTCTCACAAAGACAAAAAGTTTGACATTCCTGCATTGGGTGTTTACGTGGGGTCCTCGCGTGAATATCAAGGCTTTGTGCCTCGACCGCGTGACTCCCTTGGAGTCGCCCGCGCGGTCCCCCTAGAGATAACCCTAAAAGGTCATACAGGGGACCCCTGTATGACCTACCTAAATTACCAAATGAAAAAAAAGGATAAAGTTCTAGCCACTACCTATAACTCTCTATGTGTATCTTGGGTGCTCTAGCTAACCGCAATAGTAGGAAATTATTTGATAACAGCCTGTGACCTCTCAAGCTCACTAATGCAAATGAACTAAAATTAGGCCCTATTTTCCTATATAACACCCCTTTTACTAGTTTTATGGAGCCCATAACCAAAGCCCAGAGCATTCATTCTTTAAATAGTGAGAGACGCAAGGATTGGTACTTCATCATCTTCAGCATGGAACTCTTCATTTCAGCTACTATCATAACTCACTTTTAGGCCCGTTTCACACCCCAAAACTCATTAAAGTGCGCCCTCTCTTGTTTATTAATGCATGTTATCATAAACTATGAATATGTTTGTAAAATATGCTTTCACTTAAGGTATTGGCCACAAACGTTTGCAGGTACGCCAAAAACACCATGCTTTGATCAACACCCCAACAGAAAAAGTACAAGAGAAGGTACCGTTCTACACTCAACATGATAGGGTTCCTTTTAAGAATTGAATATCTTAACATAATTTCTCTAAAAGTGAACCATACGGTCCATCATCTCGACCATGTTTATCATCACCTCACCATGCACATGATAGACACCCATGACGATCAATAGAACCTCACTACTCATGGCTCCCATCATACTCGTAGACCCCCATCCGCTAGTAGGAGTCATGACCACTCACTATGGCCTGGAAACCACCTCACTTGTATACCTTGATAGTCAGCCTCATTCTTTCACACTCATCGCATTCCAAAACCCACTCTCGGGCCACCACCAATATTTTTACGATGGATCGGTAAGATGCATTATCATGTTTCACATTTGGCCTATCACACCCTCACAATCATAGCCCATCTGTGTCATTTCATCGACCTCATCACCCTCACACTGAGACCACCCAATGGGCCCTCCACCCTCAGAAAAAACATACTCTCCTCACATGATCATGCAGGACCTAACATGTTGATGGGGCACCCATCTCCGTGTTTGTACAATCCAAACCACTTTTACATTCTTTTGGAAATTTTACAAATATTTTTTTTAGGAGAAAGACTTTCACCCATATTTTTATGTTTCATACATGGTCGAAGTTCTTTTTCACCCTTGTTCAAAGCTTGCAAATTATTTACCAAAACCCAATGACATTATTTAGATCATACTTACACCCACCCTGGATATTCTATCGACTCTGGGACTACCCTCATCAGAAATTGTTTTGAATACCACCGTTTGCACTTACATCCTGACCTTGGGCCAGATTCCCATAACCATAATTTATAACCATATTTCATCTTCATGCCTTGTTAACCCCACATATTACACTTTTCTTCACCCAAAACCCAAATCCCTAGTATCACCACTTGTTTTGTGCGGTTGAAGGATTCTTTCCTGTCGACTACAACAAAAATATTCGAGGATTCAGGTAGTACCTTAGATGGTTCCCCCCCCCCCCTAATTAAGGAACATCCTTGGGTGGCACAATGAGAATCAAAATTTCCCATTGACGTCATCGATCCCCTTGAAATTTGACGCCATAACCAATTTTCATGTCAAGGTGGTATCATACTTCATAACCGCTATGCTCTGTCATTTATTCAAATGCCCATGCATGAATAAGCTTCTCTTTCAAAAATTCTTAAACCACTATTCACAGGAGGTTCCCAATAGTTGAAGACCCGTGCATATATTAAGAACATCATCAAAAAGTGTTTCACCTAGAAAATGCATGTGGGTACCAAATTCAGACTATTTTTTCAAAGTAAAAATTCCCTTGAGGGCATTAGCAGTCATCATCACCAACCAACAGCAAGTCACTTACCACAATGTGACTTGACAGAACCAATATTTGTCAGATTGTATTAACTAGTCATCATAACGAGCATGGGACATGCCCACCTCGTAGAATTTTTTTCTTATTTATCACTTAAGGTTGAGCATGGTTACTCTTTTACTTCAGTTAAGGGGTTCCCCTACTTATCTCTGTAGCAAGTTACTCTCTCTCTCTCTCTCTCGAATTTTTTATGCAGACCCTCAGTAATAACAAAAAATGTGATGTATTTTGGATATACGTTTCCTCCTAGACCTCATACATCAAGGGGAAACTGTTAACACTAGAAAATCGTACACTACAAGAGATATTAAAAAATTCCCAAAAAAAGTTACAAATGAAGATTTTTCAGCATAGCACATCATGGAAGGACAAAAATATAAATTTTCCTAAGGTTATGTGAGAAATATTTTACTATGCACTCGCAACAAAGGGATTTTGTGTGAATCATGCACCTTTTTCTTTGATAGCCACGCAGTCTTGAGGATGGCAAAATGTCACTATCCAGGACCACTTCCCACACTTGGGGAGTTGATTCTTTGTCAAGGCCAGTCAAGGACAGTTGACTTTAGGTCGCCCTGAAGATATGCAGACCTCAAATAAATCTCTTGTCCTACTCTTAGAACAATATCACTCTTGGGCCAAGGTAGGGAAGATGAGTTCAAAACATTATATAAAAGTAAGCCATGGGAAGAGAAAAGTATGGCACATTTTTAATCTGGAAAAATTGCTATCAGAGAAACACCACATTTCATTGTTGAAGCAAGGGAAGTGAGATCACTATCATTTTGTCCATATCGCTTATAAGCAATCCAATATCTTAGTGAGATAAGAGGAGTCTACCATTAGAGATTCTTCACACTTCTTTTGAAAGAGATGAGAATCTTGCAAAGAGACCAAGGAAAGGGACCTCCTTGTTGAGGATATTTGAGCTACATAGCTCAAAGGATTCTCTTCAAGTGTTTTATCATTCTATTGTATTCTTCTACCACCAGTAGCTAATAAAGGAATTCTTTCTCCATTGATATATTGGCTTGTTTGATCCATTGAGTATATTGTCTTGTTTGTTTATTTTGTTTGAGATTATGTTGTTACATGCATTACTTCCACTATTAGTTTTCTTTACTTTTTTTAGTCTGTCCACTAACAACACCAACTATCCACTAACAGCACCAACTATCTCTGTGATTTTTTTTAGGGAACAATCAACTGTTAAGGAGGTGTTATTTGGTACTCCATTAACACAAAAACACTAACACAAAAAGGTAAAAGGTTGCATGTGAGGAGGAAAATGAAGGAAAATAATGGAAAATGAAGAAAATAAAGGCCTCATTAATAAAAGGGCTTCTGAGGATCAAATAGTAAGCTTTCGGCTCAAGATTTTTCTCACACCTATAGCTCTCATTCTATTCTCTCTCTCTCTCTCTCTCTCTCTCACACACACACACTCTTGGACACTTAGAGTTTCTTGGAGCACTTTGGTATTGGAGCAAGAAAGGAAATAAAGAAAGAAGAAGGAGGAAGAAAGAAAGGAGGAGCAGGAATAAATCAAATACAGCAGCATTCTTGGCAGGTGTTATCACACTCAAAATTTTACAAAGGTTTCTTGGATAGGGTCTTTCTAGTTTTGGTGTTATGTCAATTTAGATCATGAAATTGATAAAGGCGGGTGTAAATAATTTCTATCCTAAGGCTAAAAATCATCATAAACCATGTCTTTTCAGTCATTTGTCATCGCATACCATCTCAAGGTTCATTTTTAACTTCACTGTCAACATGTCTGTTTTTACCTGATTTCGTAGCACACATAACTATGAAATTACAATTTGCGCTATAGAAACACCTAAACTTTCTGTAGCAAATTTGTCAAATTTTAAACTGTTGGAACTGCGGAATCATGATTTTCTGCCGAAGACAGAGGTCTAACTAACATGGAATTTTTTCATTGGTTTAGGGTTAAAGTGGGGGTTTTCCAGTTAGTTATGGTAGTCATCATCATTTTAAAATCATGATTGTTGTGCTTTATTCCCTCTTTCCACCTCATTCTTCATATTTTCCACCGTTAGGTTTCACTTTGTTTTAATAGTTTTTCACTCACTCCTACCCTGTCATTAGCTCGTTCAACTCATACCTATCATAGTTAGTTTTGATATTTTTCATGCAATGTTCTAGTGTCACCAAAGAAGGATCATCTCTATCCAAATTTAACTCTCTTTCCATCCTTATTTTTGCAGGTGTCACAGTATTGAGGAAGTTGAGGAGTATAAAGAGTATGGAAACCAATAAGAAGGTACACAAGTGAGGTTCTTGTATGAGGTTTGAACCAATGGACCTGAAGCTGTTAAACAAGGAACCCAATTTCACTGAAGCTTTCAGAAATGCAGGTTGTTTGAGATTCTGCCAGAAGTTGCAAGGCTTTCATGTTTAGATATCAAAGGAATTTGCAACAAATTTCACTGGCACAACATCTAAAGTAGGAATTTTGAAATTTGTTTTCTCCCCTGAGACAATAGCCCAAGCTACAGAGATCCCAAGACAAGGTGAAGGGTGGTTTAAGTTCACTAAATTCAAGCTACAAAATTGTGATGAATTCATGAAGGATGAATATGTTGGAACTGACATAGCTACTGGGATTCCAAAAACATATTTGAAATAAGACTACTCTAAACTGTTAATGATCATTCAGAAGTATTTCACTTGCGAAGGGAGGTTCCACGTGGTGTACCAATATCACTTCAAGCTTCTGCTACATTTCACTGGTAAGCAAGCCATTGATCTTCCTTTTTACCTGTTTAGAAGCTTGAACAAGATGGCAAATAAGGTGCAAGTTAGGCCACAAAATAGTGATACATTTGTGTTTTATCATGGGCTTATTAAGCTATCATGGTTGGAGGAATTAAGAAAAATAAACAGAGATTGGTATTTTTTTCTCTTTCTTAATGGATATGAAGTCGATGTAGTGACTCCTAAGAAGACTCCTAAAACTTGTTGGAAATATTGAGAGGGGGGTGAATCAGTATTTATTTTCAATTGTTAATTTTACCAGTTAGATCACCTATATTTAGAACACAAAATGAAAATAAGAATAAAATGCTTTTATAAATTTCTTCTTTACAATAAATCAAGTACAATATATGTAGGGCTCCAACCCTAGAGGAAGACACCAATCTTCAATCCACCAGGCTCCAACCTCTACTTTTCCAAGTACTGACTTGGACTTCACGAGGCTCCAACCTCTATTTTCCAAGCACCGACTTGGACTTCCAAGGCTCCAACCTTGTCAATTCTGAGGCACCAACCTCAAGGGCTCCAACCCTATATCTAGTACAGGCTCCAACCTAGTCTCTTGAGGACTCCTATCCTCTAGGGCTCCAACCCTATCTTCCAAGGCACCAACCTTGTCAATTCTGAGGCACCAACCTCAAGGGCTTCATTTCGTCAACATATATTTGGTTAAACTTGTGGCTCCCAATGCCTTCTTCAATGAGCCTTGACAATCTTCAGCTTACTCTTCACTATAATCTACACATCACGTCATCAATGACAACCTTTTCTTTGTATAAGGTGTCACCGCTGCTCTTCATCGTACCCAAACAATTTCTCCAAGTTACCTCATGATGGTTTCAACAATGCATCATGGTCTCCAATTAGCTAAATCTTCTGAACAAGATGTCTTCAATAGGCTACACTAAGCCTGCTCCAAAAAATTCTTTGATAGAATTTCCCAAGTTCTGCACCAAACAATGCTTCAAGTACTTCACAATATGCTCTAGGATGATACTCCAAGGTCTGCTCAAGAATATCCCCAAGACAATTTCAAACAATACTTCATAATGCTCCAAACAAGTCCTTCATCCAGAATTGATTCAAGACTTTCACTGAATATGTCACTTCTTTTGCAAGGGTAAAGACTGCTTTAAAAGAAGTGCTTCAATAAAATGCAACACTACTGCTCCAAATAATTCTCTGTGTCAAATCCAACTGAGTGTTATTCGAAAAGAACTATCTCAAAACTTCAAGTAGCCACACACGAATTCCCAAGTCCAATTTTTGATGCTTCTATAATCTGCCAGTGTCCAAGATAAGTGACTATTCTCCACAAGTCGATAAGCACAGTTCTGAGGCAAAGATTTAAGCTCCCAAGTTCAAGTGACAGTCTTCACTGTTCCAAGCTCCACAAAAAAATTCTCTCAATTTTTTGTTTCCCATAGGCAGCTGTAGTGATGATCTAGGTCTGAGCCAAATTAATCAACGATATCTGTAATCTGATCTTAAGACTGAGGTGAGGTCAGTTCTTAAGGCTTCGAAACTTTTCAGCAAGTCCTTAATACTGAAAATAAAAATACCGAACCCACTGTCCTCAGTTTGGTGGATGAATGCAGTCCCAAGTCCAAGATACAAGACTAGAAATCTGAGCACCACACTTACTAATAGGTCACTGAAATTTCAGGCTTCTACAACATGTAACTTATCACATCTCCGAGGTGTATTAGCCAGCAGTCCGAGTTTTTTCCAGTTGGTGATCCTGCTGTCTGAGATCCGAAGTCTGCAAGAGGTCGAAATTGTAGGTAAATGTGAGAGTTGTAGAATCTGAGGGTTGCAAGTCTGCAATTTAGGTGCAGTAGCAACATATCCGAGAGACTTATTTCATCAAGATTTTTTATCCAAACAGAAATTTAGAATTATCCTTAAGCTTCCTCTCCTCGGCCTTCTGTTTTTCTTATGTGCCTTATATGTATATTCTTCACCGATATTTATACCTGAAATGATAAGCTTAGACGTCAGTATATACTAGGTTTTGATCTTTAATGAAGAGACACGTCTCTTGGCCATGAGGCATGAGTCTACACAAGTCGGCTTAGGTCGGCTCACTTGACAAAAATTTACCTTAAACTTGAAAAATCAATAACTTTCAAACCACTTGGAGTTACGGGCTGAGTAATAGCTCGTTGGAAAGGAAAAATTATTCTCTTCAAGATGGTGTAGGTTTCATTAAGGAATTTTTCCTCTAAGGTAGAAAAATATATTTTTTAATGTGACTGATTATTTATGAGTGCATAAATGGAGGCAGGGAAGAAAGTCTTTGAGTGTAGAGCCTCATGGTTTGATTTCTTCATTGATTGTATTCATAATCATGCCTTAGCCTTCTTCAACATAGGTTCACCATCATCATGTCCTTGCCTTCTTCAACATAGGGTCATTAGCTCATCTGTCCTTAAGATAGTGTAGAGATATGGTAGTCTTCCATTATGATCATCAAGATACATGATTGACACTTCATTTGTGTCTTGAAATCTTAAACAAGAGTTGTAATCACTTGTAATCATCTTCTGGCATCTTCAAGAATATTTTCCATCCCGGTCACTGACATCATCAATGACAACCTAGATTAACAAAACTAAGGACACTCACTCAATTCATAATGAGTAGCATGTTAATGAGACATAGTTAGAAAATCAAGAAACAAAGCCTATTGTACAACCTATAAATGTTGAAGAAGAGCCAATGGATATTGATACAGGACCTGCACAAGAGACACCATCCCCATTGTCAGCACCTGCAAGCAAAAAAAAAAAAAATCAGTAGCAATAATAATCAAGAAAGGATGACAAGGATTAAAAAAAAGGGTCAATCAATTGAGAAAGGTAATTTGGAAGCCATCCTTCAAGCTATAGATATATAATAATCCCAATTAGTTCAGGTTTTTGATGTTGGAGGGAGCAGAAAGAAAAAGAAGGTTATCACTGCCAAAAATCTTGGCTTCACTGGAGAAGATGCAGAGTTTTTCTTCTAGCCAAGAAAACCATTGACTAGATCACAGCTGGCCAAAGATGTTATGTCTCAATATATTGATAAAGGAAAGTAGCCTCTGATACAAGAAATCATTGATCTCTCTCCAGTAAAGGAATTCATCATTTTTCAAAGAAAGGGGAAGTAGAAGATGGTTGAAAAATCAGAAATGGAGCTCCTCACAGAACAACTAAGAGAAGAAAGGGAAGAAATATTTGAGTTAAATTTGGAGGCAGAGAAACACAAATCTGAAAATATTGAGATTGATCAGATGGTGGAGAAATGGGATAGTGAACTTTCAATTTTTAAAAGCTCCATGATTGATGCTAAAAGACTATTGAAAAGAACCCAGCCCCTAAGGCTTTTGGCTAGACATACCAGAAAGAGGAATATGCGCTTGCAAGCTGAAAGAAGATCATTAAAGAATCAAGTAAAGGACCTTCAAGAGAATATGGAAATGATATAGCATGAACAAAAAAAAGAGGGGCCTAGGAATTATAGTCATTAATGAGCCTAAAGACATTCAAGCTTCAAATGACAGAGAATGATAGAACTACCAAGGTTTTAGGAGTAGGGTAAGTTTTTTTCAGTTTTGAAGATGCCACCCAGCAATTTTTACTTGTCAAAAGTGAATATTTTTTAAAAAGGGACTTTTTCCTACGTTTCTAACAAATTATGCATTTTCGTAGCGCCTGCCAGGCTTGAAGACCAAAAAGCACTACAAAATTTTTATAGATGTGTTTTTTATAAAAAGGGTGGTTGAACTTGAAATTAAATCTCGGGAAAATTTTGCATTAGCCCTCATAAACTATTTTAAGGACTCATGGCAGCAAAAAGTAAAATTTATTTTCAAAAGTATTTAAAATAGAGGCACTACGAAATTACCTTGTTTTCCCATGTTTCGGTATCAAGATAAATTTTGAAGGAATTTTGGTTTGAAATGATGAATTAAAGTTCATTTGGTCACATGTGTAGGTCAAATATGGTCAAGAGGATATTTTCATACATATTTGGTCTATGAATTTGTCCATATCATCTTCAGCTTATCAGTTCATCATGGAGATATATTATCATGTGTGATGGCAACAACTCCTTAAAAGTAGGAAGATTTTTCTCATGAAGATAGTGAGGACATTTATGTCTTGGTTATGGTCAGTGCTACTAAATCACATGACCCCTTTCGATGTAATTAGGTTGTATTTCAATTAAAAATGTAATAAATAGATAGTTGAGTTCTGTTAGGACTCTAACTCCTAAAATTAACAAATATCATTTCATTTCCAAATATTTATTTTATGGTTAGATTAGGTGGCAGCAAAAGGACTTGATGATCTGGCCTTTTTGTCAAATTCAATGTAAAGTTCTGATGCCTATTAATAGGCAGTATTTCAATGAATGAAGGGTTGGAGAATATTGTGTCACACTACTACTTTGTAAAAAATTTCATATTTAGTAATATACAGTGGATATTTTTCCTTCTTCACCTAAGTTTCAAATGATGTTTCAATGAGTTATGTCTTATATGATTCATGTTTTATATCTGTAGTATGTTTATGTCTAATTACTCAGAATTCATGGAAACCATGCTCTGACTTCCTTTAGATATTGAATTGCTGCTATTTCCTATGTACGTGTGTTATCTTTTCATTGAAATGATAACTTGCCTCAATTTCCAATAAGGGTTATCTACATTGAGTTTTTTGATGTTGACTCCACTAGCCCAATGGTAGAAAACCCTCTATATTTTCAACCTAAAATTAATCACAATCAAGTCACTATCATTGAGTTAGCCATCTGATAGAGTTTTCATTGAAAAATCACAAGTTACCTTGAGAGATCCCTCTCAGATTGAAGAGGCTAATCTTCATTCAAAAGTTGGTTGTGTTATAACTTGGATTGAACCTCAGGCTGAGAGAGGCAATTCTGAGGCAACCTCAAACCATGCTTAGCCAAGTAGCTAGCCCTACTAGGTCAGGAGAGGGTTCTCTCCATATGGATCATAGTCAAAATGACTGAAGAAAGGAGATATTAGGCTAGGTGTAGTAGCTCAGGTTTTTTGATTTTGATTGATGTAGGGTTTTGTTGGATCAGGAGGAGTCAAACAGCTAGGGCAAGGAAATTAGGTCAAAATTTGCAAGGTGTTATAAGGGGCAAGGTAGGTAGAAGGTTTGAAATTTAAAGGATAATTATGGTGAGGTGAAGATAATGGTGAGAATTTAGGAAGAGCATATGAGATGAATTCTCCCTAAACTGAAGAAAATAAACAAATTATGCTAAATTTCCCAAAACAGAGCATGAAAACATGAATTATGCCATTCAACTTGAAATTAAGCATATCATATACATATAAATGATTTATGAGCTTACAATACATTCATAAAAATGATCACAAAGAATAAACTATGTCAAACACTGCATACCACATGGATCCCTAAGAAATAGCTGCAAATTTATCATTAATGTCCAGGCCAAACTGATACAAAATTTTGTCTCTTGAGATGTCAAAGCTCCAAGTGATTCCAAACATTACAATGACTGAGAAAATACATCATATAGACCTCAAAACCACTCTTCCAAGCCTCAGGGAGTCGAATCCATGAGATATGGATTAGTTTCACCTACTCCCAAACAAGAATCTGAAGACTAGGAAAACTCAACAATTTGCCTCTAAAAGAGAGGAAACCGATTCATTTGACCTCTAGAGGATTTATCTGATGTATCTACCCTAGAGAACAATAAAAACATGACATTTACATTTATATTGACCTTTTACATCAATAATTTATCATTTCCCAAGATAAAAAGTCAAAAAGTCAAAATATGCTGAAGATGGTGAAAATGACAATTTCCTGGCAAAAGCGCAGCGCCATGACAGAAAAAATAACCTCTCTTGCAAGCCACTTTTGGAGGCCTTATCGGTGTCAAAATTATCTCCATGATAGCTCATTGGAAATATCTCTGAGTCTAGGTTACAAATATGCCTCCATCTTCCAAAATGGTGACCATATGCCCTATCAAAAATCATTTCTCCCAAGACTGGTATTAGCGCAGCGCCAAGGTCAAAAAGGAGGCAGAAACATGAAAAATTGATGGCTTTTTGCAATTTTGAGGGACCCGTTCTCCTCCAAATCTTCTGAAACTTGATGAAGTTTATGTCCTCATCATTCTAAACATGATGATGGTGACCATAGTTCCATTGGATGCTCCAATAAAAATCGCAGCACCAAGGGCGTTGTGTTTTTGGCAGTGTGACTGTGTGTCAAAATTGCCCAAAAATCCAAAAAAGCACCAAAGTGCCAAATGTGCCAAAATTTGTCCAAATTATGAGGTTACTTGCTGATCAAGGGCTTGAGGCATGAAGAGATACCTCAGCAAGTATGTTTAACCTCTTCTTCTCCTTTTTCTCGGCCAAAGCTTGAATTTTTGCATGGGCTCGTTTGAGCTTGGCCCTTGCAATTTTATTTCTCATGGCATAGTTATTTTCCATTTTCCTTTGAATATAATTGTCCTTTTTGGATTTATATAGCAATCCCTCCAGATCAAAATTTGATCTATCAAGCCATGACTCTCTATCCCTGCTAATCTCTATGGCAAGCAGCTCACTTGGAGTGAGCTGCTCTGCCAACTCAGCTTCTTTCTATCTCTCACGGGCTAGAGCTCTTTTCAGCCTCATAGTCTTTGGTCACTATCTAGGAGGCTAATACTCCTCAGCATCAATCTCACAAAATCTATCCAAGGTCTCCTCTAACAAGGGTTTATCCCTCTCCACCTCTTTCTTTTCTTTGATTGTCTTTACCTCACTGATAGTTTGCTTGGTCTTCAGTTATTGATTTTCTTGCCCAAGAAAACCAATCACATATTGTGTTCTACCAATATTAGCTTGAAGTTCACTAATATTTGCCTCTTTGCTTCTAATTAATGCAGTGGTGATTCTATCCTCATCCTCCTCATCAAGGTCAATTAGCTGAAATTCCTGCTATGTTTCATGTTTGTCCTCCTGATCCTCAATGATTGGCTCTTCAGCCTTTTCCTTCCCTTGTCTACATGTTTTTTTGATGAAAAGGCATGGCCCCTTTCACTCCAAGTGAAAAAAACACAAACATGTGGCCTCTCTGATAGTTCTTGGGAAATGGCTCAACATCAGTCACATTAGCCCAAGTTGCCTTAATGTCCATTTCACTGCTTGATGCTTCAGTATCATGATGTGATGATGGTGAACGATTATGGAAAGGTGAAGAAATAGGATCAACATGAGGTGAATGCATATGACTAGGTGATTTATGTATGAGCAGCAGGTTGAGATGGAGAAGTGTATATGGGAGGATGAGATGATGAAGGGATGCTCTGCTCATGATGACTAGGTGGGGTAGTGAAAACTTCATTTGCAATGAATGTGTCCCATGAAATTTTTTTCTGCTCAAGCTTATGCATGACTACCATCTTAATGAGTGAATGGTGAAAAAGACTTTGCATTTGATGATTATAATGCCTCCTTTGTACAATTTATTTCATCTTTTCAATGCTTTGGGAGAGATAGTAAGGTATATGAAGCACTCTAAGTCTAGTGAAGTGCATGAGGAGTCATATATGGTAGGAATAAAGTCGAGAAAACCTCCCCTCACAAGTGAAATACTTCATGATTATTTTCATCATGGGGACATACCGGTTAAGGAGATGAGAGAAAGGGAAAATAGTTTTCTTATCATCCTTATATCTAGGTTTGAGGTATGGCTCATAATAGCTCAGATCAAGGTTTACCTTTTTAAACCATTTCTCTCACACATTAGGGATCCCTGTAGCAGCTAAAATAGCATTATTGGACATGGTAAAGTGACCCCAGCAAGAGTTAGATTCCCATCATGAATATTTGTGATGAACAACCTTGTCAACATAGGGTGATACTGAATCTGCTGCACCCTCTCACAAAACCCAAAGCAACCAACATGTTTGAAACAGGACACAGTGAGAGGAGAGGCCATGAGTTCCTTTGTGGTTATTGTTTCACATCTATTAATTTTCCCTCCTTTGTGATCACTTTTCTTTGGTGTTTGTTCCTCATTGACAGCTCTATCCTCCTCTTCAGACATCTTGAGCTTGAAGGCTTTGAAACCCTAGGGATGAGGCAGATGGGGATGGGGAGTGAAAATAGGTCTAGGGAATAAGGATAGGGTTATAAAAAATTAGGTGGATGGGGGCAAGGGTTATTAAACTCAGGGAGGTGATAAGGGATCAAAATGTTTAGGGAATTGGGAATTAGAATTTATTTACAGGGTTGATAGGGTTTCCTAGGAAATTGAGATTCCTAGGACTTAGATTTTAGGTAAAAATGGATTTAGGGAAAGGGATATGGTGTTGTAGGGAAGGAGTAGGGTTTATAGTAACGTAGGAAGAGAATGTGATGTTTATGGGTATTAAATTTGGGAATAAGGAATGAATCTAGGGTTTGTAGCCTAACCAACGTCCAAATTTCACATAGAAACCAAAATACCATGAAACGCCTTTTAAAGACTGCAAGAAGGTGAAATTTTCATGTTACTTACTTGTCAAAGGTGTTGGAGAAACTTTGTTGAATATTTGAGACACTTTTACTGAGTTTTGAGTCTTAGGGACCAAATTGGGCATTAGCGCAGCGCTCAAACATAAGTGCAGTGCCCCTGGGTATTAGCGCAACACCAGTGTAAATTGCACTGTGATTTTTGGGCATTAGCGCAGCGCCCAAACATTAGCAATGTTTTGTAGACCACTTTTAGAGGTCTTTCTGGTGTCCAAATCGGACCTAGGATAGCTCGTTGGAATGATCTTGAAGTCGAATTTCCAAATATACCTTTATTTTTTTGATGGATTTGATTTGACTTGTCCAAAGTTGATTTTCCCAAGGCTGGTCAAAAAGTGTTGAATGACGATGCAGAAATGCAGAGTGCTGGTGCAGGAAAGTTTTGGAGGCATTCCTAAACTTCAAATTGAGCTAATGATAGTGCATTGGAAAGCTCTTCCAGTCTAGTTGTCATTTGACCCATCAAGAAATTCATTTGGATAATCTACCTATGATAAAAATTGATTTTCCCAAAGTCACTCCAGAAGTGCATCAAACATCTTGTAGCACCTATATTGTTGACGTGTTTCCCAAACCATGATACCTATGAAAAAATGAAGGAGGTTTTTCTTTATTGATATATGAGGGACAAAAACCTCTCTCACTTTTTTCAAATTCATCTATGTTTGGTCAGAAACATAGTTTGAAGCGAAATTGGCCCTATAAGTGGCAAATGGCTTGATTCTTGGAATGATTTCTTAAAAAATGATGGAAATGTGATCTTATGAGTTGGAATGGCCTCATAATTAATGATATAACCTACCTTATGGCTCCTCTACTCATATGCCTCTTTTTCATAGCAAACCCTAACACAATGGGAGAGGAAATTAGGGTTTAGTGCTTGTGAACAATGATGACTTGGGCACCCTTGGGAAAAGACAAACCCCTTTGACATTTGATGTGTTGGCATGTGGATTTCTGAGTTGGAAGCCTTTGGGAGACTGAATACTTATTACATTTGAACTGACTGAAGCAAATCGTGAGTTTATTCTGGGTCACCCTCACATCTTCTGCTGCCTTTTATTGAAAATGAGACAATGCAGTGATTTGACCTAATGAAACCCTAGTGACCTAATGAGAAATGAAATACACTGACTCAATGTGACTTTGACTAAAATAGCAGACTTGTTCTCAGCATGATGAAGACATGGAAGAGGGTCATCAGGCATATACTTGTGAAGAAAAATGGGACACTTTACAAGGACAACCACCAGTGGAACAATTTTATATCATGACCTAATGGAATGATTGAAAATTATTTAGAGTGGGACACCTAAGATGCACATGAAAAATATGTTTTGATCCTTGGTGGAAGTATGAAAATATTGACACTAACATTGGCTCCAGCTGGGGATGGTAGCTCCTTGGAGGTGCCAATAACACCGTATAACAAGTGCCTATCCATTAGGCATGGAGTCAAAAGCTAAAGACTAACTGAATACTAAAAGAAACTTGACTCAATAAACTAACTCATGGCTGACTCAAGATTGACTGAAACAAGACTCAAAAATTGAACTTACCTTACTTATTGATGGCAGTACATCACCGAGACTTGAGGGCTTCAAATATTTATGACAACCACCTGTCTTTTTGAAAGCATATGTACAATCAGGCGATATCAAAATGCCAATGTAACCAATCAAGCAAATTCCTCCTTGATTTATTATCCTAATCATATTTTCTGGACAAAAATAAATATTTACAATTGGGAGGCCAAAAACATAGCTAACAATGATCTCCATCATCACTTAATACTGCAATAATTACCTTTACTACTGACTGCAATAGATTTGCCACTAGATCCTGAAAAACATGAAAATTTACCTCTTGCTGATCTAGAAGAAACAAGGTACCTTTTTCTCTTGATTTTGAACTCTCTTCATAATGTACCTTAGCAAGAGTGTGTTCTTGGTCATCAAAAAATTCTGAACAAGTAGGTGAGAAAATTTCTTCTAGAAATAAAAATTCTAAACATGAAACATGAGAAGAAAAATCTGAATGGCAATCCTCAATGCCCTAGTCCTCTGCAATTTTAATACATTTTTGACCACCTTAATATGACATGGCAACCAAATTGTCATTTTTCTCATCACACTCATCAATCATAAGAGGGAAAACTTCATATTGTTCATAAACCTCAAAACTGACATTTCTATCATTTACTGCAGAGTTATCCAAAGAAGATTTTTCACTTAATTGAACAAAGATCTCATCTTGTTTTTCACAAAGGGATTGGATTACCTCTTTCTGAATATTTTGTTCTGATGGGATGAGAATACTTGGGTCAATAATAAAAAATTCTTCTTTCGAGGTGATCTCGACAATATATCTCTCCCTTATGGGATCTGGAACAACATACTCTTCATCATTATAATCTAAATCTAGATCTTTACCATAATCTAAAATTGGAACTTGATTTTCCTGCATATCATATTTTGTTGAAATCATATCTAAAATAAGACCTCGTCTTCCATAATTTTCAACTATACAAAGATCTTCAACCTGCTGCAAAATTTCCTGATCATCTTGATTAGTATCCTCTAAGATTTCTTTATACTGCTGAAATGGATTTTCATACAAGGCTTCCATGATCTCATCGTCCATGAATTCATCATCTCCATAAAAATTCTCAATATTTTCAATAAAACTATCAACATGTTTACAGCAGTTTTGAACTAATATTAAGGATGGACAAGATTATTTATACCTTTCAAAGAATATGGTATGAAAATCCTTTGAACAGTAAATACAAGCAAGTGGAAAAATTTCATACCAAGATCAAGCTTCATCTTCCAGAGTGGCCATGAATATCTTCATCAAGCATTCTTTAGGAAAATAAATCTTTAATCTATGCACATGCATGTGAAATCTCACCAGATGGAGAGTAGCATCATTACCTTTCACAATATAGAACATAGGCAAATTCTTTTGCCAATCTACCTTAGGCAATTTATTTGGGAAACCTAGAATGTGATATCGGCTCATGGGATCATACCTTCTTGCAACAGTTTCCATATTGAAAAATCTTGAAGCTACTGATCTTCATGTAGTGGATTCACCATGAGGTGTTGATTTTCTGGATCTTTCAGTGAATGGAGTCACCAAGTGAATGGTTCAGCCTTCATATGTGTCCAAATTTTAATCACCATCAACATTTAGATATGATATTTCTCATTCTTTCCCAGTGAAGATTTGTCTTTTCATTCTTACTTTTTCTTCCCAAGTGGAGTCGCCAAAATGTTATCACTCGGATTGAACCTCAGGCTGAGAGATGAAATTCTAAGGTAACCTCAAACCACACTTAGCCAAATAGCTAGCCATACTAGGCTAGGAGAGGGCTCTCTCCATATGGATCACAATCAAAATGATTGAGGAAAGAAGACATAAGGCTAGGTATAGTAGCTCAGGGTTTTTTATTTTTATTTGTGTAGGGTTTTGCTGGGTCATGAGGAGTCAAACAGCTAGGGCAAGGAAATTAGGTCAAAATTTGAAGGGTGTTCTCAGGGGCAAGTTAGGTATAAGGTTTGACATTTAAAGGATGATTATGGTGAGGTGAAGAGACTGGTAAGAAGTTAGGAAGAGCATATAATATTGATTCTCCCTAAACTGAATAAAATAAACAAATTATGCTAAATTTCCCAAAACAGAGCATGAAAACATGAATTATGCATTTCAACTTGAAATTAAGCATATCATAGACATATAAATTATTTATGAGCTTACAATAAATTCATATAAATTATCACAAATAATAAACTATGTCAAACACTTCATACCACATGGATCCCTAAGAAATAGTTGCAAATTTGTCATTAATGTCCATGCCAAATTGATACAAAATTGTGTCTCTTGAGATGCCAAAGCTCCAAGTGAATCCAAACATTACAATGACTGAGAAAATACATCATATAGACCTCAAAACCACTCTTCCTAGCCTCAAGGAGTCGAATCCATGAGATAAGGATCAGTTTCAACTACTCCCAAACAAGAATCTGAAGACTAGGAAAACTCAACAATTTGCCTCTAAAAGAGAGGAAACTGATTCATTTGACCTCTAGAGGATTTATCTGATGTATCTACCTAAGATAACAATAAAAAAGTGAAATTTACATTTATATTGACTTTTTACATCAATAATTTATCATTTCCCAAGATAAAAAGTCAAAAAGTCAAAATATGTTGAAGATGGTGAAAATGACAATTTCCTAGCAAAAGTGTAGCACCATGACAAAAAAAATAGCCTCTCTTGCAAGCCACTTTTGGAGGCCTTCCCGGTGTCCAAATCAGCTCCAAGATATCTCATTAGAAATCTCTATGAGTATAGTTTCCAAATATGCCTCCATATTTCAAAATGGTGCCCATCTTCCCTGCCAAAAAATATTTCTCCCAACACTGGTATTAGTGCAGCACCAAGGTCAAAAAGGAGGCAGAAACATGAAAAATTGATGGTTTTTTGCACTTTTGAGGGACCCGTTCTCCTCCAAATATTTTGAAACTTGCTAGACTTGATGTCCTCATCATTCTAAACATGATGGTGGTAACCATTTATCCATTGAGAAAAAGCGCAGTGCCAAGGGCGCTGCATTTTTGGCAGTGTGACTGTGTGTCAAAATTGCCCAATAAACCAAAAATGCACCAAAGTGCCAAATGTGCCAAAATTTGTCAAAATTGTGAGGTTGCTTGCTGATCAAGGGCTTGAGGCATGAAGATACACCTCAGCAAGTATGTTTAACCTCTCTTTCTCCTTTTTCTCGGTCAAATCTTGAATTTTTTCATGGGCTCGTTTGAGCTTGGCCCTTGCAATTTTATTTCTCATGGCATAGTGCTTTTCCATTTTCCTATGAATATAATTGTCGTTTTTGGCTTTCTCTAGCAAGCCCTCCAGATGAAAATTGGCTCTATCAAGCCATGACTCTCTATCCCTACTAATCTCTATGGAAAGCAGCTCACTTGGAGTGAGCTTCTCTGCCAACTCAGCTTCTTTCTGTCTCTCACGGGCTAGAGCTCTTTTCAGCCCTCTAGTCTTTGGTCTCTGTCTAGGAGGTTGATTCTCCACATCATCAATCTCGCCAAGTCTATCCAAGGTCTCCTTTAACAAGGCTTTAGCCCTCTCTACCTCTTTCTTTTCTTTGATGGCCTTTACCTCACCGATAATTTTCTTGGTCTTCAACTGTTGATTTTCTTGCTCAAGAAAACCAATCACATATTGTGCTATGTCAAGATTAGCTTGAAGTTCAATAATATTTGCCTCTTTGCTTCTGATTAATGCACTGGTGATTCTATCCTCATCCTCCTCATCAAGGTCAATCATTTGAAACTCCTTCTATATTTCATGTGTGTCCTCCTACTCCTCAATGATTGTCTCTTCAGCCTTTTCCTTTCCCTTTTCTACTTGTTTTGCTAATGAAGAAGGCATGGCCCCTTTCACTCCAAGTGAAGCAAACACATACTTGTGGCCTCTCTGATAGGTCTTGAGAAATGGCTCAACATTAGTCACATTAGCCCAAGTTGCCTCAATGTCCCTTTCGCTACTTGATGCTTCAGTATCATGATGTGATGATGGTGAAGGATTATGAAAAGGTGAATAAGTAGGATCAACATGAGGTGAATGCATATGACTAAGTGATTTATGTATGAGCAGCAGGCTGAGATGGAGAAGTGGATATGAGAGGATGAGATGATGAAAGGATGCTCTGCTCATGATGACTAGGTGGTGTAGTGAAAACTTCATTTGCAATGAATGTGTCCCATGAAATGTTCTTCTTCTCAAGCTGGTGCATGACTACCATATTAATGAGTAAATGGTGAAAAATACTTTGCATTTTATGATTATAATGCCTCCTTTGTACAATGTATGCCATCTTTTCAATGCTTTGCGAGAGATAGTAAGGTATACGAAGAATTATGACTCTAGTGAAGTGCATGAGGAGTCAGATATGGTAGGAATAAAGTCAAGAAACCTCCCCTCACAAGTGAAATACTCCATGATTATTTTCATCATGGGGACATACCGCTCAAGGAGATGAGAGAAAGGAAAAATCATTTTCTTATCATCCTTATATCTAGGTTTGAGGTATGGCTCATAATAGCTCAGATCAAGGTTTACCTTTTTAAACCATTTCTCTCCCACATTAGGGATCCCTGTAGCAGCTGAAATAGCATTAGTGGACATGGTAAAGTGACCCCAGCAAGAGTGACATGCCCATCAGGAAGATTTTTGATGAACAACCTTTTCAACATAGGGTGATACTGAAGTTGTTGCACCCTCTTACAAAACTTAAAGCAACCAACATGTTTGAAACAAGACATGGTGAGAGGAGAGGCCATGAGTTCATTTGTGGTTATTGTTCCATATCTATTAATTTTCCCTCCTTTGTGATCACTTTTCTTTGGTGTTTGTTCCTCATTGACAGCTATGTCGTCCTCTTCAAACATCTTGAACTTGAAGGCTTTGAAACCCTAGGGATGAGGTATATGGGGATGGGGAGTGAAAATAGGTCTGGGGAATAGGCATAGGGTTATAAAAATTTAGGTGGATGGGGGCAGGGGTTATTGAACTCAGGGAGGCGATATGGGATCAAAATGTTTAGGGAATTGGGAATTAGAATTTATTTACAAGGTTGATAGGGTTTCCTAGGAAATTGAGATGCCTAGAACTTAGGGTTTAGGGAAAAGGGGATTTAGGGAAAGGGATATGATTTTGTAGGGAAGGAGTAGGTTTTATAGTAACGTAGGAAAAGAATGTGATGTTTATGGGTGTCAAATTTGGGAATAAGGAATTAATATAGGGTTTGTAGCCTAACCAACTTCCAAATTTCACATAGAAACCAAAATACCATGAAACTCCTTTTAAATACTGCAAGGAGGTGAAATTTTCATGTTACTTACTTGTCAAAAGTGTTGGAGAAACTTTGTTGAAGATTTGAAGCACTTTAAATGAGTTTCAAGGCTTAGGGACCAAACTGGGCATTATTGCAGTTCTCAAACATTAGCACAGTGCCCTTGGGTATTAGCATGGCGCCAGTCTAAATTGTACTATGATTTTCAGGCATTAGCGCAACACGGGTGTGTATTAGCGCAGCGCCAAAACATTAGCACAGATCCACTACAGCATTGTTTTTCAAACCACTTTTGGAGATCTTCCCACTGTCCATATTGAGCCCAGGATAGCTTGTTCGAAATATCTTGAAGTATAATTTCCAAATATACCTTTGTTTTTCTAATTGGAGTTGATTTCACCTGTCAAAAGTTGATTTGACCAAGACTGGTCAAAAAGTGTTGAATGAGGGTGCATAAATACACAGTGCTGGTGCAGGCAAGTTTTGGAGGCGTTCCTCAACTCCAAATTGAGCTCATGATAGCTCATTGGAAAGCGCATCCAATATAGTTGTCATTTGACTCATCTAGAAAGGAATTTGGACACTCCACCTATGAGAAAAAATTATTTTCCCAAGGTCAGTCTATAAGTGCATCAAACCTCTTGTAGCACCTGTATTTTTGACATGTTTCACAAACCATGATACCTATGTAAAAAATGGAATTTTTTATTTATTGACCTATGAGGGACAAAAAACTCTCTCATGTTTGTCAAATTCATCTCTGTTTGATCATAAACATAGTTTGAAGCGAAACTGGCCCTGTGAGTGACAAATGGCTTGATTCTTGGAATGATTTCTTAAAAAATGATGGAAACATGATCTTATGAGTTGGAACGGCCTCATACTTACTAATATAACCTACCTTATGGCTCCTCTACTCATATGCCTCATTTTCATAGCAAACCCTCGTTGAGTGGGAGAGGAAATTAAGGTTTAGTGCTTGTGAACAATGATGACTTGGGCACCCTTGGGAAAAGACAACTCCCTTTGACATTTGATGTGTTGGCATGTGGATTTCTGAGTTGGCAACGTTTGGGAGACTGAATAACTATTACATTTGAAATGACTGAAGCAAATCATGAGTTTATTTTGGGTCACCTTCACACCTTCTGCTGCCCTTTATTGAAAATGAGACAATGCAATGATTTGACCTAATGAAACCCTAGTGACTTGATGAGAAATGAAATAAACTGACTCAATGAGTGACTTTGACTAAAATAGTAGAATTTTTCTCAGCATGATGAAGACATGGAAGAGGGTCATCAAGCATATACTTGTGAAGAAAAATGGGACACTTGACAAGGACAACCACCAGTGGAACAACTCCATATCATGACCTAATGGAATGATTGAAAATTCTTTAGAGTGAGACACCTAAGATGCGCATGAAAAATGTGTTTTGATCCCTGGTGGAAGTATGAAAATATTAACACTAACAGTTTGAAATAGTTACTCTAAGTTGTCCGGTGGAGCAGCCCATTTGTACCAACTTAGTTGTAACATTTTGGTGTGTCTACCATTATTTTGAAGACATATTTCCCAAATTTTGTGCTCAAACAGTGAAGTTGAACTCTTAGAGGTAGCAGGAGCTCAGAACTTTTCGAGGCTGCAGAAAATACCTTGGTGACTCCACTACAAATTTTCATGATTAAAGGTGGCTTCAAGAAAAATATATACAAGGAGAAATCCAGATCCTAACCCACCTACCATTGTGGATAATCCAGAGAGGATTCTCAGAGGCATTGGAAGCATCTCTTCAAATTCAAGTATTCCATCACATTCATGAGCTTTTTCCCTTGAAAGTATTCGAAGTCCTGAAGATAGGAAATTTGATGATAAAATTGAAGAATTTTTTCTTCGGTATAAAAGTGAAAATGAATTGACTAATATAATTCTAGACTTGCAAAGGCTAGGTATTGACACATCATCCCTAGTATCTAAAGAAGAAAAAGAAGAATTATGGAAAATAGTCACATCAGAGCTGTTGTTAGAGAGGGATTCTTTTGAAAACTTAAAGGAATTTGATCCATTGGAGTTCTTGTTTAAAATAAAATCGGGTAGACCTGTGCCTGAGTGGTGTTCATTTATATCTAGACTACAAAGACTAGCTACACCACCTCCTAATAGCTCATCTTCTCCTACTATTTTTCCAAAGAATAAAAAACCAATCTCATCTATTGTCCCTCCCCATACCTCAGTTCCTGTCAGTATGGCTGGAATTGTTACTCCACCTCTTTTTTTTGGATCTACAAGATATCTTCCACTTGTCCTCCCTAATGTTCTTCATGACCTCCCAGATAAATAGTCAACTAGAATTAAAACTTTTGGGAGTGAAGAGGAAATAACAGTTGAGGAACATGTAGATTGATTCAATGATTTCATTGATTGAGAGGAGGTATACCATGAAGATGTCAAAATGAGATTATTTTCTCAGAGTTTCACTGGTGAAGTAGGAAAGTGGTTTAAAGCCCTAGCTCCAGCAATTTTTCAGAATTGGAACCAGCTAGAAGATAATTTTTTGAACAAGTGGGGGAGTAGGGTAAATCTAGTGCAAGCCCTAACTGAATACAAAAAATTAAAAATAGCCTTAGATGAATCTGTCCAAGACTTCTTTAAGAGGTTTAACAAATTCTATAACTCCATATCTGCTCATCTTAAAGCTCCCCCAAGAGTTGCTCAATTACACTATGCAGAGGCATTTTGATTATGATTTTTCTATTTTTCTTAGGGAAAGAGAGTCTGCTTCTCTAACAGAAATGCAGAATGATGCAGTGAAGGTATAAGTAATCATGATAGCTACAAAGAGGTCTAAGATGGGAAAATCCAAATTGAAAGAATAATATAAACCTTCATCCTCAGATGCTAATTTTGATTCTATGTTGAAGACTATGGAGAAACTCATGGATAGACTTTCTCTTGGAGCCACCCCCTCACCTCCTGCACAACATGATCCACAAATCAGAAATCCACAGTTTAGGAGGCCTCAAAATCAAAAAAGACAAAGAGAAAATAGAAATCAGCTTGACCCATAAGTGAGGCCTCCCTTTCAATAGAATTTTATTGATGAAGAAGAAACTCAGCCTAAGTTTCAAGAGGGTAGTATCCACTATTTAGATGAATATATTTCTGGGATGTTTTTGACCAAGGAAGAGCATGATGAGTCTTGTCATGATTTTAACAAATTTGAGGGACAATTTGATTACCTAAAGGGTTATCAATATGCTATATTTGAAATGTAGAAGCAATATAATCTAAGAAATGGGAATGTTCCCATCACCAAAAATAAAACTTAGCCAAATAAGGATGATCCTAAATCAACTGAGCCAAAGAAGGACCCACTACCTCCACCTCCTGCCAAATAAGTTGAAAAATCCACATTTACTTTCAGTTTAGAGAAGGATATCTCTAAAATTAATATTCTTGTCCCCTTTGGAGAAATTTTCAAGGTCAATGAGTATAGAAGCAAAATTTTCGTGTTGAATTCTCAACTAGGACCTTCATATATCCTTAATCTACAAGAAGACCATTCTACTATTTCCCTAAGACCAAGGGTGGAAGATGAGTAGAATGAAGAAGTCCCTCCCTTTTATGTCAGCCTTAATATCCATGATATGACTTTACACAATGCCATGTTGGATTCAGGGGCCCCTCATAACCTCATGCCTAAGGTGATTATAGAGAGGATGGGTTTGGAGATCACTAGGCCTTATAAAGATCTTTTTTATTGACTCTAAGAGATTCCAATGCATAGGTCTAATAAAAGATGTCGTTGTTGGCTTGTCACAGGTGTTTTCTAAGACATTGATGATGGACATACTGGTGGCTGATATCCCTCCCAAGTTTGACATTCTCTTATCCAGATCTTGGGTAGTGAAAATCAAAGGTACTATGCAGATGGATATGACATATGCCACCATTATTGTTTTTGGTGAGAAGAGAAGATTGTATAGGGAGAGTAGGATGGCCTACATGGTAAGAAGAAAAGATAAGCCTCAAAATTTTCCAATTTATGCTATTGAGATAGAATTAGGATCAACAATTCTATTCAATGAGATAACTGATGAAGTAGAAATTGAAGGAAAAACAGCAAATGAGCAAGCTAAAAATCAGGAATTTTTTGAAGAAAAAGGAGAGGGCTGGTGGCTTCTACACTTTGATGGATCTTTTGGAAGAGAGGGGGTTGGAGCAGGCATATGGATTACTACTCCTGATGATCAAAGTAAGTTTTATTCCTTTAAAGTTAACTTTGATTGTACCAATAATATGGTTGAATATGAATCTCTGTTTTTGGGTTTGGAAATTTTGAAGAAATTGGGTGCCAAGAAGATATCAGTGTGTAGTGATTCAGAATTAGTAATCAAACAAGTCGGGGGATTGTACCAAACTAAGGATGTAAGGATGAGAGCTTACAGAAATATGATAATGGAAATTCTTGAAAATTTTCAAGAATATGCATTCATTGTGAAAACTAGAGACCAAAATTCGATGGTTGATTCACTAGTTGTCTCTGCAAGTTTGTTTGTCATCCCTACACATTCTACTAAGAAGTATGAAGTTGAAGTCTAGCATAGGCTTGAAATTACTGATAATATCATTCATTGGAAAGTGTTTGAAGATGACCAGCAGGTCTGAAATTTCATAGAGTTAAAGGAGGAGTTTGAAAACTTAAAATTGGATAAGCAAAACATGTTTTTTGAAACCTAGGTCAACTCTGAAGTCTTGCTGCTAAAAAAAAAAATTGTATACCAAAGGACCTTATTCCACTTGAACCTTTTTTTTTTTATCAAAATGATGTTTTTAAATCTCCTATAATGCAAGTTGATGATGAGGAGGTAAAAACATTCAATCTTGGTACAATAGCAGCGCCTAAAATGGTAAATATTTCCAAGTTTCTTTCTATGGAGATGAGGCAGAAATATGTTGAGATGATGAAGAAATACATTGATTTTTTTTCATGGAGATATGCTGATCTAAAAAGGTATGATCCTAGTATTATACAGCATACTATTCCTATCAAAAAAAATGAGAAACCTTTCAAACAGAAATTGAGAAGGATTAGTTCATTGCTCATGCCTCTGATTGAGAAGGAGATTAAGAAACATTTTGATGCCAAGATCATTGTTCCTATAATATTTTCAAAATGGCTTGCTAATATTGTACCAATGAGAAAGAAGAGTGACGAGATCAGAATATGTATTGATTTTAGAAATATGAACAAGGCTTCCTTGAAGGACAACAACCCTCTTCCCAAGATGGATCATATTTTTCATAATATTGTTTTCTCTCAAAGGATGTCCACTTTGGATGGATTTTCAGGTTATAATCAAATATTGGTACACCCAGAAGATTAAGAGAAGATAGCTTTTACCACGCCATGGGGGACATTCATGTACACCAAGATGCCTTTTGGTTTGATGAATGCAGGAGTGACCTTTCAAAGAGAAATGGACATTTCTTTTGCTGAAGAGAAATACAAATCAGTTGTGGTCTACTTGGATGACATAACTATGTTTTCAGGAAGGGGGGAGGATCACTTGAGACATTTGGAGAAAATTCTGCAGAAATGCAGAAGATTTGGTATCTCTCTTAACCCCACTAAAAGTATCTTTTCTCTAACTTTTGGAAAATTGCTTGAACATATCATATCAAAGGTTGGGATAAATATTGATCCTAATAGAGTTAATTCAATTAAGAAGATAGACCTACCAAGGAACAAGAAGGAAATTCAGTCCTTTCTTGGAAAAGTAAACTTTGTTAGAAGGTTCATCCTGAACTTTGTTGAAATTGTCAAAGACATTACCAAGATGTTAAAGAAGGGAGATGATATTAAGTGGACTGTTGAAGCCAAGAAATCATTTGAAGAGATAAATAAAGCCCTCACTCAAGCCCCAGTGCTTATTATTCCAAATTTCTCAAGTGAATTTCTGGTTTTCACATTTGCCTCTGAAATTACCATTGTTGGAGTTTTATCACAGAAAGTATAGCAAGGTATTGAACATCCTATTTCATTTTTTAGTAGAACTCTTTCCAACTCAGAGCTGAAGTAAAGTATTTTGGAAAAATAGGCATATGCTTTGGTAAAAGCTCTTAAAGACTTCAAAATTTATATTTTACACTCTCATGTCATTGCATTTGTACCTAAAACTATAGTTAAAGATATTTTGACACAAGCTGAGCCTAATGGAAAAAGAGGGAAATGGATAGCTACCTTGTTGGAGTATGACATAGAAATCAAGCCTACAAAATTGGAGAAAGGACAAGGGTTAGCAAAACTAATGGCACAATCCAAATTTGAATGTCTTGACATGAATTTCATTGCAGAAATTTCAGAGCCGTCAGAAGAAGATGAAGAGTTGATACCTATTGAAGAGAAATTAATTTTATCTAAATGGTATAGAGATATAACCTTTGTCTTACATCATCACAAAGCTCCTCTAGAGTTGACCAAATCCAAAGAAAGGTTTGTAAAGCTGAAGTCTTTAATATACTACATTGTGAATAAGAATTTGTATTGGAAAGATATTGGTGGAATCCTTTTGAATTGTTTGCCGGAAGAGGAAGCTGAAAAGGTCATTAAAGAGTTTCAAAAGGGAGATTGTGGAGGACACCATTACTAGAAATATACAACCAAAAAAATACTCAGAGCAGGCTATTATTTGCCCATGTTCAAGGATGTTTTCAAGAATAGCATTGCTTTCCATGAATGTCAAATTTTTTATGGTAATAAAAATTCGATTCCTTTACCTTTGGTGACAATATATGTTGAGGTGCCTTTCCAACTATGGGGGTTGGATTTCATTGGTGAAATACGCCCAACATCCTAAGGGAAGCATTGCTGGATTTTGATAGCCACATATTATTTCACTAAATGGATCAAAGCAATCCCAAAAAGCCAGGCCACTAATTCAGTCATCATTCAATTCTTGGAGAACAACATTTTTTCGAGGTTTGGTTGTCCTATGAAGATTATTACTGACAATGCACAAGATTTTAAATCCAAAAATTTAATTAGATTTTGTCATCAATATCATATAACACTTGGACATTCAACAACCTATTACCCCCAAGGTAATGGCCTTGCAAAGTCATCTAATAAAAGTATTGTGAGAATTATCAAAAAGGTGTTGCAAGAAAACAAAAGTTCATGGCATATGAAATTGAAATATGCTCTTTGGGATGATAGGTTTTGTACAAAGCGATCCATTGATACATCCCCTTATGAATTAGTGTATAGAGCTGAAGTTATTTTTCCTACTTCCTTGGGAATTTTGGTAATGAAGTTGTTGCAAGGACTTGAAGAGGAACCCAATGCCATTCAGAGAAGGATAAACCAGCTCATAGCTCTGCAATAAAAAAGAGTAGAGGTATACACTAACCATCAATCAGAGTGAAGAAAACATTTGACAGAAAGGTTAAAGAGGAGATTTTCCAGCTTCGAGATGTAGTTTGAAGTGGGAAGCCAGAATTGAGGAAAGGGGAAACATGGAAAGTTTGAAAACATCTAGAAGGGACCATTTTTGTTAGCTGCATATAATGGCAACAATACTTATCTACTTCAGGAAATGGATGGACGATTGTGTACCGGAGGACCTGTCAATGGCAGTTTTCTAAAGCACTACTCCTAAATTTTTACTAAAAATTCACTCCATTGTATATATTTCTTTTTTTTATGATTTTTTGCTAATAAAGACAAGCTAATCATCAAGCTTGAGCCCAAGGAGAAGGCCTTAATAGTTTGAAGAAGGCTTTGTGAATTTTAGAATTTTTATTTTCAACAAATATGGCACTGGAACTACATGTTCTTTTTTGTACCACAGGGTCACACCATCCCAGTGGAGCCACTGTTATCACACTCAAAATTTTGCAAAGTTTTTTTGGATAGGGTCTTCCTAGTTTTGGTGT
This sequence comes from Pinus albicaulis, assembly GCA_034641835.2. Lineage (NCBI taxonomy): Eukaryota > Viridiplantae > Streptophyta > Pinopsida > Pinales > Pinaceae > Pinus > Pinus albicaulis. The sequence continues at coordinate 939,065,617 of CM076578.1, forward strand.
TATGTCAATTTAGATCATGAAATTGATAAATGGGGGTGTAAATCATTTCTATCCTAAGGCTAAAAATAATCATAAACCATGTCTTATCAGTGATTTGTCATCGCATATCAACTCAAGGTTAATTTTTAACTTTATTGTCAACTTGTATGTTTTTACCTGATTTCGTAGCGCTCATAACTACAAAATGACAGTTTGTGCTACAGAAACACCTAAACTTTCCATATCGAATCTGTCATATTTTAAACTATTGGCGCTACGGAATCATGATTTTCTATGGGAGACATAGGTCTAAATGACATGGAATTTTTTCATTGGTTTAGGGTTGAATTGGGGTTTTTCCAATTAGTTATGGTAGTCATCATCATTTTAAAATCATGATTTTTGTGCTTTATTCCCGCTTTCCACCTCATTATTCATATTTTCCACCATTAGGTTTTAACTTTGTTTTAATAGTTTTCTACTCACTCCTGCCCTTTTATTAGCTCGTTCATCTCATACTTGTCATAGTTAGTTTTGATCTTTTGCATGTAGCATTCTACTGTCACCTAAGCATGATCATCTCTATCCCAAAGCAACACTATGTCCATCCTTCTTTTTGCAGGTGTCACAACAGTGAGGAAGTTGAGCAGTATAAAGAGGATGGCAACCAAGAAGAAGGTACACAAGGGAGGTTCTTGTATGATGTTTGAACCAATGGACCTAAAGTTGTTGAACAAGGAACCCAATTTTGTTGAAGCCTTCAGAAAAGCAGGTTGTATGAGATTTCGCCAGAAGTTGCAAGGCTTTCATGTTCAAATATCAAAGAAATTTGCAAAAAAATTCACTGGCACAACATCTAAAGTAGGAATGTTGAACTTTTTTGTCTCCCCTAAGACACTAGCCCAAGCTACAAAGATCCCAATACAAGGTGAAAAGTGGTTTAAGTCCACTAAATTCAAGCTACAAAATTGTGATGAATTCATGAAGGATGAATTGTTGGAACTGACATAGCTACTAGCATTCCAAGAACATATTTGAAAGAAGACTACTCTAAACTGCTAATGATTATTCATAAGTATTTCACTTGCAAAGGGAGCTTCCACATGGTGTACCAATATCACCTCAAGCTTCTGTTTCATTTCATTGGTAAGAAATCAATTGATATTCCTTTTTACTTTTTTAGAATCTTGAACAAGATGGCAAATAAGGTGTAGGCTAGGCCACAAAATAGTGATGCATTTGTGTTTCATCATGGTTATTAATCTATTAGTGCTGGATTAAGAAAAATAAATAGAGATTGGTGTTCTTTTCTCTTTCTTAATGGATATGAAGTTGATGTAGTGACTCCTAAGAAGACTCCTAAAACTAAGGACACACACTCAATTCAAAATGAGCGGCCTGTTAATGAGACATAGGTATAAAATCAAGAAATAGAGCCTATTATATAGCCTATAAATGTTGAAGAAGAGCCAATGGAGATTGACACAGGACTTGCACAAGAGACACCAGTCCCACTATCAGCACCTGTAAGCAAAAAACTAAAATTCAATAGCAAGAATAATCAAGAAATAATGACAAGGAGTAAAACAAAGGTTCAATCAATTGAGAAAGGAAATTTGGAAGCCATCCTTCAAGCTATACATATAGAAGAATCCCCAGTAGTCCAGGTTGTTGATGTTGGAGGGAGCAGAAAGAAAAAGAAGGTTATCACTGCCAAAAATCTTGACTTCACTGGAGAAGATGTAGATTTTGTCTTCCAGCCAAGAAAACCATTGAATATATCACATTTGGACAAAGATGCTATGTATCAAGCTATTGATAAAGGAAAGCAACCTTTGATAGAAGAAATCATTTATCTCTCTCCAGTAAAGGAATTTATCACTGTGCAAAGAAAAGGGAAGGCGAAGATGGTTGAAAAATCAAGAATGAAGCTCCTCACAGAAAAACTAAGAGAAGAAAGGGAATAAATAATTGAATTAAAGCTGGAGGCAGAGAAACACAGGTCTAAAAAGATTGAGTTTGATCATATGATGGAGAAATGGGATAGTAAACTTTCAATTTTTAAAGGATCCATAAGTGATGCTAAAAGACTGTTGAAAAGAACCCAACCCCTCAGGCTTTTGGCTAAACATACCAGAAAGAGGAATATGAAATTGCAAGCTGAAATATCATTGACAATAAGTAAAGGACCTTCAAGAGCAGATAGAAATGATACAAGGTGAATTAAAAAAGAGGGGCCTGAAAATTATAGTCATTAACGAGCCTAAAGACATTCAAGCTTCAAATGATATAGAAGGATAGAACTACCAAGGTCTGAGGAGTAGGGTAAGTTTTTGTCAGTTTTGAATATTCCACCCAGCAGTTTCTACTCATCAAAAGGTGAAATTTTTGAAAAAAGAGACCTTTTTCTGCGTTTCTGACATATTAGGCATTTTCGTAGTGCCTGCCAGGCTTGAAGACCAAAAAGCGCTATGAAATTTCTGGATATGTCTTTTTGATAAAAAGGGTGGTTAAAGAAATTAAATATTGGGAAAAAAAATTATTAGCCCTCCTAACCTATTTTAAGGACTCATGGCAGTAGAAAGTCAAATTTATTTGCAAAAGTATTTAAAACAAAGGTGTTATGAAAAGTTGCTACGAAATTTCCTTGTTTTCCGTTGTTTCGACAGCAAGTTAGATTTTGAAGGAATTTCGGTTTGAAATGATGCATTAAAGGTCAGCTGGTCACATGCAGAGGTCAAAGTTGTTCAGGAGGATATTTTCATACAGGTTTGGTCTACGAATTTTTCCAGCTCATCTTTAACTTATCAGTTCATCATGTAGATATCTTATCATGTGTGATGGCAGCAGCTCCTTAAAAGTAGGAAGATCTGTTTCATGAAGACAATGAAGACATTTATGTCTTGTTTATGGTCGGTGCTACTAAAGCACATGACCCATTTCAATGTAATTAGGTTGTAATTCAATTAAAAATGTAATAAAAAGTTAGTTCAGTTCTGTTAGGATTCTAACTCCTAAAATTAACAAATTTCATTTCATTTCCATATAGTTAGTTTATGGTTATATTAGGTGGCAGAAAAAGGACTTGATGATCTCGCCTTTTTGGCAGATTCGATGTAAAGGTCAGATTCCTATTACTAGGTAGTATTTCGATGAATGAAGGGTTGGAGAATATTTTATAACACTGCTACTTTGTAAAAGTTTTCATATACAATGGATATTTGGCCTTCTTCACCTGATATTCGAATGATGTTTCAATGAGTTATGTCTTATATGTTTCATGTTTTATATCTATAGTATGTTTATTTCTAATTACTCAGAATTCATGGAAACCATGCTCTGACCTCCATTAGATATTGAATTGCTGCTATTTCCTGTGTATGTGTGTTATCTTTTCATTGAAATGATCGCTTGCCTCAGTTTCCACAACAAGGGTTATCTTCATTGATTTTTATGATGTTGACTCCATTAGCCCAATGGTAGAAAACCCTCTATATTTTCAACCTGCAGTTATTCACAATCAAGTCACTGTCATAGAGTTAGCCATCTAATATATTTTTCATTGAAAAATCACAAGTTACCTTGAGAGAGCCCTCTCAGATTGAAGAGGCTAATATTCATTCAAAATTTGGTTGAAATAGTTACTCTAAGTTGTCTAGTGGAGCAACCCATTTGTACCAACTTAGTGATAACAACAGGTATCAATTTGCATGTATGATTTCCTTTCTAGATTTTGCATGCATGGTATTCCAAGTGGTTATTTGTTGTCTTGGCATGGGTTTTTTCCAAGTGATAGTGTATGCAGCCTAGTCTTACCATTTCCAAATATCCATGGTGTTGTGGATTTCTCATGTTTGGGTTAGTTGGATTTTCGGACGGATTTGAAGCTAAGTGAGGTGGATCTCCGAGTGATTATGGAACCGGTTCATGTGTTGCCTCGGTTTAGGTCCTAGTAATCCAATTTTGTATTTCATTGAATCCTGAGAGGTGGTTTTATCTCTATTCACGCCTAGGAATCTCGGGTTTGGGATATACGGTAAATCATTGTAATATTCCCAAATGGGAAAAGCAAGAATATAGTGCAAAACCATTGAAATAGCAGTGTAAAACATTAGATCAAAATATGATACCAATATGGATACCTTCCATTCATCATAATAGTAGCATATATGTATAATATAATGGTGCACAAACCATAAAACAAGATATAACAAGCCTCCAATAGAAAAAACCCTCAATAAGAGGTGCTGCTACTATATCAAAAATTTCAAAAAACTACTACAGCGCAGTTGTAAAAGCACTGCTGTAGCAAATGGATATTAAAAATATGAGGGGCTGATATATGCCTAAAAGATACCACTAATACAGATGTATGCTCTATACAACCACCAATAAAGAACCCAAGAGGGTTTTCAGAAATACACCAATATATAAGATCTTGAATCAAAGCCCTAGGGCTGAAGATTCACTGCAAAAATAACACTGGAAAGATGTGGCTTATCTGATATACCAAAGGATGTAGCCTCCTCTAATGGATTCTATAGATTCCTCCAATGGATCCTCGAGATGAAAGGTTGATCCCTTCACTAGAAAACCTCCTCCCCAAATTGTGTACTGAAACCAACCTGCAACTCCTCCCTCAAAATAATGCAGTCCAAGAAAGAAACTACTCTTTAGGGGAAAATGATCAAGTGGTCTGATGCCAAATGCTGAAAATAAGCTCAAGGGCCTTCCTCACCAGCCTCTCAATCAGAGGAAACATTCCTCCACTGAAAAACAGATCAGAAATCACTTAGATCTAGCCTCCACTGCTACAATCTGCAACTCAACACATCTCTCAACAGAAATTGCGTTGTACCACAAGACTGAAGCTTTGGCCTGATGCCTTATTTTGGAATGGTAGTGCAATGCTCTTCCTATGAGGCCTCTCAAGGACAAAGTTTGGATTCCCGACCAGGAACACCCTATGCTAAACATCACTGCAATCTTAGCTAAACAGCTGAAGAAATTTATATGTCTAAACAGACCTTATATTCAAAAATATCAAATACCAAAACATAATAAAATATGGCTACCATCCTCTTCCTTATATTAGTGATGAGATTCCTAACCCTAAGCCCCATTCAATTATGGCACTACTTCCATGCAAAGAGTCTCCATCTAAAACTGCGATGTCCCATAATGAATGCCACTCCTCCATGACAGCGTTGTTGATTTGGTCAAAGTTGACCCAATCTAGGTGTTCCAACCCTTTTAACACATAAGTGTGCTCAATTAAGCTGCTAAAATTTCATCCTTTCACATTAGCATTGATTTTATTCATATTAAGGGATTTATGGTTCTCCATACCCTCTTATTTAGCAAATTAAGAAGCAAAATAAAAATTTAATATTACAACTAGCTATGTTCTAATTTAGGAATATTACAATCCTCCCCTCCTAACTGTTGCCTGTCCCAACGCAACTACAAGGAAAGAACTGAAAATGTGGGGATCCTTCATTCCCATATGGAGCTCCAATATCCAAGCTATCATGCATACAAAATGAATCACCCTCCAGAGTGGTAATTCATAGAAAAACTCCTCCCATCTGCTTATGAGAGGCACCTCCCAAGTGCTCAAGTTACCCAAATGGTTCATCTCATAAGGAAACAAGAGACCCAATATAGAAATCATGGATGGTGCAATGCTCTTCCAGGAATATGAAACATAAGAACCATGGAGAGTCTCTTTCCCAAAGGGCACATCCAATCCTTCCATCCTTCCTCCAATCATTCCCATAAAAAGAATAAGGACATCATCAATATATGGGATCAAAACTAGTGATACATAAACAACCAAATGAAATAATGGAGGTGGATCATAGTCCCACATCTGGAACCAGTGCAGTATATCTCCTGACTGCCTCAGATAATGATATGGTAAGTGGTTTCCCCACCACTTACTTGCTGCCATATTCTTCTCACATGCTTTGAGAAGGTGAGTTATGTTTGGTGCCTTTGGTGCACACCCGCAATGATATATCATCTCCCTATATCCTCCTAGGGAGTGGCCATGCTCAACATAGTTTAGGGCCCAAAGTTGACCATGAATTTTATAAGGAAGAATGCTCCCCCTTGGAAAAATTTCCTGCACATGTATGGTAAGGAATGCAAATATTCATCATATAAATCATTATGCATAGAAACAAGATATTTACCATATACTCTGCTCATACAAATGGAGTGGCTCATAGATAGATCCCCTCTCATTCCCAAAGAGGAAAGAGGTGGTTGTAATAACTCCCCCAAATAGTTATGTATATCCTCAATCTCCACATGGTCCATGCATCTCCTCAAATGCTGATATATTTCCTCTTCAAAGCCTTCCCAAGTAAACCCCTCCATGATAGTGTGTTATGACCTCATGGAATAAGTGTGGTTGAAGAGAAAATACTCATGTGTTATCTGTAATAACTTCTCCTTGAGCTTGGAAGCTCTAGATAAGAAGATCCCACCATGATATTATATGACCTCATCTTTGAATGAATATCCCTCTTCTTGTAGTTGGTCATCAATCATCATGCAAGTAAAAATATCCTTGGAATAATCCACCAATAGCTGGGATTTCCAATATGGATCTGCTCTAATGATCTATCATATAAAAAAAATTTCATGTGGTTGCTCCCTTCTTTTACATCTTCTATGCCAAATTCACATACTGGAATGATGTTATCCTCCCTCTGTTGCGCCTTTCTCAGCGCAAGATCTAAGATGAGAGTGGGTAATGATGATGTTGGGAGAATGTCTCCCTCCTCCTAGAGTCTACCCAAGACTCTTAGCATTTTACCATGGCCTCCCAATGCTCCCACTCCTCCTGGATCTATGAGAGGTGCCACATGTTGATAGAACTCTTTGATCAACTTCCAATCAAGGGGTCTCCCTGGTGGAATGCCTCCATGTAATGAAACATAAAGGCCTAGAGCAGGCTGTATATTTGAGTGGACTGATTTGTCCCTGCCCTCACTACAAAAATCATCCTCCTACTTCCGTGCATAAACCTCCTAAAAAGGATGGATGTGTATGTTCCCAATCACTTGATGTTGGCCCTCCTTCTCATCTTCTCCTACCTTCTGCAAGATCTCACAGTCTAAGGTGTCTTCGTCAAATGTAATCAACCCATGTGCACCCAACATCTCATTGGTGTCAAAAGTCTTGATCACAAGGGAATGATCTATCATAGTGTGTGTCCCCAAGACTGTATTCAATGTTGGAACACACTTCCTCCATTGTTTTGTCTCATTGCCTATCAACATAGACACATGCTGCTCCTGATCTTCATATGTAACATCCTTTGGAACTTCTTGCAAAGATACAAGAGCTCCTCTAGTTGAAGCAATTGCTTCATCTCCATCTCAAAATAGAAGTATACCTCCTCCTTCTATCACAGCGATGGAGGATCTTTCCAACTCTTCCTCTTCCTCTTCCTTCTCCTCATTAATGGAGAATACCTCATCATTAAGAGATTCTTTGTCTCGATCTCCCTTTGAAAGAGGAATCCTCATGTCTTCTTCTTGAGAAGAAAGTTCTTGCTGAAGTGGGCCTTTTTCCCTTGGAAAAATATGTTGAAGATATTTAACCCCCTCACAAATGTTCTGAAATGGAGTTGGTTTCATGGATCCTTCCAACTCATGCAAAGGTTCTGATTTCTTGGGATTGGTTAGCTCTCCCAAGGAAGTTTCAGAATTCTTTAGATCAAATATTTTCACTAACCTCCTAGTGAACTTTACATAAGTAGATATATTTACATTATTTAATGAATAAGATTCATAAAACCACCAGGAATAAGCCTTACCTTCAAGATGCAGCACTGCTACTCTAATGGATTCTTCTTTTGAAACTTGATGCAGCTCAAAATATGTGTCTGGATTCTTTACCCAAGACTTGGTTGTGCCCTTGGGTGACCCATGAAAAGTAGGTAGAAAGAATCTACCCAAAGTGTGATGCATGCATCCTCTTCTTCTATTGTGGTTACTGGGTCTTCTATGTTCTTTGAGTTGAAAAAACCTTTGGCAGTTTAGATGCTCCATCAATATTCTATACTAATATTCATATTCTTGCAAATAGTCACCAAGAGTCTCCTCCTTTTGTGTTTCTCCTTCCTCTTCTTCTCTTGCCAAGAATGTAGGCATGGTGCCACGTTGTAGATCTGATGGTGTAGCTGAATGCTAACACCCATAATGTGAAAAACTGGAGCTTTCTTGGAGAATCTCTATATCTCTCCATCCTCATCTCTAAGATGTCTTTGATAATGCCCTGCATAGTTTGGAAAATAAGTCTAGAGAACTCCATCCCTTTCAATCCTTCTAATAATGGGGTTTTACCCTTGTTTTCTTTATCATCTGTATAGTCATACTCCTGGTTTATTCTTCTGAGATATCTCTTCTCTCTATCTGTAAGAGTATCTCCTTCTTCTGATGACATATTGGCTTTTCAAGATGCACAGGCTGAGCCAAGATTATGCTATGATACCACTGTAATATTCCCAAATGGGAAAAGCAGGAATATAGTGCAAAACCATTGAAATAGAAGTGTAAAACATTAGATAAAAACAAGAGACCAATATGGAGACCTTCCATTCATCATAATATAAGTATATATGTATAATATAATGGGCCACAAACCATACAACAAGATATAACAAGCCTCCAATAGACAAAACCCTCAATAAGAGGTGCTGCTACTATATCAAAAATGTTGGAATACTACTACAGCGCAATTATAAAAGAACTACTATAGAAAATGGATATTCAAAAGATGAGGGGCTGATATATGCCTCAAAAGATACCACTAATACAGATCTAGTCTCTATACAACCACCAATAAATAACCCAAGAGGGTTTTCAGAAATACACCAATATATAAGATCTTTAATCAAAGCCCTAGGGCTGAAGATTCACTGCAATAATAACACTGGAAATATGTGGCTGATCTGATATACCAAAGAATGTAGCCTCCTCCAATGGATCCTCTAGATGAAAGTTTGATCCTTTCACTATAAAACCTCCTCCCCAAATGGTGTACTGAAACCACCCTGCAACTCCTCCCTCAAAATAATGCAGTCCAAGATAGAAACTACACTACAGGGGAAAATTACCAAGTGGCCTTATGCCAAATGCTACAAATAAGCTCAAGGGCCTTCCTCACCAGCCTCCCAATGGAATTAAACCTTCCTCCACTGAAAAACTAGCTCAGAAAACACCCAATACAATCCTCCACTGCTACACCCTGAAACACAACACAACTCTAAGAAGAAACTGTGTTTTTGAAGAAATCTGAAGCTTGGTCTGATGCCTGAATGTGGAAATGTAGTGTAATACTCCTCCTAGAGGCTCCTCAAGGAAAGAGGTGGGATTCTTGCTCGGGAACACCCTGTGCTAAATAGCACTGCAATCTTAGCTAAACAGTTGAAGAGAGAAACAAGTATAAATAGACCATCAAAAAAATAATAATAATAAGTTTGGATTTGGCATGACACTTGCATCATGGGGAAACAAGGAGTTTGGGTGCATTGTGATGATGTGGCATTCTTCATGTCAATCATCATGTTTTCACCTCATGGTTTGTATGATGGACGTGTAAGGAGGTAGCAAGAGCTATTGTTTCTTTGGCTACTCTTTGGAGAGTATGGGCTGAATTTCTCCCATACTTTGCATGATAGTTTAGGAGAAGTGGATGGCACAATCAGGGTGCAAAGGGGCTACCCTTAAGCATTGAAGGATCAGGAGGTACTTCCACATAGGAAGGAGTCTCCCACATATAGCAACATGATGGTCGATGACTTTAGCATATGGCATGTCAAATAATGGATTCATGGAGTGGTTAGAACCTTATCACCAAGGCCAACAGCACTGTCACTTGGGAGTATGTATCTATTGATGGAGTGTTCCAAGGGGAGTATGCATCCCTTCATTTTGCAGACCACTATGAGGAGATTCTCATGGGAGGGTTCCTCCATGGACCTCACTTTCAGCCTACTCACAAAACATGGTAACAAATGTATTTATGTACTTATTAATCATTTCACAAAGTATTTGCATTCTCTTACCATCTGTGTACAGTGCATTGCTCCACAAGAGGGCAAGATTATATTTGGGTTTCATGGTCATTCTAGGACCAAAATTTATAATGAATATAGCCCTTCCTTGCATTTATTTGGAAAAATGTGGTGTTATTCTTGTTATGCTCAGCAAATATATAATGTGATTTACTACTTCCTAGTAGATGAGAAAACATGCACAACTGGAAATTTGTTGGGAGACACCTTGCCACATGATGTTCTGAAACAACAGTTGGTAAAATTGCGTTGTATCCACTAGAGAAACCATTGGTACCATCAAAAATTTCACATAACATTCAATATCTTTCTTATTTTGATACCATATGGTGATGATGTACCATTCACTTTGTATGGGATGGATTTGGCTTATGAAACTAGAGAAGGGGTCTTTGGAGATCCAGTTTTCCTTTTGTATCTTGAGGGAAACATTATTGCAGCCCAATATCAGCAGCAAATCTACACTTTCCATAGGTGGAAAGAGAAATAGTGTGGGGTAGGCTATTTCATCTACCATGTTCATTTATGCAGCCCACCTACATTGTAGGAGCCAAAGGTGGAAGAAATTTTTCTTGAACTACCATTTTGGAGGATGACTCACTTTGTATGGATGATAGCTTGGGGTTTGGAGCTTCACATGGGAATAAAGGTTCCCAATGATTTTATGATCCCATGCCTCAAAAATTCCTCTAGACCACATATAGTTGCCTCTATGGATATCCCACTACTTCATGATCTGAGCCATTTGGAATTGTCACCAAAGGCTTACTTATACACTTGGGAGGAGCAGCTAAGGGACATAATGATGAGAGGGCATCTTGTTCATTGGAGGAACTTATCATATGAGGATGCTATAGGAGGAAGAGGAGAGACTCTTCAATTTTATCCTTGCAGTTACTTGAGGACAAGAAACATTTGGGAGGGGAGGGCTATAATATTCCTAAATTAGCACACAACTAATTGGAATATTAAATTTTGATTTTGCTCTTAGATAGAGGAATAAGAGGGTATGGAGACCCATAAATCTCCTTAGTAGGAATAAAAGGCACTCCTAATGTGAAAGGAGGTCATATAGAAGCTGGATTGAAACCCTTTTGTGTGAAAAGGGGTTGGAGCATGAAGATTGGGTCAACCTTGACCAAATCAAATAGCGTTGGTATGGAAGGAGTGGAATTAATTGAGGGACAATGCAGTTTTGGAGGGAGATTCCATGCATGGAAGTAGTGGCTTTAATGAGTGGGGCCCAAGGTGAGGAAGCTCACCAAGAATATAAGGAAGATGATGGCAGCCATTGTGGGCATGATTGGATTATTATTTTCTTGATGGTATGTTTAGACTTGTTGCTCTCTTTAGCTATTTAGCTAAGATTGCAGTGTTGTTTAGCACAGGGTGTTTCTGAGCGGGAATCCCACCTCATTCCTTGAGGATCCTCTAGGAGGAGTATTTCACTACATTTCCACATTCAAGCATCAGGCCAAGCTTTAGCTTTCTTCAACATCGCAGTTTATGCTTAGAGTTGTGTTGTGTTGTAGGGTGCAGTAGTGGAGGATTGTATTGGGTGTTTTCTGAGCTATTTTTGCAGTGGAGGAAGGATTCATTCCATTGGGAGGCCAGTAAAGAAGACCCTTGGACTTATTTGACATATTTGGCATCAATCCAAGGATTTTTAATCCCCTATAGTGCAGTTTTAGTCTAGATCTACATTATTTTAGCGAGGAGTTGTAGGGGTAGTTGCAGTATGCGTTTTGGGAGGTGATTTCTTCAGTGAAGGAGACATCCTTTCATCCAGAGGATCTATTGGAGAAGAGTTGTAGGATTCTACATCAGCTTCATACATATCTTCTCATTTATGTTGTTTGCAGCAAACCTTCATCCCTAGGGCTACATCTCACATTTTTATATTTTGTGTATTTTCTGGAAACCCTCTTGGGTTGTCTAGGAAAAGTGATATAGTGCCTAGATCTGTATGTGTAGCATATATGCCTATATCAATATTTTTACATCATTTTATGATCTCCAGTTGTATTTATGCTTAGTATGAATGCGTGGTAGTATCTCTCCTACATTTTGTATTGTATCAACATCTCATATTTGGGAGTGATTGTTTATGGGAGGCTTGTTTCCTCATTTCATATGATTTATGCCTAACTATTTTGTACTAATTTTATATTATTATACATAATTTCATGGCTCCATATTGGTATCCATTGTTGATTTTTTTATTTACACTGCTATTTCCATATTTATGCACTATATTCCTACTTTTCCCATTTGGGAATATTATAGGATTGTTAATGGGAGCCTTATTTCCTCATTTTATATGATTTATGCGTCACTATTTTGTATTTATTTGTTGTTCTTATACATAATTTCATGGCTCCATATTGGCCTCCATTGTTGATGTGTTGATTTAAGCTGTTATTTCCATATTTATGCACTATATTCCTGCTTTTCCCATTTGGGAATATTACAGTGGTATCAGAGCATAATCGTGGCTCAACCTGTGGATCTCAACCATTATCCTATCATGAGAATTAGAAGAAGGAGAAACAGATCGGAATGATGGAAGTAATGAGTTTTATCTCATCTATTTTCAAATCTATAAGGGACCTCACCAAGGAGGTCAAGCAAATAAAAGTGGATAAAATTAATAAAACCACAATAGGGTTTCGAGATGAGGAAGGTCCTTGTACTTCCTATCAGTAGATGAAAGAACCGGTATTGCATAGAGCTCCAAAGAAATATACTATGCCCTTTTCTTTTGAAGAATAAGACAAAAGGCATGGAGATGGAGGACACTTAGATCATGAGATTCTAAGTGATTATCTTGCAGAATACAAATATCAATCAAGAGCTTTCAAGAAGGATCTAACTCTCCCACAGTTCATTCAACTCAAAGAAGAGAGAAGACTTTGCAGCAATAGAAGAAGGAAGCACAATAGATTCATATTGTATACATTTGATGGGTTATCCACATGCATAGCAAGGGCTTGGGGAATGAAGTTGGATGCATACTTTCTTCTACATCCAGTAGTAGAGAGAGAAGTTGTTGAGATTGCAGCGCTGCACCTTGAGGGTGAAGAAAACATTTGGTGGTTCAGCCATTTTAGTCATGCAAGAGTGACTGCATATGCAAATTTTACTCAAAGGTTGATCAATAAGTTTGAAAAGAAGAAATCAGAGGAGAAGAGGCCTTCACCACCACTTGCTGCAAGAGTACTTGCATAAGGAGAAGGGACACTTGCACTTTTGCAAAGTGATCTTGATCTCTTGGTATTTGGAGTCCCATGCACTATTCAGGAGATGCATGAGGAGAAGGAGACTTATACCATCATTGGTGCATCTATAGAGGAGCAGAAATCATCATCAATAGTTGGAGAATTCATCGCACCGGAGGAAGGAACCCTTGTAGTAGTACAAAGATGTTCCTAAGCTTTACCAAGGTATGCACATATTTCCACTTCCTATTATTTTAGCACATCATATGGAGGATTGTGGGAACAAGCCATCAGGGAAAATACATGACCTAGGGTCAAAGCACATTGTTGATTGGGAGAAGCAGAGTATCGTTGTGTAGAGGACCCTTGCTTTTTTCAAGGAGGAGATATATAGTCATCCTAGTATGTCATTTTTTAGTTGCACGCAACTATTGGGGTTGGAGTGTATATTTTTTGAGGATAGGATGATTATTGTCCTAAGTAATCCAATGCAGAACTATAGGTTCAACATTGAACATGATCATAAGGTAGAAAATGCACCATCATGGAGATCAGCAACGCTGTCATTGAGTAGCAGTGATGAGTTGGGGGCCCAACCATTATTGGAGCATCCCAATGACCATTATATATATGTGGCAGGGGATAGGTAGATGGTTGATGAGAGACATATTACCTCCCATTATTATGATGGATCCTTCTTAATGAGAACTTCATAGCTCAATGAGAGGATTTTTCATTCAATATACTTGGATCCTTATGGATTCAACATGGTCATTGATGAGTGGTATTCATATGGAGATCTCCAGGAGGTTGCACTTCAACATCCCATGAAGTTTAGAGATATTGATTTGATTTGGGAGGATGGTGTTCTCCATTGGAGGAATACCCATTGAGAGAATGGAATTAAACACTCGCCATTGGTTGGATGGGTGATTTTGATGAGCAAGAGGTTGGAAAGCCACTTGCAGATATATGACACAGGGCAGCAGGAGGCAAGGTTGTGATGGCTACTCTTGAAAGAGTTTGGTCAGCATGTGACATATCCTACCTTGAAGGGTATGTTGTTGGTTTGGATTTTGCATGGCACTTGCATCATGGGGCAACAAGGATTTTGGGTGCATTGTGATGATGTGACATTATTCATGTCAATCATCATGTTTTCACCTCATGGTTTGTGTGATGGAGATGTAAGGAGGCAGCAAGAGCTATTGTTGCTTTGGCTACTCTTGGGAGAGTATGGGATGATTTTCTCCCATACTTTACATGATACTTTAGGAGAATTGGATGGCACAATCAGGGTGAAAAGGGGCTACCCTTCATCATTAAAGGATCGAGAGGTACTTCCACATAGGAAGGAGTCTCCCACATATATAAGCAGCATGATGGTGGATGACTTTGGCATATGGCATGTCAAATAATGGATTCATGGAGTGGTTAGAGCCTTATCACCAAGGCCAACAGCGTTTTCACTTGGGAGTATGTATCTATTGATGGAGTTTTCCATGGGGAGTATGTATCCCTTCATTTTTAAGACCACTATGAGGAGATTCTCATGGGAGGGCTCATCCATGGACCTCACTTTCAGCCTACTCACAAAGCATGGTAAGAAATGTATTTATGTACTTATTAATCATTTCACAAAGTATTTGTATTCTCTTACCATCTATGTATAGTGCATTTCTCCACAAGAGGGCAATATTATATTTGGGTTTGATGGTCATTCTAGTACCAACATTTATGATGAAGATAGCCCTTCCTTGCATGGCTTTAGGAAAATTTGGTGTTATTCTTGTTATGCTCAGCTGATATATAATGCCATTTAATACTTCCTAGTAGATGATCAAACATGCACAGCTAGCAATTTGTTTGGAGACAACTTGCCACATGATGTTCTGAAATATAAGTTGGTAAAACTATGTTGTAACTTGTATCCACTGGAGAACCCATTTGTACCATCCAATGAGATCTAGCTCAAAAATCTCCCAAATAAAACCTCCACAACTCCTGCCCTGCAACACAACACAAAACCTCAACAAGAACTGCATTGTACATTAAGACTAAAGCCTTGGCCAAATGCCTGAAAGTGGAATGTAGTGCAATGCTCTTCCAAGAGATCACTCAAGGAAAGAGGTGGGATTCCCAACCAAGAACACCCTATGCTAAACAGCACAGTAATATTAGCTAAACAAATGAAGAAACCTATATGTCTAAACAGACCATATATTCAGAAACATAAAATAAATCAAAATAATGAAATGTGGTTGCCATCCTCTTCCTTATATTAGTAATGAGCTTCCTAACCCTAATACCCATTCATTTATGACACTAATTCCATGCAAATAGTATCCATCTAAAACTACGTTGTCATGTAATGAATTCCACTCCTCCATGACAACGTTGTTGATTTGGTCAAAGTTGACCCAGTCTAGGTGTTCCATCCCCTTTTCACGCGCAAGGGTACTCAATTAAGCTGCTAAAATGTCCTCCTTTCACATTAGCATTGATTTTATTCATATTAAGGAGATTTATGGGTCTCCATGCCCTCTTATTCATAAAATTAAGAAGCAAAAGAAAAATTTAATATTCCAACTAGTTGTCTGCTAATTTAGGAATATTACAATCATAGAGATTATGTCTTGGTTTAGGGCCTAGTGACCTCTGATTCAAACTGTGGGTTGTGGTAAAGCTTGAGAGACTAGGAGACAAGAAAATTTATCATGGTTTAGGCAAACATAATATGGGAATATCAATGCTTGTGTTGGCCTAGTGATCGGTTATAGATCACAGTAAAGCTAGTTATTACATGTTTATTGTGTTTTCCTAGTGATCCAGGATGGATCATGGTAAATCCTTATTTCTATTGATGAGGGTGAGGTGGTTTATCCTTGAGATGCCCTGGTTGTTTCTTTTGGTTTGAGTCCCACAATCATGCTTGGCATATGGCACGGGGGTGATCGGCTAAAGATAGATTTTTCTCAGCCCATATTCGGTTGGTTTTTTACATTCAATAATGAAGATCTCATTAATTTGGAATTTGGCATGAAAATTTATTGGTTTATGTATGGATTTTATTGGTGTTGTATCCATTGTATTTTCGTGGTTATTGTGTTGGTTATAAGCATGTATTTGATCAATGATGATGTATGGTTCTATCCCTGTTTTTACTTGTAAATGAATTCACAATGTATCTATTGTCAAATAGGTTATAATAAAGCTAATGATGTAATGGAGCAATGATTCTTAGTGATTCTCATATAAGTTTGAGACCCCTATGACTAAATTTGGTGTTTACACCTGTAGATTCAATTTTTGTGACATGTTTTAAAAAATTATTGTCATGGTTAGGAGGATTCCAGATGAGTTCTTATTGATGTGATTGCTTCTGTATCATTGCCTTACTGTTATTTATCACCCCTCAATTTTTCATGAAGTTCTAGGCAGTGATCTAGGCTCTAAGCCTGAAAATGTGGCTCAAATATTGGAGCTGAAGGCACATAACTGAGCATTTGGGGCCCTGGTTGCTGGAATGCAGTGTTAGTCCTACGGATATAGCCTCATATCCCCCTAAATGCAGTGTTATGCGTAAAATTATGGCTCAAAGGGGGTCAAAATGTCAGCTCGACCCAAGGGTAAGAGGCCTGAATGGTTGGGTTACCTCCTGGGGGTGTTGTGCTTTTTGTAGATGGTATGTATGTTGTGTTTCTATCAGTTCCACTTCCTTAAGGTCACCTAGGAGGTTGAATCTCATTATACTAGCCTCTCATCGCATATTTACCCCGGCTGGTCGGTTGCTTGGGTAGATGTGGGAAGGGGGTGTTACAATATATATATATATATATATATGCTTGGGTAGATGTGGGAAGGGGGTGTTACAATATATATATATATATTGTGAAATACCATTAGGATTTTGTAGGTTGTGAATTAAATAAATTTGAATAATAGGGTAAGGAGAAGAAGAACTATGATTGCATAGATCATGTGCTATGGAAAGATAAATTAAAGATAAAGATAATATTGGAGGAGAAAACATCCAAGATGTGAGAAAAAATATTAGCACCTAGTGAAAAGGAGAGTAATCATGATGAAGAGAACATATGGATATCAAAACTAGAGTTTTAGAGGTTATGCGAAGGTAAGATAATAATTGCACAAACAAAGGGTGGTTTTGTATAAATTATAAAAACAATATGTATATCAATAAATTCAATCTGATCATGTAATATAATACAGCAAGATACTAAATCCTTCTACAGTTAATTTGCGGAAATTAAACATGATCGCACAATCACACCAAGTAAGAGAATGAAGCAAATCAATCGCACAACATAGATATTTTTCCTGGGGAAATATTGCTGCTCAAAACCCCTCTATATCTATTGTATAATGGACCAAGGAATCATGAAACAATATAATGCACTCTTCTCACAAGAGTCTGTTGCACTATCCGGACTGTCTCACACTGATCTAGAAAAAATCGACTAACACTTAGCCAATTTCCTGCCTCTGCTTAGCCTGCCTTGCTTGTGCAATTCTAACAGAATTAAATCCCTATTATATAGGAAATTCAACCTTCCAAAATTTCTCAATACATCATGGGAAATCCTATGGTTGTATAACTGCATCTGGAAAGTTTTCTAAAAATACAACTAATAGATAACATCCATTTAACCTCTCTCTCAATTGGGTCTTCATCGAAATTGACATGCACACAACTATTAATAGTAAATCATTAGTCACTTGAAAAATCACTACATGTGAATTAAATCTGATTAATTCACTTGATCTCTCACTAGTGCAACAATCAGTTGCAACTAGTTATATTGACTTTAACTCACTTAATTAAGTTAACAGATTTCTCATGCATTAAACTAATACACTAACTGCAACTTGGACTCTAAAACAAAAAGAATCACTCTACATGCCTCACCAACCACCCTCAACTTGAATTTCATGAGCTAACTGAGTCTATCACACTCGGTTAACTATTACAAGTGATTATGAGATAATATTACAATTTATTTAAGGGATAAATAAATTTCACACACGTTTCTTCTAATTTAATTAAGAAATAATTAAATCAAAAGCCTTGCATGGTAGCCATTTCTGGGTGCCATTTTCTGGATGCCACGTCCATTGTTTCTTGTTGCAAATTTCAACACTCCCTCTCAACAATAAAGGAATCAATCTGTCCTGATCCAGTACCTTTGGAATGTTCTTGCATGCAACACTTCTCTAGTGTTTTTCGCACATGCAAATATCCTAAAACTGAATAGCCTCCAAACAAATGAATCATTATAATTCATATGTCATCAGAGTCTTCTGACTGCTACTAGTTACTACACATGTCTACTGGACTCTCTATTTTGTTGACATTTTCATCCATGCACTCTGCACTACTGCCAACTCTAATTTGTGCTCCAGTATCTGACACCTGTCACTTTGATTTTTGTCCTCGTTACATATGACTGCATCAATATAACTAATCCTTCCTGCAATTTTTGTATTGTGGCCTCCTCGTATCCAGGTTTGATCCATGAGACACAACATCTCAATGAATCCTGCCCAAATTTCTTCTTGGGATTATATCTGCACATTGCCCCACCTCTCACCTGGAGGTATAGATGTATGTAATCCCTCTACCCTTCTGGCTCGAAATTTCCCCCTCCTGGAGGTCTCTGCTTGAGTGGAATATTCCACTCGGTATCCTCTTTTCTTATCCAATTGTGGTTGCTCCACAAACTTCTAAGACTGCTTCTAAGGCTGCATGTTGAGAGATAATTTCTCCCTCTCAATCACCAAGTCACTAACCACTAATTTGCTCCTCAAAGCCTTGCTTGCATCCTCAACCTTGAGAGCATATAGATTCTTGAATCTTGAAGCGATCTGCTTCACCTATCTCATGGCTATGTGTTTAAGGAAAACTTTTCATTTTCTAAATATCACCTCATAACCACGGTCTTCCAATACCGCAACAGAGTAAAAAATTTTCCTTAGGCATGGAACATACAAAATATCTACTAGCCTGAGAGGGGAGCTAGACTCCCTCTAAAAGGTAATTGTACCTATGTCGGTATAATTATACCTCTCGTCATCTCCAAACACTATGCTCTGTTGGAGGTCCTTCTCCTCCAAGTCACTAAAGAGATCTATCTTCCCTGTCATATGGAACGAGGCACCACTGTCTAAATACCACATGCATCCCATTATAGTGCTGGTCATGCATTCAATGAGAGTAAAATCAATCTTGAACTATGAAGCCAATGCTTCACCCCCTGCACTTGCAAGATCCTTCTTGCTTGCCTTCTTTTCTGGAAAATTTGAAGCATAGTGCCCATGCTCATGACAGTGAAAAAATCTAATCTTGGACATGTCTTTCTTGCTCGCTTCACCTTGGGATTTATTTCCCTTGGCCTTCTTTGCCTTACTGGCTAAGGCACAATATTCCTTTTCATCAGTCTTGGATGAGGATACATCCCTGGTATTGCACCTGAATTATCCTTGTACCATATTCGACCAAAGTCGCTCCCAAGCTGGTAACTTCTCCCTCCCATTCACCTAGTCATGGTAACTATGCCAACTCTTGGGAAGGCCTAGAAGTGCTAGGCTCACCAATTCATCATCTAATATGGTCACACCAAAACTTCCAAGATCATCTCGACATTGAGTGAACTTCGCCAAGTATGTTGGTACTGTCTCATTGCCCCTCCTTGATTTTCCTGAGCTTGTCCTTCAGCTCCAACTTCCTTTGGTCGATTTTGTTCTGAAACATATATGTAAATGCCTTCCACATTGCATATGGAGTCGCATTTTCATGGAGACTCGAGACAATGTTATATCGAACTCCCTCTAATAATATCCTCCTTGCCCTTACTACCTTATTTTTCCAATCATCAAGAAGAGAGGCGTCTACTGCTACGGGCTTGGGAATATCATTACATTAATGAATTCTTTCAACCTGTTGTCCTCCAGAACTGCCTCCATTATGTCTTTCCATGTGATATAATTATAAATTCCCTCAAGTGCATATTCCAATCTTAATCCATTGAAATCCATCTTAATCCACTTGTCGCTCCAAAGACAGTATCTGCAAGTTTGAATATTGTTCAACACAAAATCAATTTATTCTCCACTATTGTGATTCCTGGCCCTCTGATACCATGTAGAAATTATACAAACAATATGTATACCAATGGATTCAATCTGATTATGCAATATACTAGAGCAATACATTGAATCCTTCTATAGTTAATTTGCGGAAATTAAACACGATCGCACAATCACACCAAATAAGAGAAAGAAGAAAATCAATTGCACAACATCGATATTTTCCTGGGGAAAGCTTGCTGCTCAAAACCCCTCTATATCTATTTTATAATGAACCAAGGAATCATGAAACAATACAATGCACTCTTCTCAAAAGAGTCTGTTGCACTATACTGACTATCTCACAGTGATCTAGACAAAATCGGCCAACACTTAGCCAATTTCCTGCCTCTACTCAGCCTACCTTGCTTGCGCAATTATAAGAGAATTAAATCCCTATTATTTAGGAAATTCAAACTTCCAAAACTGCGCAATGCATCATGGGAAATCCTATGGTTGTATAATTGCATCTGGGCAGTT
This sequence comes from Pinus albicaulis, assembly GCA_034641835.2. Taxonomy (NCBI): domain Eukaryota; kingdom Viridiplantae; phylum Streptophyta; class Pinopsida; order Pinales; family Pinaceae; genus Pinus; species Pinus albicaulis. Next base: position 939,086,533 of record CM076578.1, read on the forward strand.
TGATAAAAATACAACTGATAGATAACATCCCTTTAACCTTTGTCTCAACTAGGTCTTCACCATAATTGACATGCATGCATCTATTAATAGTAAATCATCAGTCAATTTACAGATCACGGCATGTGAATTAAATCTGATTTAATTCACTTGACCTCTCACTAGTGTAACAATCAATTACAACTAGTTAGATTGACTTTAACTCACTCAATTGATTTAATTGATTTCTCATGCATTAAACTAATACACTAAGTCCAAATTGGACTCTAAAACAAATAGAATCACTCTACATTCCTCACCAACCACCCTCAACTTGAATTTCATGAGCTAACTGAGTCTACCACACTCAGTTAACTATTACAAGTGATTATGAGATAAAATTACAAATTATTGTCCAATTTATTTTAGGGATAAATAAATTTGACACTCATTTCTTCTAATTTAATTAAGAAATAATTAAATCAAAAGCCTCGCATGGTAGCCATTTATGGGTGCCATTTTCTGGATGTTGTTTCTGGATGCCAATTTCATTGTTTCGTGTTGCAAATTTCAACATGTTTGTGCACATAGGTGAAATTCACTTTAAATAAGGAGAGTTTGAAGTAGGATCATCATGATAAATGCCTAATTGGATATGCATATAGGATGATCAACATAGAGAGAAAACATCAATATTGCAGATGTAAGAGCACATAAAAAGTTATAGTGTAGATATGTAGATGCAATGATTGGCCCAAAGAGGCATATGCACAAGGATATAGTTTATGGCGCATGAAATATATTATGAAAGGTCATACATTTAAAGTAAAAGAGATAGATATGTGGTAGCTACAGAAAATAAGAGGTTGTGGTAGGATAATTGAGTTCGTCGGAATGCCAAAATATTAAGGTGAGCATTATATCTCGACAAATGAAGATGAAAATCAAGTTTCCCTTGAGTGTGAGAGATATATATTCAATTTTTTCAAATTGGAACCAAGAGGAAGATATATTATCCTATAAATATAGTTTCAAAGGAAATAATTACACTTTGAGGAAAAGACAAAGAATATTTCTAAAATTGTTTATATTAAGAATATAGTGTGGTGAACTAAGAACATGGAGAGGAGGAAAAAATCAATTGATTGATGCAAGAAGAGAGTTGAGAGTTGAGTGATTTTATGTTGGATATTGTGAAGTACAAGTGAGATAAATTTCTTTAATGGAATTAACAAATTGAAACCATGCAAGAAGAAGCACGAGAATGTGATTTGTTTGTTGAGGAGAAAAACTCAATGGGTGTTTATTCTATATGAGAAATTGAATCTTTTGAAAACTTATGGGAAATATAGTATATAATATATTTTAATCCTAAATCTAATTACTGAGTAGAGTTTTGTAACTCAATTATCATGACTGTAAATTCATCTTGCATTTTTTTGTGTTATTTTGCTTTTCTATAATTATTGAGAATGATTTAAACCAATGCAAAGAGCCTTTAGTTATTTTCCTATCGTGACACAACAGTGGGATATTAATGACCCTTAATATTACCCCATTATTCATGTGTAGGGTCCTAGCATTATATTCATGAATTAAGCAATATTTGAGGTCTAGAAATGATTTCCTAATATTTTTTCTAATTTCCATTTATTCTTTTAACCCCTCAACGTAATGTAAAGTACTTAGTTGATTCAGATTATAAACAATGAAACGTCCTTATTATGGTGAATTGTGACTATCTTAGTGTTGTGTAGGTAAATGCCCTCTACGGATAGAGGTGATCCCTCTAGCCCTAGGGTGACTCTAGCAGCAAGAGGACATGCTAATATGTCGATTCCTAGTTAATGAATGAAACTGAGTTGGGATAGATGTCCTACCTTTGCTCCAATGCAATTATCTTAGTTGTGGCATCAGTCTCCAGATCTTTGTCCCGACACGTCACGGTCCTTCAGCGGTGGTACTCAGGTACCTGCACAAGGATCAGAGAATGATAGCAGCATACGAAACAATACTTGCATTCATAACTATCTAATTGGTCAAGGAGAATTAAAAGTATTTCACAAGATTAATCATATCAAATGCAAAATGGGAACCAAAACATTAGTCATGTCTTAATAAGAAGAGAGAAAGAGTTTACAACCAAAAGAGCCTTGACGTTGCAACCTCCTTCAGTGAGTCCAGTCAAAACGCGTCCCGAGCAATCGTCAAGGAATTGGACTTGGCGAGGCAATAAGCCTAGGCTCTCTCTCAACAATAGGTATCTCTCTACTCTATCTCACATCAGCTATATCAGAGTACTCATCTATTATACAAAAATTTTAGCTAGTTGCATCTATATAGAGATTTATTTATAGGAGAGGAGGAGGAGGTTGGGATCCCTCATATGGTGGAAGGAAGGCCTTATCCTTTGGGAGGTTACTCAAATGTAGGAAACAAGAATCCAAAGGAAGATTTTTGACATTATTCAATCGAAAAAACCATGCTGACTCCGCTCACGAAGTGGTTGTGAATGGAAACTTCGCTTCTATTTTAAAAAAAAATTTGAAAACAACTCAGCACGGGTAGTCCACTGAGACAGAGCGCCAATGGGTGCGAGGCCTAGTGCTAATTTCTCTATGGGCGCGAGGCCATAACTGCCTGCCAGCGCCGAGCCAAAATCATATGTTTTTGATAGTCTTCTCCATGAATAGTTAACAGAGGAAATTTTCTTCTCATGGCAAGGGATGCAATGACACTTTTTGCAAGGCATGACACTACATAGAAGTCACAAAAATTGTCCTCCAATGTTCGGGATGGGGATTGTAGGGACGGTGAAAAAAAAATTTGTAACAGATGGCCCCTAAAGCATGAGGTCTGAGAGAGAGGGAGGAGTTAAATGCTTTACGAGAATGCATTCAAAACAAACACCACCGTTGGAATACCTACAAGTACAAATACAACTAGTATCTCTGATACATGAACATGTGGCATGGGCGCATTCATCCATAATATAGTACATATAAAACAAGATCTGAGGTATGGATGCAACCATCCAGCATGAAGGATCAATAAATATACTCGGGTATGGTTCCAGCCATCCAATCAAAAGAGTCATGCATATAGTCATGATAAACCAAAATATCCCACAGCCTAGATTTTATCAAACAAAATCCAGGGTCTTGCACTCCATCTCGACCCGAACAAGTACAAATTTAAGCATGTGAATATGTGAGCTGAAGTCAAACATGAAAGAAATTCACCTGATTACCAGCCAATGGTGTAAGCTATTAATAGGCATGAGCAAAGATCTAGCATCGAACACCTGCAAAATCACTCGATCGAAGGCCAATGATGAGGATCTGTCATCAAATGCGAAGAACTTTCCATTGAGGCATGTAAGCTCCAAGGTACCAGAAGTGAGTCTCTTGATCAGCTTCCTGGATAATGAGTTGAAGTCGACAAGAAGTGACATAGTCAAAGGTGGGCCATAATGTTTCCCACATCATCGACACAAGACAGAGGAATATGATGATAGTGAATCAGGACCGAACATAGGATCAAAGGGAGGTTTAAAACTGCAAAAGGAAACTTCTCTTCAACATATCAGCAACATGACTCCAGATTTTACAGTATTTGACATCAAGGGATTTGAGGTCATGATGATGTGGCAAAGAGTATATGAGAGGTCAAAAAATATTACCCAAACCCATGGAGGAAAAAATGATGAAATGAGATGTCCCCAACCCGACACGAATGTAGATGAGTGTCATGTTCAAGAGCGACATATTGTCGACACAAATGAGAATTGGTTCCATCTTCCCCCACCATTGTTGGCGAGTACCCCAATTATTTTTGGAAACAAGCTTGAAGGGGATAGCATATGCTTTTCATGTAATTTTTTCCTTCGGAAAAATCCATCCTAGTACATTTTACGAGCCCTAGGAAGGAGGAACTCGGTTACGTCATGGTGATAGTTTTCGTTGTCATTTAATTTTTAACGAGCCAGACAAAGGAAGAACTTGGCATCTTTTCATGTTTAGAGAGTTTTAAAAGAAGTGGAAAAGAAAACTCCAACAAGTCCCTTTTCATAAGTAGTCTCACAGATCTGAAAAGGTAGAAAACTATGTCTGAGAGAACCTTTTAGTCGTGATAGGCTAAGGTATTCCTTTTTCATAAATAATCTATCCCAGCCCGAAAAAGGGGTAAATGTATACTGGGTAGATATTGTTTCGTAGCTTTTTAACGAGTTCAAAAAGACAAGAGTTTCGGAAATATTTTTAATTTTTGAGAGTCATAAAAGAGCATTTTACCGAAAAAGTATAAAAGACAACTCATTACTTATTGCCATTAAGTTGAGGACCTGTTGCTGCACAAGAGATGCACGTAAAACCCATTTTTCGAAATAAAATAGCAAAATAATCGAAAAATATGCTTTAAAACCTAATTAGGGTTCTAAAAAGGTTATAAAATGCCAAAAATGGTAAAAAATAAATTACTTTTCACTTTTACCTCTTGTGAGCAATTTGTTACCCTTTTTCACTATGATTTTGTGGATCTGACAGTGGGCAATCCGGATGGTCAATCACGAATCCATCTATTCCAAGTAAGAACCCATATCCTTCCCTACATTTTGATATCATTTTCATTACCTGCAACCTATTTTTTAGATCTGTGGGGAGAGTTTTGTAAAAATTAGGGTGCAGCGGTCGGCGCGGGTATCCGGCACGAACTCGTGCCACCCGGCCTTAAATCCAAATGGGGGCACGCCAGTCTGCAGAAAAAATTCAAAGCTTGTAATTTCAATAAGTAAGCCCAATTTAAACACTTCAAAAGCATTTTATTTGAATAATGACAACCATATGGATGGTTTTACAAGTGCGAAAGAAAAAAATGGTGATCGAATGGGAAGAAGAAGAGCATAGTGAAGAAGATGAGGAAGCCATGGGAAATGTGAGATGCATGGAAGTTCTCAGGGACTGCGGGCTCAAGCAATTCTTCATGGAACCATGTCTCAGAGCTCAACCAGAGCTATTACAGTACTTGATCAGTGTCTGGGACATTGATCAGGAAAGATTCATCATTCGTGATTAGGAACTGGAGATTGAGGTCTCAGATATTTACTTCATAACTGGGTTGTCGTGGAGGGGGGAAATACCAATCCTGACAGGCACTCAGCCCACAATGGAAAACATGATCATGGTTATCAACAGAGTGTGCCGAGGAGCATGGAAAGGATCCAAAAGCTGGAAGGTGGATATCCAAACCATTCCTGATCTGGCACTCGGAGTAGTGCTACACACCATTACGTGAGTTGTTGGAGTCCATGCTCCACATGAGGCCACAAAAATACAATTAATTCTTGTAGTAGATTGCATGGCACCAATGCTTACAACTGGGCAGAGGCAGTAACAATCATCATAAAATGCCAGTTGAAAAAATGCAAGAATGGTAAGCTGAAGCAGTTCGGTTATGGGTCCATCTTGGTACCTTTCATCTTGGAATGGTTACCAATTTTCCAACGTCAGGAAATGATAGTTCTGACACCACCAGCCCAGGAACCACGGATGGTCCATTAGGAAGCTTTATTGCCAAGATCAAGGGGCAATCAACAGATGTCCTAGAGACCGGAGTTCTTTGAGTGGCTCCACCAAAAGCTGATTATCCTGGAGTACTGGCCCTATTCAGGCACGGAATTCACCGGTGATGCAGATCTCCCACTCCTAGAAGGAGAGGACTGGGATGAAGCATTGGGTAAGACTCATTTTTTATTTTGATGGGTATTATGATTTTTTTTGTTATGCATGTTTTGACATTAATCCAAGTAATTGCATATGTCGGCCCAAAAAGACCTACAGGCATGTTTCTGATAGCACGGAGGATTCCTCTTGACTTTGATGTGGCCCTGCATGGTGAGGGAGGCGAGGAGGAGGAAATCCTACGCAATTTGGAGGGTATCTCCCGTGGGATCCCAGACTATACGCGATTCAATGATGTTCCTCGCGCATACTAGAGACACACTGCAGGGTGTCGAACCATGTTCACCGCTTATTGACATGGCTTGTACGGGCAGTGGCGTCCTATCATGAGCATCATGCTGACTAGACACCTAGGCTTTTATTTCCGCATATTTTTTGAGAGACATGATGTCTCAAGATGTAACCGAAACATACATATTTTTTGAACTTATGATGCACATGGACGCAAACACTCGATATATATATACATCTATTTTCCTTTATGTATCTTGTCATGTGATGATGATGTTTTACAAATTACGCAAATGTCTATCTAATACAATATTGGCTATTGTATTAGTTAACGCATTCATTCGTCTAGGAATATGTTTATATGTAATGTAATCAAAATGTATTTCTAGTAAAAGAACACGCAAATATAACCTTAAGATGTGATGATTTCTAACAGAATAATGCCCATTAAGCTGAAGAACAACAAGCTATGATTCTAGGTTAACAATAAATGCACGAATGTGGAGAGAAATGGCCTTGGTTAATAGTTCAATAATAGCACTATATTCAGTGACATTGTGTGTGGTTCATCCTAGACAGATACCTTGAATGTCTATCAACTCACCAACAGGATCATAAATCACCCAGGCTGTTGAAGATAGGTTCTGGGTATTGCGGGAAGCACTATCCACGAAACTGACATAAGAGGTAATAGACATTTGCATAATAAGCAACGATCCAATAAGCGGGAAAACTCTCACAAAGAACATCAAGCCAAAAATGTACAAAAATGAAAAAACACCTATGTACAAAGAAACGTGCATGAAAGACTCATGCATAGTACTTTTTAAGATACAACCCATTTCTGGGTTGATCCAGAGGATGACCTTCATAATCAATTAGCTCATAAGCCATGTTCTGTAAAATGATCTTAACAATGTAGGGCACATGCCACATGGGTTGGAATTTTCCTGCCCCCAGTTTATTGTGAGCTTGGTCGTACAGGAGGACGAGGTCCCCTTCTATAAAGGAACAAGGGGAAACTGACAGGTCAAAATGAGCTTTGACCCGCTTTTCTATGCTTCTATGACCAGAGCAGCAAAGCGATGAGTTTCATCAAGCCTCTCTAAATATAGAAGATTATCTTCTTCTAGCGAAGTATTCGACAACAATTCAACAACTATTTTGAGAGAAGGAATTTCACATTCAATTGGAAGGGTAGCTTCCATTCCATAGACAAGATGGAATGGAGTGAATCCTGTCGCATCCTTCACTGAGGTTCGGTAAGCCCAGAGAGCTAAAAACAACATGAGATTCCAGTTCAATTTGTGCATCCCAATCATACGTTGAATCATAGTGACAATAAATTTTTTCACAGTTTCAACCTGGCCATTGGCCTGAGGGTAGTACAGTGTTGAGTTCTCATGACGCAGACCCAATTTAGAAGTCAACTCAGGCACCATGTGATGATGAAAATGAGAATCATGATTGGTAACAATGGCTTGAGGGACACCAAACCTAGTAATGACATGATTGAATAGAAACTGTGTTGTTGTCTTACCGTCAGCCGTAAGTGTAGGCATTGCTTCGGCCCATTTTGTGAAGTAGTCCATGGCTACGATAATATAAGCATGCCCCATGGTTGAGTGAGGGTTACACATCATAAAATCGATGCCCCACTTCGGAAAGGGACCAATGTTAATGACAGGGTGAATATGGGAAGGTGGCGCGCGTATCTTACGCTGATAGATCTAGCAAGCATGGCACTTACAGACAGCAACAATGCAGTCTTTAAATATGGTGGGCTAGAAATAACCAACACAAAGAATCTTCTTTGCAGTAGCATATCCAGGCATGTGATCGCCACAGGTGCCATAGTGACAATCATTCAGGACCTTTTCAGCCTCCTCGAGAGTCAAACACCGGTGGAGAATGGAATCAACTCTGATGCAGTAGAGAGTATCTCCAACTATGTGATAGGGTTGTGATTGATGACATATACATCAACGAGCATCCTTCGTCAACTTAGATCGGAAGGTGTAAGTCTGAAGATATACGCTGATATCATCATACCAAGGATCGAGGGTGCTAATCAGAAAAATCGTGTCATCTGGAATGCGTTCCTCAGAACCAGACGGAGCAGAATCAGAAGGGAGAGAGCAGATCAAATCGGCGAAAACCAATGATTTCTTCGACTTGGCGATAGTGAACTCCAAATCAAAATCTTGGAGGATGATAATCCACTTCAAGTATTTACCCCCTAGCAATTTATGAGTCAATATGTAAGTCTTAGGGTTGCAATCAGAAATCACGGTCACTGTGCGCAACAGAATATAGTGACGAAAACGTTGAGCTGCTTGAACAACAACCAACGCCAACTTCTCGACATGTGCATATCATGTCTCAGTATTGAAAATATTGTGACTTAGATAATAAATGGCATGCTCTTCACCATCATCATCATCTTATACCAAAACCATGGCATTCATACTAAATTCGGTAGCCAAATAGAGGGAGTAATCACGATGATAATTTGGAGGACACAACAGAGGAGCATTGACCAGCAACGTCTCCAGTGCATCGAAGAACTTTTGGGTGATCTCATCCCAGAGGAACGAGACACCTTGCTTCAGTAATCACGTAAATCCTTTGGCCACTTCAACATAGTTAGGTATAAAATGATGCAGGAAGTTAGCTTTCCCCTGTAGACTCTGCAGCTGATGTAAGGAGGAAGGAGAGGGGAGATTAACAATAGATTCAAATTTGAGTGGATCCAGATGAATCCCGTATTTGGAGATAATAAACCCTAATATTCTACCGGATTCAACGCAGAAAACACATTTATGTGGATTGAGCCATATTGTTATAGCGTCGAAAGCGAAGAAAAATCTGACGAAGATGATCAGGATGGTCTTTACGCTTAGCCGAATGAGCCAGAAGGTTATCTAGATAAGGTTGAACAATGCACTTGATATCGTGGAAAGAATATGAGATTGCACGTTGAAATGTAGCCCTAAAATTTAAGACCGAAAGGGATCTTTTTATAGGCGAAAGTACCCCAAGGATAGATAAAGGCGGTCTTGTGTTGATCAGCCAGAAGAATGTTAATCTGGTTGTACCTAGAAAATCCTTCCATAAGGGAAAAAATCTCACTCCCAGCACAATCATCAACGATCTAGTCAATAAAAGGAGTGGGATAATTATCCTTATGGCAAGCACGATTAATTTCATGGTAGTCGACACAAACCCGAATGGTACCCTATTTCTTATCCACGGGAACAATATTGGAAACCCATTCTGTCAAGGGAATCGGATAGATAAAACTAGCTTTAAGAAAATTTTCAACTTCTCCCTTAATAGGGGCTGCCTTTCTAGGGTGCACAGGACGAAGACGTTGGCGAACAGGCTTCACACCAGGATAGGTAGGAATCTCATGAACCACTATACTTGGATCAATGCTGGGAATTTCTTCGTAATACCACGTGAAAACTTCGTGAAACTCGTGCAAGAGACTATTATAGACCTCGATCTCATCGGGATAATAAGTCACCCCAATATGGATGTTCTTGACAACCCCTGTTTAACGAAGATGTCGATAGGCATCTTTTGTGTGACGTTGCCCAAGTTAACTTCCGTGAAGACTTCATGTGTCAGGATTTGCGTTTGAAGCAGAGGAGAAGGAACTTTAGAAGTGAACCTCTCAAGACAAGTAGACATGGCCCCAAGGCTAGGCATGAATGAGGAACGATGATGACTATCATCCCAAGGAGGATACTAATGAGACATAGTTTCCACGATGACTTCATCGGAAGGAAATATCTCTCTTAAGGGATTGAATGATTCTGAATTGTCAAGCCAAGGGGATTGAGAATAAGTGTCAAGAGACATACTCAAAGGAGCATGATCAAGATTCGGAGGATCCGAAACTGAAATAAGTTCACAATAATCAATCTCGATCAGACTTAACAACATCGAATCTCCAAATGAATCAATCTGCTCAGGTGAAGGGATGATCCATAGATCAAAATACCTGGAGAGAATATTAGCCTTAACAGTTTTGGGTGGAGGAAGAGGGAAAATACCCATGAGGGCGAGATATTTGAAGAGACCCAGCCCTATGCTCTCATAAGGTGTAGGAATTTGATCTACGTATGGAACATTTCCCTCGGAAGATGAAGTGAAAAAATACAACTGATCGACAGTGACGATCTTTCCTTCATGTGGAAATCACAAAACATGAAAGAGAGTGGATGGAACGCATAGCATGGCGTGAGTCCAATTACGACCAAGGAGAATATCGTAATTGAGCTTGGCGTCAACTACTTCAACCTTGATGTTAAATTTCTTCCCTTCTAGAGTAATCGGTAAACTGGCAAGAACACCAAGAGGTTTAGATTCCCTTCCATAAAACACTTCTGGAGCATTTGGAGATGAATTAATTGTTGTTGAACCAATGGCTTTCCAGCAGGTAGATGACATGACACACGTCGACACACCCTCGTCCATGACTGCTCGATGGATATTCATTCCATTAATCCCAACTTGGATGATCAGTGCAAGTTGGTGAGGGAGACATGGGATGAAATTCTCCAAGTCGAAAGTGATAAGGCTTGAATCAGCGGGATCAAACCCACCGATGGCATATAACAAAGAGTTATGTTAGGATTGTAAGAAGACTTATGGAGTACACCTTTGGAAGGTGGCCGGACAACGGGTTCAGTACTAGGCCTTTCAATCTAAAGAGGGCCAAAAGCAGGCGGAGGAGGAGGACCATCAGCAATCTCTTTCCCCACTGCCTAACATGATTCATTATAATCTTTCATTCAGGTATAAATAGAGATAGATGCAGTATCGTTCATCATGAAAACTTGAGAGCCAAATGGGGTAGAGGACTGAGGTTACTCTACCAACTGGGTCTGTTGTGACGGAAATGGTTTTTTGAGAACAGTCGGAGTGACTTGGGTGCCTTTGAGCAATCGAATCACTTTGGCTCGTCAGGGATAGTCCTTGGTGTAGTGCTCTTCATCACAAATCAAGCAAGGGTACTTTAGCTTACGTTATGAACCATCATCAGCACGATATTTCTGAGAATCCTGTTTCGGGGTATCGACTTTGGCCTTACCTTTACCCCTCTTTTTACCCTTGGAAGTTTTATCCACCAGATTGGCCTAAATGGCATTCACTTCCACGGTTTTAATATAATTTGGGATCGTCTGAGAAACAATATCATTGGAAGGAATAGATTTTTTCTTCCAAGGATTCGAAGGAGAAGACTTCTGAGAAATATGTGACATGAAACCGATGATACCGTCGACGGATGGCATCGCCAATTCTTTGGAATTTCTAGGTCTATGAGCATCAGGCAAGAGTTCATACAATTTTCTAGACTGAGAGTACACAATATCAAGGTACTGGGCATGAGAAATGGCTTGTTCCTCAGTAATGCATGCCCCCATAGTAATGTCCTTAGCAATTAGAGCAACGAAGGAGGTAGTAAACCAATCAGTTCGAATTTGATCAGGAATTTCAAACTTGATTAGATGACAACAACATCTCCGTTCATGAATATGATCAGAGATATGGGTAGCTCGATCTTGCTTCAAGGATGTGAGGAGGTGCATCCCGGTTTCATACCAAACCGGTAACTGAAAGTGCGTGAGAAATTCCATGGCTAAAGAGTTGAAATCTTAGAAGACACCACGAGATAATTCGATGTACCACTTGGCAGCGGCACCAGTAAGAGTCCGTTGGAAAAGATGGAGTCGGATAGAATCATCAACCCAAGAGTTATAGGAACACCAAAGATGGTATTTCATAACATGCGCTTGGGAGTCTTCTCCACACTTTCCCTAAAATTTGGGACAATTTCCAGGAATTTTGGTTGGAACTAGAGGCCAATATGGATTATGAAGGATTGGATTGTTCATCAACTTCGACACATCGGGTAGTTCCAACATAGCGAGGAAAGGTAATTGAGTATTGAAAGGCATTACAAGTTATTGATAAAGGCCAACATTCAGATTCCACCCAGGTTGAGATAAATTATGCCCCCATATGTTTTGTCCTAGAGGATTCTGTCCATAGGGGTTATAAGCCTAAAATAACTGCCCATACATGGGTTGAGGACCAGGATATTGATTTTGAGCATATCACTAAGGTCCTTTCTGAGCAACATATGACTTTGCTACGGAATGAAAGCGGTGCCTTGAGGTGCATTATACAAAACTTGAGTTTGACCTGGCGGAATATATGCAGTTCCTTGAGGAGCATTGTATACCATCTAAGATTGACCTTAAGGGATGTAAGAAACGCCTTGGGGTGCACTATATACGACCTGATATTGACCTAGAGGAAGATAAGTGGCGCCTTGCGACAGAATGGGCTTCCCCTGGGGTGTAGGTTGACCCAGATACTGAGGTTGGGCAGGTTGTCCCTATGGAGCAGGTTGGCCTGGATACTGAAGGCCACCAGGTTGCCCTTGTTGAAAAGGTTTCCCTGATGGTTGGTATGGGCTAGGTTGTCCTTAAAGAATAGGTTGACCTAGCGCAGGAACATAGATTTGTCCTTGTTGTACAAAAGTTTGGCCTTGTTGAAGGTAAGGTTGATGTTGTTGCACAAAAGGTTGTCCCTGTTGTGGATAGATTTTCCCCCCAGGAACATAAGATGCACCTTGTTGAACATGAGAATGACCAACAGAACCAAAGGTTTGTCCTTGTTGGGCCGAAGGTTATCCTTGGAAGGGTTTTCCTTGTGGTCCATAGGGTTTTCCTTATGAACCGGAGGGTTGTCCCTGCTGGATCGAAGGTTGTCCCTGAAAGGGTTGTCCTTGTGAACCAGAGGGTTCTCATTTTTGGTATGTGAACTGACTGGGATCAATTGGAGGTGGATAAATGGGATTACTGTATACATCATAATGATGTGGAGTATTTCCAAAATTTTCTAACTGCTAAGAACCCTGAGGGGTAGAATCCTGCTACTGAGGACCCTGAGAGGTAGAATATTGTTGTTGAATGGCCAACAGATACACATAAAATGTATAACTGCTATGAATGGAAGTAGAAACCATAGGTGCAGTCCAAGTAGCTGGTATTTCCACAACACGAGGTTGTGATCCCCAGTGGAGTTGCCAACTTGTTGTGTAGGTAAATCCCCTTTGCGGATAGAGGCAATCCCTCTAGCCCTATGGTGGGTCTAGTAGGTATCATGGGATTGATAAAGATAGACCTATGGACATCAGAAGGCCCCGATTATGACAGAGTCATACTGATAACTAGTGCAGACGAAACCACACAGACAGTGGGTCGAATAGGAACAGACGTAACTATTGTAGAGGTCATAAGATTCGAAGGTGATGCCCCCGATACCAAGATAACCGAGCTCAAAAATAATTTTACATATCGGTCCATATTGGATTTTTATACAACGATTGAATGCCAAAAATGATCTGACTCAAAGTTTGATAACCAGGTGGGAGAGACACTGGTTATGAGGAAGGTTGATCTAGGACATAAGGAAAGTTATCCAAAGGGAGCTGATATTCTCCTGTAGAAACATAAAGCTCTTCACTACTAATGGGACTCGAAGAATCCATGTGAGATGAAGATATTTTATCATGAAAAAGATGAAGAACAGTGTCGAGTAAGGCAGTAGCTAGTAAAGGTGATTCTGAAGTAAGAGGAGGGAATTCTTCCTCATTCTCAAAACCAAACCAAGCATCTTGAGGTTGCTAATTTATATCAAATGGCTCGTCAAGAGGGTATTGGGTAGTGAGAGGTAAGATACTTGGAAGGAGGGACTGCCAGAAATCAACAGACCTAGTGGCTTGAGACACTTCCGAAAAAACTTCAGGAGAAGGATCACCACTAGGGGGTAATGAAGAGGACAACGAAACTGGTGGTTCCACCACTATGACACTATTTCAAAACAGAAAGGAAATGAGATAGAGGATTCGAGGCTTCAATACCAAACACTAAGGAACTACTAAAAACAAGCCAATAAAATATCTTTAACAGGCATGTGATCATATGCAGTTAATTTTATGACATTGAAACGAAACTTTGTTGTTTCATTTTTTAAGAGTCGAGAAACAGGCAAAGAATGACTCTAGTTACTTTCAGATTGAACGAGCATGAAATTGCCAGTGCTTGATGATGTTTTCACTTTTAGAGAGTCACGAAAATACCAAAATGACTACTCAGGTAATCTAAGCAAGAGGGTGTACCAAGTTTCCGTGAATTGCAATATACACCTTGGTCATCAAATGAAAGAGAAATGACCAAGGACTTAAAGTACGTGCAGGAAGTCTCCCCGAATGTTGTGTTTGGTGTATCATGGTTACAAGGCGGCAGACTCAACTTCCTATGGATAAAGTATTGCAACCTATGAGGGTCTCCCTTTAAATACGCGACGATACGGGGAGCACAAGTCTATGTTATTGTTGTCTAATGCTAGATGGCGAACGACAGCTACTAGGTTTAATGACGTCGGAACACGTCACTAGACTAGACCTATAAAATATGTGCGTTAGGTTTCAATGATTCCTTAGGTTGATTTAATTCATTTTAAGGTTGATCTTGAATTAATGTTGTGATTCAAGGCCTTACCGAATGTGATCTTGAATTCCTAAATGCACTCTACATGCAAAAGAAAATCATTTCCATTCAATGAATGCTAGCTAAGAAAAGGATAGGGATCTATGACAAAGTAGCAATCAATTGAATCACAAGAAGAATTTCACTAATGCATCGAATACAACCAAAGCAGAAAATGAAAGCTCTTTCCTACTTCACTAAGATCTACTAATGCAAAAGAACATTTTCATTTTCAATTTAAGTGAAAAAATGAAAATTTTGTCTTTTAGATGAATGAGGAACAAAATGCACTGTTAGACTAGAAAGAAAAATGAACACTATTTTTTAGCACTACAAATGTAACGATCTAAAACAAAGATATGAATGCAATACAAACATAAAACGCACTCAAAACAAGGATACACACTTCCAAGAAAACAAAGGGCTTTCGGACCGATTCAACGTGAAATGTAATCTATGCTCAAAGTGACGAATTGAGAGCTAAACAAAAATAAAGGTGATCATTCAACAAACCAAAGACATGAAAAACTGAAAGAAAGACTAAAACAATCAGTTAGCGAATTGAAATGACAAAGATCAAAGTGACTCGAACTTGACTCAGAAGGCTCAGTGAGGAGAGGGCTAAACAAACAGCACAAGGCACCTAGAAACCCTAGGGCTACAAACTCCACTGATAAGATAATGGAAAAAGAGCTGAGAATACCGAGACTACAGAGTTAAAACAATCTCAATGGACCAATTGGAAGGTAAAAGACCAATCCAGAGCCAAGAAACACTTGACAAAAACTCAGAAAAGAGGCCAAATTCAATCCTACAGGATTCGATGCGATTGTTTAGAAAATAAACATGCGCTAATCGGCATGATTGTTCAAAGAAAAGTAGCGTCGAGCTAGAAAACCATGGGAAAAAATAAAAGCCACTGAGCCTTGACACTCTGGAACTAAACAGGATGGTTGAAAACAGTTAGAAAAGTCAAGCAAAGTATAAAAACGAAGAAACGACCAAAGTCGACTTGACAAGCAAAACGCTCGACGAAGAACAAGACGAAAAACACACATTGATCCCCAGCGAAGTCGCCAACTTGTTATGTAGGTAAATCCCCTCTGTGGACAGAGGTGATCCCTCTAGACCCAGGGTGGTTCTAGCAGCAAGAGGACATGTTAATGCGTTGATTCCTAGTTAGTGAATGAAACTGAGTTGGGATAGATGTCCTACCTTTGTTCAAACGCAGTTGTCGTATCTATGGCAGCAGTCTCCAGATCTTCGTCCTCACACATCGCAGTCCTTCAGCAATGGTACTCAGGTTCCTACACAAGGATTAGAGAATGATAGCAGCATATGAAACAATACTTTCATTCATAACTATCTAATTGGTCAAGGGGAATTAAAAGTATTGCACAAGATTGATCATATCAAACACAAAATGGGAACCAAAACATCAGTCATGTATTAATAAGAAGAGAGAAATACTTTACAACCAAAAGAGCCTTGATGTTGCAGCATCCTTCAGCGGGTCCAATCAAAATGTGTCTCGAACATTCGTCGGGAAATTGGACTTGGCGAGAAAATAAGCCTAAACTCTCTCTCGACAATAGGTCTCTCTCTACTCTATCTCACATAAGCTATATCAGACTGCTCAACTATTATAAAAAATGTTTAGCTAGTTGCATCTATGTGAGAGAGATGTATTTATAGGAGAGGAGGAGGAGTTTTGGATCCTTCATATGGTGGAAGGGAGGCCTTATCCTTTGGGAGGTTTCTCAAATGTAGGAAACAAGAAGCCAAAGGAAGATGTTTGACATTATTCAGTCAAACAACCCATACTGACTCCACTCATGAAGTTGTTTGGAATGGAAACTTCGCTTCTATTTTAAAAAAATTTCCAAAAATAGCTCGGTGTGGGCAATCCACTAAGATAGAGTGCCAATGGGCGCAAGGCCTAGTGCTAATTTCTCTATGGGTGCGAGGCCATAACTGCCCACTAGCGCCGACCTAAAATCATATGTTTTCGATAGTCTGCTCCAAGAATAGTTAACAAATGAAATTTTATTCTCATGGCAAGGGATGCAATGACACTTTTTTCAAGGCATGACACTACATAGAAGTCACAAAAATGGTCCTCAAATGTTTGGGATGGGGATTCAGGGACGGTGACAAAATGTTGTGTAACACTTAGTGATACAAGTAATTTTTCGGTATAATGAACGCATAATATAATAATGCATACCTCAAAATAATAAATGACAATAATCATGGTACCACCAACATTATAAGTGCTCCTCACTATGTTGTTGGTATCACTACAATGATCAATGGATCATGACCATGTATTATTCCAAAGAAATAAAATATATAAAACACATATATATGTATTTATTTATTTCAAAAACAACATAATAAGGCATACATATATAAAATTTATAAGCATAACTTAACATGTACATTAAGTTTATTATAGTATTCCCAAATGGGGAAATGCAGCAATACATGCATTAAAAACACATTTTTCAGAAATGTATGCAATAATAGTTAAATTCAGCCCATGGATCCATTCATTTATACATTATTACATCCAAATACAAAAGGATATCTGAAACAAATCATGGTAGCTTAGTTTAAAAAGCCTCCCAAGCCATTGTTGCTCAAAAATCATGCAAAAAGAGGGGCTACAACCATAAAATAAGCTGGAAATACCCTGACAACGTTATTTTATTACTCCTACAACAGCAGCAAGTTGTAAATCAGAATTAGAGCTGCTATGTGCATAAAAATTCAGATCTATATCAAATCCATGCACTATACAGGCTCCTCTAATGAACCCCCTTGGGGTTTTCAGCAAAACACCATGTACAAAGTGTAGATATGAGATCTAAGATTGTAGATCTATGGGAATATTCAGATCTGGAAAGTGGATCTGATCAGATATGAATAGTAGAATGATCTCCTCCAAAATATCTCCAAAGTGAAGGGAATATCCCCAACACTTAGCAAATCAACTCTCCAAATGGTGCACTGAACCACCCTGCAACTGCTACTTCAAAAATTACGTAGATCTGGATCTCCTCTACACTGTAGGGATTAAAATATAGTTGGCCTGTAGCCAAGATATGAAAATGAAGCTCAATGTCTTCAATACTGACCTCCCAATGGAGTAAAAACCTCCTCCACTGAAAATGAGTACTAAAATGGCCTAGATCTGAAGATCTAGTCTCCACTTGTTGTAGCTTACTGAAACAGACAAACCCTCAACAAGATCTGCATTTTCAAAGGAATATGAAGCTTGGCCTTAAGCCAGATATTGGACAATATGGTGCAAGACTCATCCAAGAGCTACTCAATGTAAGAGGTGGGCTTCTCGATCAGGAACACCATGTGCTAAACAACACTCAGATCTAAAGATCTAGTCTCCACTTGCTACAGCTTACTGAAATAGAAAAACCCTCAATAGGATCTGTGTTTTCAAAGGAAGATGAAGCTTGGCTTTAAGCCAGATAGTGGACAATATGGTGCAAGACTCCTCCAAGAGCTACTCAATGGAAGAGGTGGGATTCCCGATCAGGAACACCCTGTGCTAAAAAACACTCTATCTCAACTAAACATCCATAGAAAGAAATATCTCTAAACAGACCATATATCAAAAAATCATAATCATAGGCTAACCCCATATTGCTTTCATTCTCTTCCTTATAAAAAATGTGAGCTTTCTCACCTTGGGTCCCACTCATTAGGGTTTCCATCTTCATGCAATGAATCTCCCTCCAAAACTACGTTGTCCCATCATCCATAACAGCGTTGTTGGATTTGGTCAACCTTGACTGTATCTTCATGCAATGTCCTCTTCCACACTCAAGGTGGCTTTATTCTAACTATCTAAACTGATCCATATTCCCACTAGGTTGTCTTCATTAATGTTCCACATCCTCCATACTAGCTTTGTTGACTTGGTCAAACTTGACTTTGTCCACATGTATTTAGCCTTTATTCACACATGAAGGTGTTTTAACTAGCTATGAATATGATCCCTTTTCCCATTAAGAGGGATTTTATTTATTCTAAAAATATTTATGGGCCTCCCTACCCATTTATTCATCTAACTATGTGTTAAGAGAAAAATTAATATTCCAATTAGCTACATGCTAATTTAGGAATATTACAGTCCTCCCCTCCCAAATTTTTCTTGTCCTCAAGAAACTGTAAGGATAGAATTGAATAGCCTCTCCTCTTCCTCCTGTAGCATCCTCAAGTGATAAATTCTTCCAAAGAACAAGATGCTCTTTCAACAATATGCCCTCAAGTTGTTCCTCCCATGTGTAGAAGTATGCCTTTGGTGAAACATTCCAATGTCTCTCATCATGAAAAAGTGGGATATCCATGGAAACAACTATATGTGGTCTAGAGGCCTTCTTGAGGCATGGAATCTGAAATATATTTGGAATCATCATCCCCATGTGAAGCCTCCATCCCCAATCTATCATCCACAAAAAGTGAGTCACCCTCCAACATGGTAACTCCTGAAACATCTCCTCCACCTTAGGCTCCTGCAAAGATGGTGGGCTGCATAGTTGAATATGTGCGACTAAAATTTCCATCCCACATTGTTTTTCTCTCCACTTATGATATGTATGAGGTTGCTACTAATCTTGTGTTGAAATATTATGGTCTTCAATAATGACCCAAGTCACCCCACCAATCAAAACATCCATGAAGTGCCTCTCCCAAGAACTCAAGTTGTGCCAAATGGCTCCTCCCACATGAAGACAAGAGGTGTAGTGTGGAAATCATGGTTTTCCCATGGTTTCTCCTAAAACATGCAATATATAAAGTATGGAGAATCATACTCCCAATGGGCACCTTCAACTCTTGTACCACTCTCCCAACAAAGCCTCCCATAAACATAAGAACATCATCAATATATGGAAGTAAAAACAAATGAAAACAAATTTCCACATGACAACCAAGAGGTGGATCATAGTTCCTCATATGGAACCAACACAGTGCATCCCCTGCTTACCTCAAAACAAAGAATAAAAAGTGCCCTTCTAGCCACGTTTTTTCTTCCACAATCATCCTACAAGATAGGATCATGAAGGTAAAATGTGGTGTCAATGGTGCACACCAAGAATCATGTGGCCTCCTCCACAAACCACCAATATCATGGCCATCATCAATGTTGAAAATGGCCTCAATTACATCACAATACCATACAAAAGAAGGAATGACCTTCCTTGGTACAACATGTTGCTCATATAAAGTAAATGAGTACAAGTCATAATGCAAAATTGTACCTTCCCTACTATGTAGTAGGGTCCTTGAGCTGAAATGGATCAACTGAAAGCTCTCCCTCACTCTCCATGAGTAGGGAAATGGTTGTGACAACCCCTCCATCGTCATCTGGGCTATGCATCTCTCCACATGCTGGTATACATCCTGCTGAATTCCCTCCCAAGTGAACTTCTCCATCAAGGAATGATATGCATCAAAGTGCATGGAAAGAAAGTCCACATGTGTTGCATGTAGCAACTTCTCCTTGAGCTTAGAAGCTCTAGTTAAGAAGACTCTGCCATAAGAATAGATGACCTCATCATCCACCATGTATCTATCATCTCCCTCCAAGTCATCAAGAATCATGCAGGCACCAAGATCCCTGGAGTACTCTACCAAAATTTGAGACCTCCAGTATGGATCAATCCTCCTAAGAGACAACACTAAAGATCTGAAATGTGAAGCTCCCCACATGTTGTTGTCTTTTCCTTTGACATCCCTCATGCCAAAGTCATCAATCATAATGCTGCTAAATGTGGTAGATCCCTTCCAAAGTGGAAGTACCTCCTGATCCTCCAAGGCTAAGGAGTAGCCCCTTTACACCATGATAGTGCCATCTCCTACTCCTGCAATATCATGCAAAGTATGGGACAAGATCAGCCCATACTCTCTCAGTAACAACCAAATCAACAACCGCTCTAGTTGCCTCCCTACACCATGATCATCATATAAATCTTGGAGCAACAACATGATATTTGATATGAAAGATATCACATCACCCCAATACATCAAAACTCGTTGCTGCCATATGATGCAAGTGTCATGACAAAGACCATCCACCACCCTACTCTTTGAAATAGAATGTGTCATATGACGAACAAACTCTTTCAAGAGTAACCAACGCAGTATTTCCTCCTGCTGCCCGGTATCATAAATCTACAAGTGGCTTTCCAACCTCTTGCTCATCAACATCACCCATCTAACCCATGGTGCGTGTTTATCATCATGTCCAAAAGTGGCATTCCTCCAATGATGAATACCATCCTCCAAAATCAGATTTCCTGGGATGTTGAAATGCAATCTCCTAGAGATCTCCAAATGAATACCACTCATCAATGACCAAGTTGACCCCATAAGGATCCAAATAGGTGGTAGGCAAAAACCCCCCATCATGATGTGAAATTTTCATCATGAAATATCCATCACAACCATGAGAGATGTTATCCATCATAAGATGTCCTCCAACAACTATTTGCCTATCCTTTGTCATATATATGGGAAGGTCATTGGAATGCTCCAACAATGGTTGGGCCCCCAACTCATCACTACTACTCATCGACAACGCCTTTGATCTCCATGATGGTGCATCTACTGTCTTCAAATCATACTCTATGCTAAACACATAGTTTTGCATGGCATGGTTCAGGACAATACTCATCCCATCCTCCAAAAATCTACACTCCAACCCCAAGAGTTGTGTGCAACTCAACAATGATACAATAGGATGACTGTATATCTTTTTCTTGAGTAAATCAAGTCTGCCCATCACAATGAAATTTTGTTGCTCCAAATCAGCAATATTTTTTGACCCTTGGTCATGCAATGGCATATTCCCACAATCCTCCATATGATGTGCTGCAATAACAGGAAATGGAAACTTGTGCATACCTTGGTAAAACTTGGGAACATCTTGTACTGCTACAAGGGTTCTTTCCTCCGGTGTGATGGCTTCCCCAACTACTGATGATGATGGCTGCTCCTCTGCTCCTCTATGGCTTCATTAGTGCTAGTACAAGTCTCCTCCTCCTCATGCATCTCGTGAATAGTGATGGGACTCTATATGTCAAGAGATCAAGACTACTTTGCAAAGGTGCAAGTATATTTTCTCCTATTGTAAGTGCTCTTGTGGCAAGTGATGGTGAAGGCTTCTTCTCCTCTGATTTCTTCTTGTCAAACTTCTTGATCAACCTTTGAGTAAAATCTGCAAATGCAGTTACTCTTGCATGACTCAAATGGTTGAACCACCAAATGCTTGCTTCACCCTCAAGGTACAGCGCTGCAATCTCAACAGCTTCTTTCTCTACTACTGGATGTAGCAGGAAAAATGCATCCAATCTCATTGCCCAAGCCCTTGTTGTGCATGAGAATGACCCATCAAAATTAGACAATATAAATCTATTTCCCTTCTTCCTTCTATTGCTGCAAGGTCTCCTTTCTTCTTTGAGCTGAATGAACTGTGGGAGAGTTAGATTCTCCTTGAAAGCTCTAGGTTGAGACTTATATTCTGTAAGATACTCACTTAGAATCTCATGATCTAAGTGTTCTCCATATCTATGCCTCTTATCTTCAAAAGAAAAGGCCATAGCATGTTTCTTTGGATCTCTATGCAATACTGGATCTTCTTTTTGCTAATAGGAAGTACATGGACCTTCCTCATCTTGAAACCCTAACGTGGTTTCACTTCTTTTCTCCATTTTTATTTGCTTGACCTCCTTGGTGAGGTCCTTCTTAGATCTAAAAAGAGATGAGATAAAACTCATTCCTCCCATCATTCTAATATATTTCTCCTACTCTTCTTCTTCTTATAGTGTATTGGCTGAAAACTCACAAGCTGAGCTATAGATCATGCTCCGATACCACTGTAGTATTCCCAAATGGGGAAATGCAACAATACATGCATTAAAAACGCAATTTTCAGAAATGTATGCAATAATAGTTAAATTCAGCCCATGGATCCATTCATTTATACATTATTACATCCAAATACAAAAGGAAATATGAAACAAATCATGGTAGGTTAGTTAAACAAGCCTCCCAAGCCATTATTGCTCAAAAATCATGAAAAAAGAGGGGCTACAACCATGAAATAAGCTGGAAATATCCTAAAATCGTTATTTATTACTCCTGCAACAGCAGTAAGTTGTACATCAGATCTAGAGCTTTTATGTGCATAAAAATTTAAATCTATACCAGATCCATGCACTATACAGGCTCCTCTAATGAACCCCCTTGGGGTTTTCAGAAAAAACACCATGTACAAAGTGTAGATCTGAGATCTAAGACTATAGATATATGGGAATATTCAGATCTAGAAAGTGGATCTGATCAGATATGAATAGTAGAATGATCTCCTCCAAAAGATCTCCAAAGTGAAGGGCAGATCCCCAACACTTCGCAAATCAACTCTCTAAATGGTGCACTGAACCACCCTGCAACTCCTACTTCAGAAATTACATATATATGGATCTCTTTTGCACTGTAGGGATCAAAATATAGTTGGCCTGCAGCCAAGATATGAAAATGAAGCTCAATGCCTTCAATACTGACCTCCCAATGGAGTAGAAACCTCATCCACTGAAAATGAGTACTAAAATGGCCTAGATCTAAATATCAGGGAAAATTTTAGGGGCTAATATTCGCAGGCGGGCTAATTTTCCATGCTTTTTCAAAAAAAAAGATTCGTAAATTTCCAATTTTTTAGAATATGATTCGCCCAAATTTTATAGTATAACAATATTTTATCTTAGAAATCACCAAAATTTTATAGAGACTATATAAAATCATTAGAAATATATATATTTTTACAAAATTATCGCCAAGACTTTTATAATTTGCATATTAAGTACTAGTAATATTCGCCATATTTCTAAACTTTAAGACAAATTTCTATCCTTAAAATTTTCCCTGCTAAATATCTAGTCTCCACTTGTTGCAGCTTACTGAAACAAACAAAGCCTCAATAGGATTTGTGTTGTCAAAGGAAGATGAAGCTTGGCCTTAAGCTAGATAATGGACAATATGGTGCAAGACTCCTCTAAGAGATACTCAATGGAAGATATGGGATTCCCGATCAAGAACACCCTGTGCTAAATAGCACTCTATCTCGGCTAAACAACCAGAGAAAGAAATATGTCTAAACAAACCATATATTAGAAAATCATAATCATAAGCTAACCCCATATGGCTACCATCCTCTTCCTTATAAAAAATGTGAGCCTTCTCACCTTGGGTCCCACTCATTGGGGTTTCCATCTTGATGTAATGAATCTCTCTCTAAAACTACGTTGTCCCATCATCAATACCACTCCTCCATAACAATGTTGTTGGATTTGGTCAACCTTGATTGGATATTCATGCAATGTCTTCTTCCACACTCAAGGTGGCTTTATCCTAACTATCTAAATTGATCCATATTCCCACTGGGCTGTCTTCATTAATGTTCCACATCCTCCATACTAGCTTTGTCGACTTGGTAAATCTTGACTTTGTCCACATGCATTTAGCCTTTATTCACACATGAAGGTGTTTTATACAGCTATGAATATTATCCCTTTTCCCATTAAGAGGGATTTAATTGCTGCTAAAAATATTTATGGACCTCCCTACCCATTTATTCATCTAACTATGTGTTAAGAGAAAAATTAATATTCCAATTAGATGCATGCTAATTTAGGAATATTACATTTATTGAGGGGCTATTACAATTATAAGTTGATAACATCATGTTGAAAAAACATATAGAAGAAAAAGATACTCTCATATAGGAGCATTGGACTAGCTCTCTCACAAGGATTCCCTCCTCCCAACAACTCAACTAGACCTTACAAATTCTCAATGATAATTAGAGGAGGAAAATTATATAGTAAAAATAATAATGATGCAAAGTTGGATTTGATATAGAAGAGTGACTAGTTAGTGAATATGGTGGACGATGCACAAAATCCACTAACCATATTAAGAACTTAGATATGTGTTTTGAAGACTTGGAAGTGGAATTTGGTCCCTTACATGATGTTAAATAGGAATTATCCTCAAGGTTTTTGGGAAATGAAAATTTATCTTTAGATCACTTAAGCCAAAATAATAAATGATTTGGATCATATAGAGCTCCTATTTGAGCACGTGTTCCTAAATTATTTTGTAGTTATTGGTGGAGGTATGGGTCATCATGTTGTAGTAGTCTAAGATATTTGGGCTACCCTCCATTGTTTAACAATGTATCTAAAATATTAATGTATGTAGGCGTGTTCAAATTGTAAACATTAGAAAAATAGTTGTATGTTTCACCAAAAAAGGTTCAAATATTGGCTCAGCACATTAGGTATACCTTTATTGCATGATTATGCTAGAAGGATGATTATACTACTTGAGTAGATAGTAATTTTGTAGATTTTTATTCCAACACGAAGTTAAAAAAAACCCATACTGCCATCTAGCCATTAAAGTTGAGTTTCCAACACATATAGAAGTGACATGCACCTAGCATGTTGCCTCCCTTTGTTAAATCCAACACCTTGTAAATCACATAAAAAATTTCTCAACTCTAATCTATGTTAAAAAATAAATTTAAATAATGAGCCATGATACCTTGACCTTATAACACCAACAATGTTTCTTGAGGAACTATGTAAAATTAATTTGTGTGTCACCTTGTTCCTCTTAGTTTGATGGCTATATCTCAATAGTCCATGATAATCCCATGTTGGTTCATGGAAAGTATAAACAGATTTAGTGAATGACAAACCTTTTGTTTTTTTCTTAGTTCTTGTTTGGAATGCATTATATCCTTACATTTTTACATCCATACATTGTATGTGTACATTGTGGGGGTTGCCTAGGCACCCCTTTCCTAAGGGAACGAGCATGGAGGCTCGTAAAAAAAAATTGGGTGTTGGCTTCGATTCATTTTTAGCTTATTTTTTGTTTTTTGGACAACTTTTTCTAGTCCATAATAATATATTATTAGTTAATGGATTAAGTTCCTATATGTTATGGAATACATAAATATTTTATTTCAAGTTGTGAAGTTAATATAATGGGAAAAATAAAGGTGCAACTCTATTTTTTGCTATTTTTCTTAGATAAATGTTTCCATGTGTTGACGGTGTTAGACTCGTCAAAATTCAAGGGGTATACCCAATATGTGGTCCTAGTTAGACCTCACACCATTTGGGATAGGAGCTCCATCTGAAATATGGGTCAGCTTCCAAATTCTTAAATATTTTTCTTGGCTCTAACTATCAGCAAGAAAGAGGAGTGCAATTGTGCCTTTGAAAAGCAAGAAGGTGTGTCTGGTGAGTGTTATGTTGTAAGTGTTTCAAGGTTCTTCTACTACATAGGGAAATATTGAAGTGGGCATCTAAGAGAGAGGTAATAGTACCACCCTAGTAGAGACACATACAACCAAGAAGGATCCTTCTGACATCCAGCGGAATAGTCCACAAAAATGTGACGGTCATTACAACTAATCAATGAGAAATATTTATTCAGTATCCTGCGGAATCGTCCACAAGGATGGGACAGCGATAACAACTACTAAAAAACATTCTCAATAAGATAAGTACTAAAATAACTGAAATAGTTCAACTACTTTAGCACAAATGAAAGAAAACATGAAATACAAACATCCACAAAGTAGTCTTACAAATATTCATAATCCGTGAATGAAGAACGTGTTGGCCATGACCCTTATGTTATTAAGTAAAAGTTTCAAGACACGTGTATACAATGAACACCACTAGCTCCGGTAGTGGAGCGTTGGAGCCACTCCTTGCTCCTCAAAATAACTAGCTTGTCTCGCTAATGCCTTGCGGGGGGAGCCAATGTGAAAATTCCCTTGCTCATACAATGAGGGTGTATATATAACCAATGATGAGGTGATGCTTCACCTTCCTTGTGACTCTTTGACTTCCCTCGTGATTTTTTGATTTCCTGTGACTTTTAAACTTTACATGACTCTTCATATTATGTATTGTTGTCCTTTGGACTTTCACTTTACAATACATTTTCGAATGATAATTTTCAGAATCCACAATAATGGTGGCATGTGATAACTCATGACATGACATCACATGACATCACATGACATTGCTGACATGACACTGCTAACATGGACTTCTTGATGATGTGGAAATGTCAAGCCACTCTTGCTTCTCCTTGCTATGTGTCTTCTTGATAATTCTATTCTATCCACCCCTATAGGGCTTAGTGGTAAGGAGTCTTCAATGATCTCAAGTCTTGAGTTGTGGTTGCAAACTGGTGTCCCCTTACTTTCTCTCAGTTGATCAACTTGCACAATCATCTACAAAGATGTCTTTCAACATGTTTCCCTTCTTCATCTTCTTGTTCATCATATTTCCATGTCATGATAACGTACCTGCATCTACAATTCACTCATGATGATATGACATAAGTCTGATAAACACCTAGTCTAAGATAGTGCATGTTGATCCATTAACTGAGTCGGAACTGGGTGATAGTTTGGGAGACAGGCTTAGTGACTATGCAATTGCACAACTCAAGTAGTCAAGGGTGAATCTTGAGCCTTAAGACTATGAAATGTGCATTCCAAGTTAGATTAAGGAATAAAACTGAAAAATATGGGAGTTCAGTATGATAGGATAAGGAGATAGGCATTCATTTAGCTTATTGTGCAGTTTTGGGAGGAAGAGGAGGTTGGGAAATTGCAAAATTGTGCAGCTCAGGAGCTCAAAGGCTGATCTTGAGGCTAGATATTATGTAGTGCATAGTTAATTCTAGGCTAGGAGAATATATTGCATAATTATGGAGGCCAAGGTCCAGGCTTGAGCATAGGAATTTCGTAGTGTAGCAGTCTTGGGAGGCAGGAAGTACACATTGCATGGTGTCAAGAGGAAAGGGTCATAGCTAAAGGGTTGAGATTGTGCAATGTGTAATTTAGGAAGGATGGATGAAACCAAGCTTCTTGGTTGGGAAGTTTTCATAAATTGGCTAAGTGTGCGATCTGTGAGGCTAATGTGAATAATGATAATACTTTGAATGTGATCACACAATTAGAATAATTGATGACACAACAACATAGATCATCCAGGACACATGAAAAATGCATTTCCCTCAGTGTAACAACTTTATGACAACTTATGACAAGTGTGGCACTTAAGATACACTTTGCAACGAGCGTGATGACACTTGTGTGAAAGTGCTTACAACTTTGGAAATGAGTGAGACAGATGCTTACATAGTTAGATCAACTCATTTACACAAAGGTAACTCCATGAAACCACAAAAATAGGCTTATGCACATTATACAACAAATAATATGTGAAAAGATGACATTTTTCCTATCTTGCAAAATGGATTGAAACTCTTCAAGAAAACACATGAAATGGATTTCAATGTTTGCAATGACAATGTACAAGACTAAGGAAGGCTCCAAAATTGAGCGTAGGACAAAATTTTTGAGGGTTTTGTAGCAGCGACAACACTTGGCAACACACTAGTGTACTTCCAACTTCTCTGCTTTGGTTAAATATTTTGTGCAAGGTCTCAGTTCTTCAGGGAGTATTGATTCATTGTCTAGATTACTTTGGTCTCCTCACTTACCCTATGAACAAACATGGTCCCCTTTATACCATCTCGATTGAACACAACATAAGATTCAATAATATCACAATGTTTCAAGTTGGAAAGGGTATTGAAGTTCGCAAGCATTATATTTTCAGATTATAATTTTTCGTCTCTAGTGTTGCTCCGCTTTCAGCAAGACCAGAGGCTACCCCGATGGAGTCACTATAGTAACACAAAAATTGCTTCGCTTCCAGCGAGCCTGGTCAGTACCCCGATAAATTTTCTTGCTTCACATATTTGCACAAGAAGAATTTATCTTATTTCACCTTTATTTGTTTATTTTAAATAGTATTTTTCATCGACACTTATTCATTTTATGGGTGAAGAGGGATCCCAACTTATTGAGAGTAGGAGAGGTTGTTCCTTCAAAGAAGCATATAGATACCTATGATTTAGGTTTTCTCATTTATATTTTTCCCCTTCTCATTTTCTACTAATTGGATAAGCATGAAAACAACAAAATATAAAGAAAAACTGAGTGTGGGCATAAGGCTTCTTGTAATATTCCCAATTATCTTTTTACTAGTTGGAATATTAAATTTTGTTTTTTCTTCTTAGTTAGAAGAATATGAGGGTATGGAGACCCATAAATCTCCTTAGTAGGAATAAAATCACTTCTAATGTGAATGTAAATCACCTTAGTAGCTTTATTGATCACCCTTGTGTATGAAAAGGGGTTGGAGCATGTAGATTGGGTCAACTTTGACCAAATCACCAGTGCTGGTATGGAAGGAGTGGCATTCATTGAGGGACAGCGTAGTTTTGGAGGGAGAATCCATGCATGGAAGTAGTGCCTTTAATGAGTGGGGCCCAAGGTAAGGAAGCTCACCAAGCATATAAGGAAGGGGATGGAAACCATAGAATGCATGTTTTGATTATTATTTTGTCTATGGTCTGTATGACTAGTTTCTCTCTTTAGTTGTTTAGCAGAGACTGCACTTATGTTTAGCACAAGTGTTTTCGCGAGTGGGAATCCCACCTTCATACTTGGGGGAATTCGAGTGCCCACTCAGGAGAAGTATTTTGACTACATTTCCACATTTAGGCATCAGGCCAAGCTCCATCTTTCTTCCACATTGCAGTTTCTGCAGAGGGTTTTGCTGTGTTGCAGGGTGCAGCAGTGGAGAGTACATTTGGGTCACTTCAGAGCTTATTTTTAGTGGAGGAAGGTTTTCTTCCATTTGGATGCTAGAAAATAAGGCCCTTGAGCTTATTTGCAGCATTTGGCACTAGGAAACATTATTATTAGCCCCTACAGTGCAGTTTCAGTCTTGGGCTACATTATTTTAGGGAGGAGTTACAAGGGTGGTTTCAGTACACCACTTGGGAGATGGTTTTCTAGTGAAGGGATCAGCCTTTAACCTGGAGAGTCTATTGGGAGGAGGCTTGATTCCATGCTACATCATATCAGCCACATATTTCCAGTCATTTATTTGTAGTGAATCTTCAGCCCTAGGGCTTTGCTTCACCTCTTGTATTTTGGTGTATTTTCCGGAAACCCTCTTGGGTTCTTTTGGGAGGTTGTTATAGAACCTAGATCTTTATTTTCTATATCACTTGAGGCATATATCAGCCATTTTTCATCATTTTATGTTCATATGTTGTATTTTTTCTCTTTATGACTGTGCTGTAGCAGATTCCTGACATTCTATATAGTAGCAACACCTCATTCTTGAGGGGATTTATTTATTGGAGGCTTGTTTTCTCATATTGCATGATTTGTGCCTCATTTTATTGCACTTATTTGATGTTGATATATATAATAAAATGGCTCCATATTGGTCTCTCATGTTTATGCATTGATCTTCACTGCTAATTTCCATTTGTATGTCTTATATTGTTGCTTTCCCCATTTGGGAATATTACAGTGGTATCAGAGCATAAAATTGGCTCAGCCTATGCATATTAAGCCAATATGTCATCGGAAGAAAAAGATCCTCTCCTATATAGAGAGAGGAGGTATCTCAAAAGAAGAAACTGGAGATATGATTATACAGATGATAAAGAAGACAAGGGAAAAGCTCCCATATCAGGAGAGGATGATGAAAAGGAGTTCCCTAAGCTTCTTCTTCGAACTATGCAAGACATTGCAAGAGAAATAAAGGAGATGAGGATGGATAAACACAAATAATAACCTAAATGGTTTCTACATGGAGAAGGCTCCATCATTTTTCATCACTAGAGTGATCAACCAGTGAAGCAACAGGTTTTCCAACGCTCTACAATGCCTACATTTTTAGCAGCGGGAAATGGAGGGTTTCAAGAACAAGAAACTCTTGAAGATTATTTTCTTGAGTATGAGTCTCAATATCAGAGATTCAAGGATCATTTGAGCTTTCAATATTTTTGTCAGATCAAGGACAATAGGAGACCATGGCATCACAATAGAGGTGGAGGATTCATACAGAATCATGATCTTCACGAGACTATGGGCATATTTTTCTAACCCACTTTTGATGGGTCATCAAAATGCACTGCCAAATCATGGGTAGAGAAACTATACATCTACTTCCAACTGAACCAAGTACTAGAGATGGAGGCCATCAAAATAGCAGTGTTGCACCTTGAGGGTGAAGCACATGATTAGTGGTTTCATGGTCTTTCTACATTGGATCATGCCAATGTGACTGCATATTTAGATTTCACAAGAAGGTTGGTGGAGAGGTTTGATCGAAGATATCCGAAGGCATATTTCATTGGGCTAGATAAGCTAAAACAATCAGGTAATCTAGAAACCTATATTTCTGAATTTCTAAAAATTTATGTTATGTTTCTTGATTTATCTACAACAAGGAGGGTCTATATGTTTATTTATGGGCTAACAAAACCTCTACATGGGTTGGTTAAATCTACCAAACCCAATACCCTTCAAGATGCCATCGAAAGGGCTAGAGATCTAAAAGATGCCTTTCCTAGAGAAAAGGCAACATTTTAGCAAAAGCCCACTTTCCCATCAAAGGGAAAATATGAGAAGGCTCATCCTTCAAAGGAGAGCCAAAACAAAGTACCTATTAGTGATGATGTCCGAAGAGACTTGAGGAGAAGGAAGCTTTGCTTCACATGCCAATAATCATGGGCACTTGGACATAGATGTGCAGCAGGAAATGCACACTATATAGTGGTATTTTTATATGATGAGGAGGAAGAAGAAGAATAACCAGAAGGAGGTCATAGTGTTGGGATAGCAGGAGAAGATCCATGACCACCAAGAGGTGGGAATGGAGCATTTTCTCCAATTGGAGGGGCCCTTGCATCATTGAGAGGAGTACCCAAGTACTTGACCTTGAGGGTTCAAGGTTTCATTCAAGATCATAGGGTTTCGGTTTTGATTGACAGTGGGGCTACCCACAACTTTATTGATGCCCAACTAGTGCAGAGGAGGGAAATACCCACTAATTATTTTGAAGGATTTTCAATTTTGGTCCCAAGAGCTAGAACTATGTAGTGCATGCATTATGTTCCATATTTATCTATCACCATGGGGACATATACATTGACTGATCACTTTTTTATGGTTGATATACCTGACACCAATGTGATATTGGGTGTGCAGTGGTTGATTACTTTGGGGAAGGTCACCACAGATTGGGAGACTTTTCAGATGGAGTGGATGGACAGAAAGAGTGGAAAACATCATATGATTAGGGGCATGCACACATATCCCTCACAGACAACTTCTACACAGAACACGGAGATGTATTTGCACAATGGAAGAAAGGGCCTAACAGTCCTATAAGTTATGCATATGACTTTAGCCCATGAGACATTATTGTTTAGTGGCATTCCACTTGGGAGGCCACCTGATCAGGAGTTGGTGAGAGATGTCTCACAACATTTTTCACCACTCATAGGTCCAGGAGGAGTGGTAACATTGGGAGGTCATGGTACAGTGCAGAGAGTCTTAGGTAGGCTCAAGGAGGAGGGATACATTCTCCCAATATCATCATTACCCACTCTCACCCCACATCTTACACTTAGAGAGGATGCTTCAAGGATGGAGGATCGCATCATCATGGTGCATGGATACTACTCCTTGACTTTGGAGGTTTAGAAGATACTCTCACTTGGGGATAAATCTTCCACACATGGAAGAGGATGGCGGCCACTCATGCATACATTGGCCAAACTTGAGAAGTTTTGGATAGGTGATAGCTTCCCATGGAAGACTAACCTCCAAAAGCTTCAACATTTACTTTAGCATGGGTAGCTACAAGAGGAGCAGTAGAGGAAGGATAGCAGCATCCTGGTATGTGACTTTGGCATAGGAGATGTCAAATAATGGTGCAGTCACATGGCAGATGTTTTACATGAAAGATCATCAGCGTTGTCACTATAGAGGATAGATCCTTATTGGAAATCTTAGTTGTTGGTGGATTATTCCAAGGATTTGTTTACATGTATGATACTTGAAGACCGTCTAATAGATGAGGGATATTCAGTAAGAGATGGTGTCATCTACTATTAGAGTAGGATATTCTTATCTAGAGCATCCAAGCTCAAGGAGAAGTTACTACATGCAGCACATGAATATTTTCTCTTCATCCACACTTATTCCATGATAGCATACCACACCATCATGGAGTGATTCACTTGGGAAGGCTTTGAAGAGGAGATACATCATCATATTAGGAGATGCATGGATCATGTGGAGATGGAGGAGAGACATAACTCTTTGATGGATTTATCACAACCACCTCTTTCCTCTTTGGGAATGAGAGGGGATTTATCTATGAGCCACTCCATTAGTATGATCAAAGTATATGGTAAAGATCATGTTTTTATGCATAATGATTTGCTTGATGAATATTTTCATTCCTTTACCATACATGTGCAAGCCATTGCTCCAAGTGGGGGCACTCTTCCTTATAAAATTCATGGTCAACTTGGGGCCATAAATAGTGTAGAGCATAGCCACTCCCTAGGAGGATTTAGGGAGATGACATATCACTCAGGGTGTACTCCTTTGGCACCAAAAATTACTCACCTTCTCAAAGCATGTGAGAAGACTATGGTAGCAAACAAGTGGTGGGGAAACCACTTATTATATCATGTTCTGAGGCAGTCAGGAGACATACTGCGCAGGTTCCACATGTGGGACTATGATCCTCCTCCAGTATTACATATGGCAGCTTATGTATCCTTAGTTATGATCCCATGCATTGATGATGTCCTTATTCTTATTGTGGTAATTATTGGAGGAAGGATGCAAGGATTGCATGTGCCCATTGGGAGTGAGATTCTCCATGTTACTCATGTTGCATGCTTTAGGGATAAAATTAGGAAAACCGTGATTGCTACATTGGATCTTTTGTTTCCTTATGAGATGAGTCATTGGCATCTCATGAGTACTTGGGAGGAGCATTTCATGGAGGGATTGATTGGGAGACACTTGGTATATGAGGAGAGCTTATCACATGGAGGTGTCACCAAGGAAGGAGGAGAAGAGTTGTAGCACTCACCTTTACAGTTTCTTGAGGAAAAGCAACATTTGGGAGGGGAGGATTGTAACATTCCCAATTAGCTTTAAGCTAGTTGGAATATTAAATTTTGTTTTTGCTTCTTAGTTAGAAGAATAATAGGGTATGGAGACCCATAAATCTCCTTAGTACGAATAAAATCACTCCTAATGTGAATGGAGATCATCTTAGTAGCTTGATTAAGCACCCTTGTGTGTGAAAAGGGGCTATAGCATGTAGACTGGGTCAACTTTGACCAAATCACCAGCGCTGGTATGGAAGGAGTGACATTCATTGAGGGACAACGCAGTTTTAGAGGGAGACTCCATGCATGGAATTAGTGGCTTTAATGAGTAGGGCCCAAGGTGAGGAAGATCACCAAGCATATAAGGAAGGGGATGGAAGATATCGAAGGCATGTTTTAATTATTATTTTTTCTATGGTATGTATGACTAGTTTCTCCCTTCAATTGTTTAGCGGAGACTGCAGTGCTATTTAGGACAAGGGTTTTCCCGAGCGGGAATCCCACCTTCATCCTCGGGGGACTTTGAGTGCCCACTCAGGAGAAGTATTTGCACTACATTTACACATTCAAGTATCATTCCAAGCTCCATCTTTCTTCCACAGCGCAATTTTTGCAAAGGGTTTTGCTATGTGGCAGGGTGCAGCAGTGGAGAGTACATTTGGGTCACTTCAAAGCTTATTTTCAATGGAGGAATTTTTCCTTCCATTGGGAAGCTAGCAAAGAAGGCCCTTGAGCTTATTTGTAGGATTTGGCACCATGCCACATTATTATTAGCCCTACAGCGTAGTTTCAGTCTTGGACTGTGTTGTTTAGGGAGGAGTTGCAGGGGTGGTTTCAGTACACCACTTGGGGAGATGGTTTTCCGGTGAAGGGATCACCCTTTCACCCAGAGAGTCTATTGGGAGGAGGCTTCATTCCATACTACATCAGATCAGCCACATATTTCTAGTCATTTATATGTAGTGAATCTTCAGCCTTAGGGCTTTGGTTCACCTATTGTATTTTGGTGTATTTTCCGGAAACCCTCTTGTGTTATTTTCGAAGGTTGTTATAGAGCCTAGATCTTTATTTTTTGTATCACTTGAGGCATATATCATCCATTTTGTATCATTTTATGTTCATATGTTGTAGTTGTTCTCTTTATGACTGTGCTATAGCATCTTCCTGACATTCTATATAGTAGCAGCACCTCATTCTTGAGGGGATTTATTCATTAGAGGCTTGTTGCAACTATTGCATGATTTGTGCCTCATTGTATTGCACTTATTTGATGATAATATATATAATAAAATGGATCCATATTGGTCTCTCATGTTTATGCATTGATCTTCACTGCTACTTTCCATTTTTATGTCTTATATTGTTTCTTTCCCCATTTGGGAATATTACACTTCCTGAATAGACACAAGTCCATGGTTTAACCAAAACTCTCCTAATGGAAAAATCATATTTTTCATCAGAAATTTATAGACCAAAATATGTAACCAACACAAGGAAGATTAACCAAAGGTTAGCCAAAGGTTGAAGTGTCACAAGACTCTTTTCAATTCCTCCACACACAACACTTATTGACATGACCAAAAAAAAAAAAAATATGTACGTAGCATAGGACATAGCCCCAGATCATCATTGAAAATAATGTTTTAAGTCTTGACCATTGATAGGGAGAGATTCAATCTTCCTGTATAGTGATTGTAGACGATACATGTGTTGGCCAATCTTTTCATGAATGGTGAATAGTCCAATCCACAAGGATTGAAACTTAGTTTTTTTTCCTTTTTTCCTCGTGGGATTTGTTCCACTTCAAGACTAAGTCACCCACACTAAATTTATTCTTCCCAGAAGACTTCTTCTTGAACCACCTCTTGATATGACTCTAGTGAAGGGAAAAATTTTCCTTTGCTTTCAGCCTTTCTTCCTGCATCATTTGAAGAGTGTCCATCCTATGATGAACTAAAAAAAATGGCTTGCCCTGGGATTCTTGTGAAATTTGGAGGGTAGGAAAGTAGATGTTAGGGCAAAGGATGGATTTTTTCCATACACCAGGAATTAATGGTACGTGTTCAGAGAGGGTTCTGGCATGACTCGGTCAACCCACAAGGAATTTTTCAAAGCGGAGTGTCGGTTACTTTGTTCAGAGAAAATGGTCTTATTGATTATACAAAAAATGTTCTTGTTTATGGACTCAACAAGACCCTTTCCCTACGGAAATAATTTAGTTAAATGTTTTAATACAATTCCATTTTCTATTGAAAAATCATATAATTTTAACAATGAAAAATATGTTGCATTATAGAAAACAAGTGAAGTCAGAATGTCGAACCTGGAAATGATATTCTACTTAAGGAAGTTGATGAATTCCTAATCATTTACCTATTTAAGTGGAAATTCTTTTTTCCACCACGTAAAGTAGTCTGTAGCAGTGAGGATGTAGTGGTGTTGCTTGGACGAATGCAAAAAGATTTCACCAATGAAATCTAAGCCACATTGTTGAAATGGTTCTTCCACTACGATAGGTTGTAATGGGGTGGTTGACTTCTTGTTTCAGCTGACACACTTTTGATAGACCAGACACTTGTGGGCGTAGGCGTGAGAATATTAAAAAAATGTAGGCCAATAGAAACTAACCCGCATAACTTTATGCATAGTTTTGTTACTTGCGAAGTGTCCCCCGACTGGTGTATCATGGATATCACACAGTAATTTCTCTGTATCATTCGCTTCTAGGCTCTTAAGCAACACTCCATTATGGTGCTTTATGAAAATCACCCCATGCACCAATTGATAAGATAATGCTTTAAGTCTAAATGCTCTCTTCTGGTGTGCAAATAAGTGGGAGGGCACAGTGTTGTGATCAGGGTATTGGCGCACATTTGCATGCCAAGAGTTTGTGATGGTACTAGGTCAAGCTCCCTCAACATTATACATTTCGATCTCCTGCTCCTATCTGAAAGTATCTTCTTATTTTTCATCTACCACTTATGCTTCTAGCCGACATAAACCGTGGCCCTTAATTGTGTGAAATGGATTGAACTCTAAGTCGTACTCTTGTAAAATATTCATCATATGAATACACAGGTCTCCATAAATTCTCAACAACAACTAGTCATCATGTTCACTCTTGTCTCGCCCAGCTCTTGTTGCATGAACAATGATATAACTTTTGGGTGTGGAACAAAGATGAT
The DNA here is from genome assembly GCA_034641835.2 of Pinus albicaulis. Classification (NCBI taxonomy): domain Eukaryota; kingdom Viridiplantae; phylum Streptophyta; class Pinopsida; order Pinales; family Pinaceae; genus Pinus; species Pinus albicaulis. The sequence continues at coordinate 939,123,361 of CM076578.1, forward strand.
GCAATGATTTTTTAAGTGATAGGGTAGGAAGTGCTTCACCGCCTTGTATATTTCATAAGCTTATTTTTTAATGGTGGGGTAGTTGAGTTCAGGTCATTGAAGGCTAGCACTCATGAAATATATTGGTCGCCCATTATTTTGATCATATTTTTACATAAGCACAACAGAGAGAGAAGTCTCAGAAGTGAAAGTGTAGAGCAAAAAATATTTGCTAAAATCTAGGCTTTACAAAGTAGGTGCTTCTACAATAGCTTGTTTAATATGGGAAAACATGTCTTTCTCCCTTTTATTCAATTTTTAGATCGCATCCTTATTTACCATCTCTTGTATTAGTTCACGATATGAGCATAATTGGAGATGAACTTGTGAAGGAAGATAATTTTCCCCAGGAAGGACTACGTAGATTTCTTGTTCACAGGGAAGGGAATCAGAATAATTTCTTTAACCCTCTCTGAGTCTACTTTAATCCCACTTTTGGTAATGATATGGCCCAATAGATTACTCTTGGACACTGCGAAAATACTCTTTTTGAGATTAAGGGATATCCCATATTTGCTACATCGCTCGAATATTTTCTTTAAGTGGCATATGTGGTCGGATATCTTCTTATAAAACACCGTGACACTGTCAAGATACACCACTACACTCATGGAAAGTTTAAATTTTTCACCGACATTGAACAACCCAAATGGCATTCTCCTAAATGTGAATGTACCCATGAATTAGTGCATAATGTTGTCTTTAGTCTTTCAATCTCTGATATTAGAACCTGGTTGCAACTGAAATACCCATCCAACAAATAAAATATCTTTGACCCTAATATTGTTTGTTGTATCTGTTCCATAGGCGACATAAGGTAATTATATTTGTTTGGGGCGCAGTTCAAATTGCGTAAATCAACACATAAGTGGATTTCCCCAAAATTATTTCAAATTGGGACCAAATTTGATACCTAGGTTGAATGTCGCACTTTGTATATGATCTGATCATCCAGCAGTTTCCTCAACTCCTTTTGAATCATAGGCTCAAGCGTTGGATGTACCTTCCGCAACTTTTGTTGGAAAGGCTTGGCCCCTTCTTTGATATGAATCACATGCTGGATTATTCGTGAGTCATAAGTTTTGAACCTGTCATATGTAGATGTGAATATAACTCAGTATTACTTGAATAAGTGGATGAAATATTGCCACTCATGTGGTGTGCAGCAAGTACCAATATTAACAAACTTTAGATCATTTCCTATCCCAATATTTATTTGCTCGTGTGACAACGTTGAAATATGGATTTTTTCATTGACTATCTCTCGAAAGTGGTTCTACAAGTCATACAAATTTTATAATGATACCATGTCTTTTTTCATGGGGTTCTCTTTTCTTGCACAAGCTACATCTTGCAACGCTTTCTCGTGCTTGTCTTCATCAATAACTGCATCCTTGAATACATCAAAATTTGCCATGAAGTGTAGTATATGTTAGTCATAATTGAAAACATGTAAATTATTGTTGTTTTCAAGGATGGATGGTTTAAAAATATTTTCTACCTAAAATTTTGCCTAAGCGGTGATAACCTAGTAGCAACATTTTCCAATGCATCTACAATTGTGTTGTGTATTCTAGGAACATGGATAATATTGAAATATTGGAAATAAGAAATCAAGCAACATACCTCTTGTTGGTATCTTTTTAGATGAGGTGAAACACAATTTATGGTATCACATACCTATCATACGATGATTTATGAGTCACCTACTACTTTGAGGACTGCAACATTGAGGTCAATGGCTCTTTGCAAAACCAAGATGAGTGCCTCATAATTTGCGGTGTTGTTTGTGCACTTGAATTCCAAGAAGCTAGACATCAGATTTTTTCTCTGTCGCGGGTATACTAAAACACAACCAGCTTCAGAGTTCTCTTGCATCTTAGAACCATCAAAATATAATGTCCAAATATCATATGTACAAGGACTATGTGCTACACTAGTACTACTATTACTACTACTACTAACTATACAAATGTCATTTTCACTAGTTGGACTAGGAAGGAGTTCCAACTGTGTGTCTAATGGGACTGAGGATGGTTGAGAAATATAGCATCCTAGATCAGTTTCCAGTAATAAATTCCCAAATATAATATCAGCGAAAGCAAATAGCTCATTTTTCCTTCGAAGGGAGTAACCATGTGTTTCATGTACCGCTCTACGTTCACTTAGATCTCATTGTTTCTGCCCTTTTGCGGAAGCCATAAATGTGACCAGATCATAGAAAAATACCCCTATAAATTTTTGGACCAGTCTTTGCTCAAAAATACATCATATGCTTCCATAATGTCCAAATCATTATATTTATACATTGGTGAATTTGATGGTCGGATGATAAGTGAATAAGCACATTTATAAGTTCACCAATTGCATGGACAAGAGTCTTATCCAATTGAATGATATGTGCATATGTTTTATCCCATTTAACATTAATTCTTTGCTACAGATAAAGGAACTATGTTTACAAATGCACAGGAATCAACTCAGCAATTATGCACATTGTAGTTGAAAATTTCAAACATTAAGAGAAACAGAGGGCGGAATGTGTTTGCATCTAGTGTTAAAGCATTAAGTAAAAATTTGAGGGAACTAGAGGACTTACCATATCCCTTCTGTGAAGAAGAACGATTACCTAAGGTGGATTTTTTGAGTGTGCATACAAGCTGTTCTCATCGGCTCGCGATCTTCATCCGATTTGAAGAGTGGAATACTTGTGCTAGCTTTGTTCATCTCTTCAAATATGTTACAATCCAATGAGGGAGATGTTTCTAAATTGTCTAGAGGAGTAACTTGATCTTCCACTTCCAGAATGGTATACTTTAATTTTTTGTTTGTGGAAGCACCTTTTGTTGTAGCTGCATTTCCAGACTTGTTCTGAGCATTTTGAGTTAAGTTAACAGGCGGTATAAGATTTCTTAACAAGTGTTGTTTCAAATTTTTCCTTGTCAACTCTAGCTTAGATACCAATCCTTGGCTTCTTAACTTGTATCGAATATTCTACTATTTTACTGGGCCCTCACTCAGTGGTTTTTATTTGACACTCCTTTTCTCAGCTGTAAAAACACAACTGAGTGTATTTACTGTGTCTGGCATTCGCAGTTTCTTCGGCTGCAACATCGTATTCCTTCTCTTCCACTGACTCAACCTACTTATCTGTAATTAATACATTCTTGAAATGCATAGCAAGAATTTTCATGCTATGGTTCCATTGTGGGCATGTTTTTTCTAAATGGTATTCTTGATGGAATGAGCAATATTGATCCATGCCCATACTCTCAACATTTAGCACAATGTTTGAACTTTGTGCAAACTTTGCTGGATAATTACTACTACTGCTAGAGTTGGCATCCCTTCTATGATCCATGATAACAACTAGGATATTCTATGTTTATCCTAAGTTAAAATTATTTTTAGTCAATTAGGTTTGAATAAGGTCTTTGGAATTCATATTATTATGGTCCAATTTCCTTCATGTAATATTTTTTTTGTTGTAAGAAGTTAATCTTTAAGCTTAATTGCCTTAGCTTCCATGAACTACATTTGCTTGTGATTAAAGTTCCATAACTAAATCCATCCCCAATGGTAGCCTTTCATACATATTCCACCTACAAAATCACTTAAAATACAAAAATATTTAGCCATCTGCAATAGATATTTTACCTTGAGTTTTCATTTGCTTTTCTTTGAGAGTGTTAGTGTCAGAATATGAATTCTACCATCAGTGATAAAAATCACTCTTTTCATATTCATTTTAGGTTTCCCACTCAGAAATATTTTTTATCATTCCATTAGGTCATGCAAAAATTTGATTCACTGATAGTAGCCCTAGTCATAAAACCTCACTCTCCCTCAAAATTTCACATTTGATGGCCCACCTTCATGTCTTGTTGAGTAGAAAAACACTTTTGAAAAGCACATTTCACTATGTCTTATGTCATTCAAAGTCAACCATGTAGTCAGGTCATGCAAGGTCCCATTAGATCATTAGGTTTCATTGTTCAAGGTCCAAAAATGCACCATTATATCTCAATAAGGTTAGAAAAAGGTGTGAGAGTGACTCAATAAACATTTCATTATCATCTGCAGAGGATTATCAGCATGTAAATATGATATTTTTAAATTTTTAATTATGGTTTCAAGTATGATTTTCATACTCAAATGCAATTTTATTCAAAAACAGAGTTTTAATTTATTTCATTTTTTATGTAATTTTATGCTTCCTATATGAAATTAGTTACTCTCCAAAAGCTTCCAATTCCAACTTCATATGCCAAACTGAATACCACCAAATCAAAGTGACAAGTGCCAAACTCCAACAACTTCATCCTACAAAGAAGAAAAGTCAAAGAAAAAAGGATATTCGGTTGCTTTCAAAAAAGTGAAAAGAAACACAGGAAAAGTGGGTTTTTGATCTAGATAAAAATTCACTCAAGTGTTAAAGACTCTTATACATCAATTTGAAATTCATTTGCCTCCTATTTTATCGAGAAAACACTTGAGGAGAGCGAATTTTCGATATTCTAGGTAAAATTGGAGAAAAATTGAGCAGAGGGTGCATATTCTAAAGGTGTTGCACACAGCCTTAAGGCACTTCTCACAGCCTTAAGGCATTGTGCATATGTCCAGCAAAGACCAAAACGCTTCAAAATTTTCCCAAAACACATCTAGAGCTACAACATCGATCTCATCAGCCTCTAGTAATTAATTAAAGGTCAAAATCCATCATTTCTATCCTCCTTCAAAGTTTATTGGTTGGTGTTGTATAATTTGCTTGAAGAATTTGGTGTAAACTCACTCAAAACCCTAGTTTTCCTCCCTGACACTCACAAATCCTAAAACTCATTTCCCTTACACTCTCATACCCTTTCCACATTGCAAATACTCTTTCCCAAAACCTTTGTTATTACAATCCTTGTCCCTAAGTTTTTAAATCCTTTTACCTAGGTTCCCAATTCCCAATTCCCCATCCTAAAATTCCCTTTAATCCCCAATTCCCCATCCTAATTCCCATCACACTATCACTCCTTTTCCCTTCCCCCATTTCTCATATCCCTAACACTATCTCCCACAAATTTCCCTTTCCCCATTTCCTATACCTAAAAGTCACCTTCCACATTATCATATACTTCCCTAGGGTTTTGGTAATAAAAACACCATGGCATCAGAAGAAGAGCATAACAAACCATAAAGTGAGGAAGAGGAAACATAGACGAGGAGGCCATATAAAGGGGGAAGGATAATGTGACTTGAACCTACCAGCACTAGGGAACTTTTGGCTTCTCCAATGACAATAACATGTTTCAAACATGTTGGTTGTTATGATTTTTGCGAAAAAAATTTAGAGGGTTCAACACCATGACATGTTGATCAGGCTCTTCATATCCAAAATGCACAACAACCAAGTCACTTTAGCTGGATTCACCTTTACTGTCTCAACTGCCATCATTTCAGCTGCCACCGAGATCCCGAATTTTGGGGACAAGTGGTTTAAAAAGAGTGATTTGGAGGAAAACTACTTTGAGCCCTTCCTGAAATCAAGGTATAAGAATGATAAAAGGAGGTTCTTTCCATTTTCCCACCTCCAGGATAGATATGCACTGATGATGAAGATAATCATGAAATAATTTTCATGCAAGGGTAGATTTTTAAGGCTTTATACTTATCACATCAGCCTCTTGATGCATTTCACTATGGTAAATATGTTGAGCATGCCCTACTACCTTTTCCGAAGCATAGATAATATGGTATTCATTGTTTAGAAAAGGGAATATGAACATCAAATGAAAATTATTTTCCATCATTCCTTAATTAAAATCATAGTCCTATATCATCTCAATCAACTAAAAATTGCATGGGATACCTTCATAGCCCATGATATATTTAGAGACCCTCCTACTCAGCATGCACAAATGTGCCTTCATCATCCCAGTCATCCACTTCCATCCCTCCATCTCCGCCCATCACCTTCATCCTCATCAGTTCACACTCCTTCACCCATTTCACCCCCTTCATCTCCATTTCGTAATGAGATTGGATCACCCAGTAGGATTGAGGTCAATAAGCCTAAGAGGGCTATTATGGTTGAGGTTGAGCCATTGCCAAAAACCTACAAGAGAGGTCACAGGCATGTGTTTTCTCCACATAAAGTGAAAGGGGCCATGCCTTCTACATCAAAAAAGCAGGTGGACAAAGGCAAAGAGAAGGTCATTGAGGAAGTCATTCATGATGAGGAGGACACTTATGAAATAGAGCAGAAATTTCAGCTTGTTGACCTAGATGAGGATGAAAATGAAAAAATCACTAATGCAACCATCAAAGGAAAGGAGGCCAAGATGAAAGAGCTTCAGACTAATCTTGACAGGGCCAAATATGTAATATACTTTCTTGAGCATGAGAATAAGCAATTAAAGACCAAACAGGTCATTGATGAGGTCAAGTATGTCACTACTCAAAGGGAGGTAGAAAAGGCCAAAGCCATTCTAGATGAAACACTTGAAAAGTAAGGCTTTCTTGATTAAAAAGAGGAACAAGTACCAAGAAATCAAACTAGAACTAGAGGGCTGAAAAGAGCTCTAGCTCTAGAAAGACAAAGGGAAGCTAAGCTTGTTGATCAGTTAAACCTAAATGAGCAGCTTGCTATAGTGATCATTTAAAATAGGGAGCTGTGGCTTGATAGAGCCAATCATCATTTGGAGAAGCTGCTAGAAAAGGAAAATAAATAAAATGACCTATTAAGGAGGAAAGTCAAACACCATGCCCTAAAGGGGAAAATTGCAATGGCCAAGCTCAAGGCATCCAATGAGAAAATGGAAGCCCTAACCCATCAAAAGGAGAAGGATAGGTTAGAAATACTTGCTGAGGCTTCACTCCAAGCCTAGCCACCTCATCAGTATCCTCTCCACCAATTTTGAGGAAATTTGAAACATTTTAGAAAATTCTGAGTTTGACTGTGTTTTCTTGAACAAGGAAATATCAGAAAATTTTTCATATGTGCAGCACCCTAGGCGTTGCGCAAATGATAGGGGAATTTTTTGGGCAAAATCACCAGTGGATTCAAAATGACAAATACAATCATGAAAACCACTTTTCCATCCTTCATTTTCAGATTCGGGAGGTCAAAAGTGAAAAAAATACCAAAAATTCACGTTTTTGCCCATATTTTTGCCTAGGCGTTGGACACAAAGAAGTATTAGGAGATTACGATTTTGAAGGGTCAAATCAGCATCATTTTGAGAGATGGAGGCATATTTAGAAATAGGATTTGAAAAAATTTCCAAAAATCCATCTTGGGCCTGATTTGGACACCTTTAGGTCAGTCCAATTTTGCCTTGAACATGGAGGGCACAGAGCCTTAAGGCGCTACGCATATGATAGGAAAATGGCGCATATGAAATTTTGATTATCTTTTTGGTTTTTCACTGTAAATTTTGATTTTATCTCAGAAAATCATCTTTCTATTAATTTAATTCATCATCGTAAATGGAATTATGTCAAGGATAAGTTACATAGGGATATATTCAGTAGGTAAAGTTATCCTTTAGTCAAAATGAATCAGTTTGAATGTAATGAGGAGTAAGTCACTTGGACCATCCTACACTTCAGCTTTCAGATCATAAATTAGTGGATCTCTTCCTCACCTCATGGATTCAACCCTTGAGGATGAGTGAAGCTTGTTTGATGTCTATTTAGCCCCTTTCTTCACACTAATCAAGGGTTGGAATCAGTTTTGACGCTAGCTTATTGATCAAGGAACTATTGTACTCAGTTTGGCTAGTTAATAAAGGAGAGTTGCAACTATTTTTTGGGATACATGTGGTATGATGTTTATCATTGTTTTTCCTTCAATTTCATATGTTATAATGTATTTTATTCATGTTCATTAAATATCTAATATATGATTTCTTTCAAGTTTATAGGAATAACACATTCTTGATCATGCTCTGTTTAGGGAAAGATATCATAGTTTTATTAGATCTAAGACTTTTGTGATCCATAATGTAGATAAAATAAATTTTGGATTAATCACATCATTAGTATTAAGTCAATCCTAATGATGTGATGAATCCGGAAGTTCTTGTATATATATCATAGTTTGTCTATTTTCCTTTGTTTAGGAAGAATACATCTCCCATGCTCTTCCTAGCTTCTCATCAATCTAAAAACCATCTCATCACAATCATATTTAAAGTGTTAATCCTTATGCCTACCTTGGCCCATTAATCCCTACAACCTTATCTCATTTTCCCTGACCTAGCTCCCTTGACCTAATATCTTCATCCAGTGAAACCCAACCCAATCAAATCAAAACAACCCTTGCACTTATACCTAGCCTAAAAACCCTAATTCATCTAGCCCTATTGGCTGTGACCTTGTGGAGAGAGCCCTCTCCGGCTTGGTAGGGCTAGCTACCAAGCCAAAATTTTGGTCTATGGTTACCTCTGTTGGGATTCCTTCTTTAGCCTTGGGAATATGGCAAAGTGCTAATGGAGAGAGCCCTATCTAACTGGAAGGGCTAACTTTTAGTCCAAAGTGGTTTTAAATAGTTGCATTAGGTTGACCATTGAACAACCCAATTGGTTCCAGCCTAGTGATAAAACCTTCTTAGGATGTTGAACCTTGGAGGCTTGCTGATCATGGTGATCTCGCTTGAACTTTGTTTAAATTATTCCAACTCATTGGACAAATACTTGTTGGTGCGCATCAAGCTCTGAAGATCAAAAAATTGTTTCTCCTTGGCCTTGCCTATGGAGTCCTAAGACATTTTTCTCATGTCTTTGGAGTCTTCAGATGGTTCATCATCTATGATGAGCCCAATTACATGCAATTCCTTTTCAACTGTGATTTCTTCTTCATAGTTTTCAGCAAGATTTTCTTTCACAAACTGTGCATTACTTATTGGTAAGGCAGATGTATAATAATAGATGGTGATGGAGTCGTGAGGCTTTGAATTTTCTGGAAATTTATTAAAAATATGGTTAGCCCTATGATTAAATCCTTTCCCTTTTTATTTGTGCTCCATCTTGAGATTTCCCAACTCTTTCAACAACATGGCAAGGGTTTTATCATCGGTGAATTTTTCAAGAAAAAAATTCTTAAACCCCTTCCAATTCTAAATAGAATTCAAAGGAAGACTATGATACCATGTATTTTCTATATCATATAAGGTGCACAAAAAGAGTTTGCATGCAACTTCATCATAATGTACCTCTAACATTTGCATATGTACGTAGAAGTTATCCAGATGGTCCTCTTTCATTAATTTGCTAGGGCCAGACTTTGTTAATATATTTTTCAGGTGTCTCGGAATCTTGTGTAGAATACCCGATAGTGCAATTGGGCCCTGAGACATCCAATCTAGATCTAGGTATGCCATATCTTTGTTGCTTTCCTCCTCCTCTTTTTTGAAATCTGATAGCTCCTCTTCTTCTTCTTATTCAATGCCCAACCCACGGAAAGTATCGTCTAAGAGTACAATGTTATCTTTATCACCACCATTGTAAGATGGGGCTCGTTATAACTTTTATGTGTTTTCCACAGAGTTTGCTAATTCTTTAAGGGTGGAAAAAAACAAATCTTCAATCATAGAAAACACTATCCTGGTAAGGGTGGTAGGGTTCTTCTTTGGAAAATAAAGAAGATTATGTACTCCTGTAATTAATCCAATGAATTTTTCAAACATACGGGTTATAGGATGGATGGCCCAGACCTAATCGTAAGAGATTTCACAAGTTTGTACAAGCTCGGGATGAGAAGATTCACCAACTTTAAGAATGTGAACAGGGGAGGTGTTGGAATGTTACTACCTTGACTGAAATATGTAAGGTTAGGTTGGGTGAGGTTATCATCCATAAAATTTTGGCTTCCCTCCTTATAGCTCCAAAAATGTTGACAGTGATAGACCCGCCAAAATTTAAGGGCTCTTCCCTATATGTGGTCCCAATTAGACTTCATGTCATTTGGTATAGGATACCCATCCTAAATATGGCTCGGTTTAAAAATTATTAAATATTTTCCTTAGATCTAATTGTCATCAAGAGAGAGGAGTGCAATTGTGTCTTTGAAAAGAAAGAAGGTTTTCCTGGTAAGTATTCGGTTTTAGGTGTGTCAAGGTTATTCTACTGGGGATGGAAAGAGTAAAGTGATCCTATAAGAGATAGGTAATAGTACCATGTTAGTAGAGACACACGCAACCAAGAAGGAATCGTCTGACATCCAGTGAAATAGTCTGCAAAATATGTGACAGTCATTACAACCAATCAATGAGAAAGATTTGTCTAACATCCTACAGAATAGTTCACAAGGATGAGACGACGATAAAAATACGATACATTTTCAATAAGATAAGTACTAAGATAACCTAAATAGTTCAAATAATTTAGCACAGATGAAAGAAAACATAAACTACAAACATCCAAAAAGTATTATTTCCAACGTGTATATAAGGCTTCGTAATCCATGCATGAAGAACATGTTGTTCATGAGGCTTTTGTTATTAAGTAAAAGTTCCAAGACACATGTATATAATGAACAACACTAGCTCCAGTAGTGGAGCATTGGAACTACTCCTTGCTCCTCAAAAGAAATATCCTGTCTCTATAATGCCTTATGGGAGGATCCAAGGTAAAAATTCCCTTGATCATTCAATTAGGGTGTATATATAACCAATGAGGAGGTGATGCATCACCTTCCTTGTGACTCTTTGACTTCCCTCATGATTGTTTGACTTCCTATGAAATTTCAGCTTTACATTAATCTTCATATTTTGTACATGCCCTTTGGACATTCACTTTAAAATACATTTTCGAACGATAATTTACATAATCCACAATAATGGTGGCATGTGAGAACTCATGACATGACACTACTTAAATGGACTGCTTGATGAGATGGAAATGTCAAGCCACTCTTGTTTCTCCTTGCTATGTGGTTGCTTGAGAATTCTCTTTTATCCACCTTTGTATGGCTTAGTGGTAAGGACAATGATCTCAAGTCTTGAGTTGTGGTCACAAATTGGTGTCCCCTTGATTTCTCTCAGTTGATCAGCTTGCATAATTAGCTACAAATATGTCTTTCATCATGTTTCCCTTATTCATATCCTTCTTAATCATCTTTAAATGGCATGATAAGGTACCTACATCTACAATTCACTCATGACAAGATGACATCAGTCCAATAAACCCCAAGTCTAATATAGTGGATGTTGATCCATTGACTGAGATGGAATTGGGTGACATGCTTGGAGATAGGCTAAGTGACTACACAATTGCATAGCTCAAGCAGTCAGGGGTGAATATTGAGTGTTGAGACTGCACAAAGTGCATTCCAGGCTAGACTGGGGAAGAAAAATGCACAATTTGGGAGCTTATTGTGACAGGATGAGGAGATAGGCATTGGTTCAACTTATTGCATAGTTCCAGCAGGAAAAGGAGGTTGTTCCATTACATAATTGTGTAGCTTGAGAACTTAAGGGATGAGCTTGAGGCTAGATATTGTGCAATTCATAGTTGAGGCAAGGATGGGGGAATACATTATGCAATTCTGGAGGCCAAGGTCCGGGATTGAGCACTAGAACTACACAATTTAGTATTCCTAGGAGGTATTAAATGTGAATTTTGTAGTGTCAGGAGGCAAGTATCATAGCTAGAGGGTTGAGACTGCACAATGTGCAGTTCAATAAGGTTAGATGAGGCTAAGTTTCTTGGTCAGGAAGTTTTCAAAAATTGACTAAGTGCAAGACTGGTGAAGTTGATGTGAATAGCGATAAGACTTCAACTGTGATCACACACTTAGAATAATTGACGACACAACAATATGGATCATCTAGGACACATGAAAAATGCATTTCCCTTAGTGTGACAAATTTACGACAACTTGCGATAAGTGTGACACTTAAGATACACTTTGCGACAACCATGATGACACTTTTGTGACAATGCTTAAAACTTTGGAAATGAAAGGACACATGAAAAATTCATTTCCCTCAGTGCGACAACTTTACGACAACTTCAAACAAGTGCGACACTTAAGATACACTTTGTGACGACCGTGACAACACTTGTGTGATCATTCTTAAAAATTTGGAAATGAGTGCGGCAGATGTTTACATGGCTAGATAAAATCATTTTCACAAAGTAACCCCTTGAAACTTCCAAAACAGGCTTATGCATATTGTATGACAACAAACATGTGAAAAGACAACATGTTGCCTATCTTGCAAAAGGGACCGAAACACTTCAAGAAACCACATGGAATTGGTTTCAATGTTTGCGACGACAATGTATAATACCAAGGGAGGCTCTGAAATTGAGCATAGGCCAAAATTTTGGAGGGTGTTGTAGCAGTGACAACACCATGGTAAATCTCTGTGTATTTTGTTTTTGACATTGTTGTTCTATTTTTCTTAAGAACTTGTATGCATTGTTTCACCACAAAGGTTTTAAACCTATATTTTTCTTTTTTGGATTGATTTAACATGTAGTGTTCCCATAAACATCGATTTTTCATCATTCAATCTTCTAATGTTTAGATTATCAATACCCAATTTTATTCAAATTTCTTGTAGATACATATTTTTACAACACGCTTTTGCAAATTTCATCATTTTAAATATCTATATCAAGTCTTAATACTTGATGAGCACCACTATTATATTTTCCTTGCTCCAATTTGGTATATGCTTAAATATTTATTTCAATATTTCCTCACTATTGCGAAACATTGGAAGGATTAAACAAACTATGTAATAAAACCCATCATTTTTTACAATAAAATTATAATGATAACATATTAAAACTTACTTCATGATATAGCTCTGCATTTAATCTATAATATAAATGGAATATTTTAGTTTGTATATCTATGAATAAATGAAAATTTTTCTTGAGACGTAAAATTCCACATGGTACAACTCTCTAGAATAATGGCAATACAACAACTCAGTTTAATTTATTAGTTCATCTTTAATAATTCTTTGCACATCAACTGGAAAATAGTGTTAACTCCATTAATTTTTGGAATGAAGCAAATGTTGAGGTTAAAATAATGTTGATCCTAGATTATTTACTTGGGTAGATTGCATGCACATGTTTGTTTCTATCTTGTATTTTAACTATTTTAGGTTAAGAGTTCTAGTGACTTTCTTCTATCATGTTTTAACACACCATATTGTAATGGAATATATTGGAAAATAATGTATTTTTGAAGTAGCACACTAATTTGGGGTAAAATTGTGGGCACATGTAATCTAGCTCGCAAATGCTTAGTTATCTATACTCTTTGCCTAAGTACACGACAATGTGTGACATATTTATACCTACTTCTCTTTATTAGACTAAATGGAAAAAAAAATCACAATTATGTAAAAACCATGCATATTTATATATTTCGCAATGAATCTATGTCCTCTTTTTTCAAAACACAAAATATAGTTGAATAGTTGATTGAATTGGGTTACTTGATATCATTGTTATTCTTCAGCTCGTAAATCTTGATAGTTTGATGTTTTTCTTTGTTAGTTATATAGTTAGCACAACGTTTTTTTTGCCAAATAAAAATATATGTATCCTCATAAGGGATGAATATACATGTTTTTGTCCAAAACAAGACTAATCTGAAACTTTTATCTCAGCTACATACTTATCTTGTAGGCTACCTTCATCTTCTAATACATCCTTTACATAATAGATACTTTGGCATGTATACTTAACATTTTTCATTTAGGCTTACATCAAAGACTTGCAAATAACATCAACATTGCATCAAGCATTAGACCATATTGAATTGATAAAAATGAAACACCATGGAGTAGTTAACACAATGGTTATACACCTGGCATAACCAACGAGGTTCTCTATATTACATTGGTGCACTATTATGTTCATGTAGATTTCCATTGCTAGACCTAAACCCTAGAAGTAAGCTATTATAACACATTACATGCAATGCTTGAGTCCCAAAATTCTTAATTGGTGTCAACATTGATTAGTTTGACATGTTTATCATAGTGCATGTTATGCTAGTGGGCCTTGGATCCTAAACTTTTAGCACACATTTGAATTGTTGGAGCATCGAGATTTCCTATATGGTATTGGAGACAAATTTGTTTTGAATATATATTAGTTGTAGAATTTGGACTTGTATTTTTCAATTTAAAGTTGATTGATTCAAAATATGGTTGGAAGTGGTTGTTACACTGTGAATATTCTTGGACTGGGGGGGAAATAATGTCATCATCAAGACATCAATTTATTTCATAATAATTATCCCATTTAAATGTTTCACATTTAAAATGTACTAATAAAATAAAATTTGTTGAAGCTTGAAAAAGGAAAGAGAATTTCCCCTACCAATGTAGAAAAGTTGTGAAAGTACCAATTAGGAGATGAATATTCACAACACATGTCAGACTAAATGATTTCAAATCATATAATTCCTTATATTCAAAGCATTATTATTGTAAACAACAATTGAACTAGATTATAGAATATTTATTACACACCAATGATAGTGTGAATTTTACAGAAAATATCAGATGTATTCAATGTGTGCATGATTAATCCATTATAGTTTGTGATATTGTGGATGAAAATTACTTGGTGGCTTTAACTATTAATGGCCTGACCAAATATTTTCAATGATTTTTTATGATCTTGAATGTTACTAACAAAGTTACAAATATGACTTTGGATTCGCTTGGTAGGATGATTTTAGAGGATAGATTGCATAGGAGCAAGTTTGATTAGCACAAGTTAGATCAATCCCTCATTGTCAAGACATCAAAGAAATGTACCAAATCCATGCAAACTAAAGCTTCTAATGAGAGCACCACACAACTTAACGATGGGTGCCAGGAGGTAATATGTTATTATTATACTAAGAAAATTCATTATGCACACAACTTTTACAAGTTCAATCACAAGGTTGAAAATGAATAGATGCTCAAGCAAAGTTGTGTAAAAGAATAACACTAAGAAGTGTGAGAAGGTATCCTTGTCACTTTATTTATAGCTAAAAAAATATAAATGAAATTTGGTACATTAATCTAGTGGATGTTGTACACATGACTACCAAAACAAATTGATTAAGGATGTTTGGACCTACAATGTTGAGATATGGAAAAACATTACAGATTTGAAGTGAAGGTAATGTAATTGATCTATTTGACATAAGAGATTTTTGCAATGTAAAACAATTCCTTAATATTATCATATTATATAAAAACTTACTTTATATAATTAGGAAAAAAAAATATTTAAACTCGAAAGTTGAATTTGATCATGAAAATTTCTTTTATAGAATACAAGATGAATGCTTTCATGATGATCAAAGAAGAATGTGTGAAGACAATGATAGGTAAATCATAGGTATGATCATCTCAATTTTGAAATTTTACAAATTCTAAATATATTGAATAACTAAAATAATCAAATTTTATATAGATAATTTAGAATATGAGGGAAGAAGAGAATGGAATTGAAGACGTCACAAGAGTGAGTAGCTATGATTTCCTAGCTTCCATTATTCCTCCCCCTCGTGTTTATTTTTTTACCTTAGATCCAAGGTTTAATTTGTGGTTGAGAAAATAATTTTTCAGTCTTCATGATAGACTTGGAGTTTTTTTTGAATTAGTGTTTGTCTTGATTTCCATCCATATCAATTTGCGATCAACTCAGATGTTCTTTTATTGTTCCATGCATTTGTAGCTCATTAATATTTTTCTACTTGTCAAACTATGATATGGTGGTGTTTCTCCGGTTATTGAGTGCTTGAGATCATTGCATGTTCAATGGGTCTCACAAGCATATTTTTTAAAAAGGAGTCAATTCCTTCTCTTGATTTGGATTTTTCCTCCTTCGCGAAGAAGAATGTGACTTCATTGAAGGAAAGAGGGTTGATTGGTAAGATCATTGGCCTTTGGCCTAGCTATAATTATGTTTTAGAATTAACCTCTATTAATTGGATAAATCTTGAACCAATTGTTATTTTCTATTGTGGAAATCATTATTATGCTTTTATTTTTTAAACAAGGAGAATAGGATCAAAATTGTAGATATATACCTTATTTCATGGGCACTACAGAAATGTTTCTCACCCACTGGTCTTCTTTTTTCCATACCAAGATGAAACTTTCTTCTACACCAATGTAGATAAAATTGTCATATATTCCCCTTCTTTTTTGGGGTGAAGGTATTTTCAAGGTTAAACAAGAAAATTTGGGCCAATTTATTATCTTATACCAAGTAAACATTTGACTTATAAAAAGTTTCCAAATGTTTGAGTCTAAGACGTGAGATGCTGCAATGAATATTGGTGTAAAATTATAATGACCTTGTTCAAAGAGCTTGATACAAGGTAGACATAAAAGTTAGTCATTGATAAATAGACACATTTAGGTGTAATTGGAATGCCTAACATAATATTTATTTGAACTTAATTTCACATTTGAACTTAATTGCACTGTATGTGCAAATAGTGGAAAAATCCACTATTGCTTTTTCTTTCATATTGGTTCAATGATGGTGAGTTAGATCAATGAGAAGCTTCACATAATTGCTTTATCTTCAAGAAAAGAAAATTATAAAGGATAATTGAATGTGATATGTGAAGGAACATGGATGGGAATGTTATGTAAGGCATTTATATGGCACAAAAAAAACCTTACGATGATATTCTGTGATAATCAAGGATTTATCTTGTTTGGAAAGAGCATAATTTTATATCAACACAACAAACATATTAAAGCTCACATCTACCTCTTGAGGCAGTTACATGAGACAATAAATTTAGTTGAGGTAATATAAGATTAATGAAAAAGTTCCAAATATTCTTATTAAACCTTTGAGAAATGAAAAGTTTGAAAAATTCAAAGTGATGACAAAGGAGAATGATTTTATATTAAATGAGATTTTAGAGAAACTTATATGAAATATGAGTGCATTAGAACTTTTAGAGCTCAATAAGTGAAAGTGACAAATGAAACTTAGTGTGGGTGGAATTAAAGTGAACATGAGTATAGTTTTGACCAAGGCAAAGTCAAAACTGTATTTTCTTGTTGAATTTTCAACACAATGTATATGTAGAACAAGATTCCTCATAGGATATTAGGGGAAATAGGAGGAATTCACAGGGGTAAAGATAGGGATAAGGCACTTGCACATATTTGGTTGTTCAATATACATCCATTTTCCTGCAAATAAGAGGATGAAGATGGAGCCCTCAAGATAGAAGGCCATATTTATTAGGTATAGTGAAACCTCAAAGGCTTACAGGATCTCCATATCGACACATAGGAAGAAAATTTTGAGTAGGGATGTTAGGTTTGAGGAAAAATTGGCATCCAAGATGTAACATGAGTTTCCATTAGTAGTGACAGAGGATGAGGATCAAGAGGCTTTGAAGTAGAACAACATGTACATGATTCTAGTTTAGGGAGTCAACTTTTACGTGGTCGAGGGGAGTTGGTAGCTCTTTCTAGTTTTTTAAAGAGACCTAGGTGGTTTGAGCATACATCAAGGGATGCTCAGGAACATGTGGAGGCTCCTATGAGCACATTCCTAGAGAGTGATTCTCTGAATAAGTTTTTGAAATTCATGGCAATGAAAAGTACCATCCTTGAAGAGGCAACAAACCAAGAAGTTGGGAGGAAAACCATGATAGAGGATGATGCATGGGATATTGTACTACGACCAGAGGGACAACCAATTCTAGGTGGCTCTTTAAGAAGTACCTTCCTCGATAAGAAGCGATGTTGATGTTTTTAGCTTGGGTAGGTAATTTTGCATAGGCCTAAGTGTTTGTGTATGAAAAAATCGCCTAATAGACCCTTAACCTTAGCAATCTCTTTAATGATTAAAGTAATTTATTTGTATAAGATAAAGTGAGTTTATATAATTAAATGAAAATAGTTTTGAATTAGTGAATTAGATGAATCCCAACCGTCGATCTCAAGTTATGTTTAGATATAATCTCAATCATCAATCACTTTGGATATTAGGGTTGCAGATTCAATTAATGTCTCAAACTTATAAAAGAAAGGTTGGGCTAAGGGAGAAGACACACAACAAAAGACACTAGGAGGACAGCTCAGTGATTGGGTGGAGAAGGACTTCCATTCAAGTGTGTCATGTTAGAGGAATGTGCAAGGGGAAACAAGGGAGAACTAGATTAGCCAACGAGACCAAAAGACACATTTAAGGCTTTATCAACTAGAGTAGATCTAATTTCTTGTTGTATGTATTTTCCTTAGTGGACCATTATCCCAAGATGAGAGCACTTGTAAGTTCTAAATTTACCTAAATGAAGCACCTATTTGAAGGGCATAAATTTGTGTACATGTGATTGTGAGGTTGGTGTATTTAATTTTGCTTCCACTGATTTTTTTTATGTTAAAACTCTATATGTGTTATTATTTAGTGGATTTACGTAATCTACAAGGACGTAATTAAATAGGTACTAGGATCAAGGAAATTTAATAGAAATATAACTATAAATGATGGAAACACTATTTTTTTAACACTCATGGGTGGATGACGATAAATATATTTTCTAGCAAAATAAAAGTATGTGCCATTTTTTCAATAATATTGGAAACTCGATGGAAAATCATATACAACAACAAGGTCATAGCGTAATAAAGTAAAAAATGTTGTATGAATGGGTTCCATGTGCAGTACTAATTTTATGGTCTGTGGAATCCAAGAAGTCGAGATGCATCTATGCATATGATGTATAGAGCAGGGGTAGAGTTCTTGTGGCTAATGAGATTTATTCTTATTGCTTTTTCTCTTACAACCAAAGTGTTATAGACATAAGCATTGAATTCAAGGCTGACAAGTGTGTTTACATTTTATATTTTTTTGTAAGAATGATTAAGTAACCCACCCAATTTTGAAGTGGTGAAAGGGTTTGAAAGAAGGCTTCGTATGAAAAAAACCAATATACCACCCACATACTTAACCATTCACATGTGGGCCATAAGGTTTCATTGCTCTCTCTTCCAACCTATATCGGAGGGAGCAAGCCTTGGATGGAGAGAATAGATTTAATAGTCACAAAAACTATTCCATAACATCGAAAGATAAGCATATATTGTTTTACACTCACACACCTGAACTCTACTACACAAATTTACTATTCAATTTAAGTTGTATTTAATTTTCAAACCTAGGTACAACATCGCTCCATCTAAAGTCTAACCCACCATTGATTTAACAATGTATTAACCAACTTGTTACTATTTTTTAAAGGAGCGAATTAATAAGTGTACGAGTTCAATCTTTCTAGAAGGAAAACATTGATACTGGATCACCCTATGGACAAACTCCCATCTATCAAAATGTAGTGAACTACACTTTTGATAGTTGTATAAGTTAGTTGTCTGATTACTGGGAATATTTAGTAGTTAGTTAAGCAACTGACCTTTCTACATACAAGGATATCATAACATAACCTATATGTGATGGCCTTGAAGCATGAAGCACAACAAGATCCATCATTATATAACAGATTCACACAATTAACTTAGTGATACATTCTCTCGGTACCAAAGAACGAAGAGAACCACTAATTTAATTATATTAGTATGTTGATTAATTGGTTACGCATTTCTTACAAATAGACTAAAAAATAATGAAACAAACACCTCATGAATACAATACCAATAAATACTCTCCTTTAAGCTAGTCAACTACAATAAGTTAGAGAAACCTCCTTGTCGCTCGTTTGATTTATGTTATCGTTAATGCAAGCTGTAATAATTTCCACACAAATTATAAAATAGCAGTATGATTTCCTGTAGCGATCCTCCTTGGCTGAGTTGATTCCATTGAATGTAAGGGCTAGACTCTTCAATTTTGGATATGGTGAAATAACATCACAATTCTAGAAGGGCTTAAAAAGAAGGCAACAAATCCAGGACAATAAAACCAATCAACTGCACTAGAAATGAATATTTTCATTCATGTAGATATGTTTCCAAATAAAAATACAACTAAGTTGCTCATTCCAAACATTGAACGTAGAATACTTCGCAATCCGCCTTTGAAATTCATTCTAGACACCATGTTTGAACTATGGATGAAATTCCGAGCAACATTGTATATTTCTACTATACTTAAACCTTTAAGTAGAAGTTGTTGGGCCGTAAATATGTCATTATTATTACCACTTTCTAACGTCTATTTCATCCATTTCTACCATTCTTTATCATAATTTATCATTTAATTCCATTTTATAATAATTTATGCTCTTATGGATAAGTAATACGTATTCTCCTTTATTTATAATAAATTGATAATTTTTATGCATAATTTTGTAAAATATGCTTTATTGATTTGTTATAACATCACTCACGTTTTTAGCCTCCAATATTTCTTCCATATTGGAAATTTGATCTCCAACAATTCCAACTCATAAATTTGCTGGGATAAAAAGTGACAGTTTTGCGTTGGCTATTTCAAACAAATGAAGATGAACTTGAAAATCCGAGACATGGGTTTTGTGCAGACCAGACCAACTCAGTTTTCCCGTGAATTCGACTTGGATTGAGAGAAACGGAAGGTTCTCTGAAGGCGATTTTCTCATATTTTCTCTTGTGGCCATTTTCCAAATTATTCCAATTGCAATACCAAATTCGACTTGTTCCAGCTAAGTCATGATATTATAGATTTGATCTTACTGATAAATTTGTCGTAGAAAATCTCCAATTGTAATGGTAAATCATTTTGTAATCAAGTTAGCTGTAACTTCCCTTTTCTCTCTGTGTATTTCAATGAAACTAGAGATCAAAGAGGGAGGAATGGAAGGGAATGAACAGATGAAAAATTGTTGGATGAACAAATGAAAAATTACTGAATACGAGATGAATAATTGTTGAACTTGAGATAGAGCCAACATATTCATTCTGATGTAGTTATTTCTCTCATATATTTTAATGAAGGAAGATATCTATTGAGTTTTACATCTGCTTCTTGTAATCTAATCTGAGTTATTTCTGAAGGCGGAACTGAGTCTTGGGTAGTTGGGCCCACTACCTTGGATGAGGTGCTACCTTGAACATCTAAAGTAGTTTAGTTGCGTTCTTGTTTATTTGAATTTAAATTATCATTCCTTAAAGGTGATTTCCTTCTTTAAAAGTAATTTTTTGTTTGATGCATTTTCCAAATTGTTATGTTTTTCAATTTCTAGATTTCATTTAATTCACTACTTTCGATTAGCATCTCAATTATGTTACTGTAATAGGTTAAATTTCCAATTTAGCAATGTGTGATTTAATTTAGTATTGATTCAAGTCATGTGATTAGAATAATTATTTTCTTATCATTTACTTTCTGGTTTTGAGATTTAGTATTGGTTTTCAAGTCTTACATTTTATTTCTTTTCGAATGAGCTTAATAGTGTAGAACATAATCATGTAGAACCAGTGTTAGTTGTTGGTATTTTCTATGCATATACTTTTTCGATTTCCTTTGAAATAAAAAAGTGTTCCTTGGTTGATAATTAATGATTAGGTGATTAGTTGTTTTTATTAAGCAATTAATTTTGCCCAACCTTTTGGTGTCGTTGTCGAGGAAGGTATTCAAATAGCACTACCACACTAATATCTGGTTGTAGATACATAATTTGATTCTGGGAGAGTATTTAAAAGTAATTTATTTTTATCTTCTTGATGTAAAATAATTGGGTATTAAAAACGGGAGGTAAGAACCTACGTAACCAGCAAGTAAAACACTTGCTCAACAACCCTCTTTTCGGCAAATGCATAGAGGTTAAATAGGAATATGGTTTTTTATTGAATGACTAAGTATAAAAAGGTATAAATTTGAAGAAATATTATCATTTCACTTAAGTGGTGATGTAAGCACCACCCATTCCACTGACCAATTGATAGGAACATTTGAAGGAGGAGCCTTAAAGTATCACATGAAGAACATCTTCTATTTTGGGAATAAATGGCACACACAGCTACCTTTGAATTTCCTATCAAATTTTTAGGAGGAGTGACACAAATGCACATAATTCCCCCATCTACTCTACCAAAATTTCATGGTTTGGCAAATGAAGATCCAGATACATTTTATTTGAGTTTGAACTACTTTGTAGAGGATATGATTTTTGTACTAATGATAAAAGGTTGAAATTGTTTCCTCTTACTCTAAAAGGAGCAGCTCTCTGATGGTTCATGCACCTTGGTGGGAACTGCATTCAAACATGGGAGGATATGATGAATGTATTCTTGAAGAAGTACCAAGACTATTTCAATTCTAGTGAAGAAATTTTCAGTATGATACAGGGGGAAGATGAAATCTTGGATGAATATGTGGAGCGATTTAAATACAACCTTAAAAAATCAAAGTATAAACATTTGGAAAAAGAGGTCTGGAAAACACTCCTACTCAAAGGAATCAAAGACGCATTTTTAGAACTCTTAAATCTTATAGGAAAAGGTGATGTTTTTCAACTATCATATGATGATGTTTGTGATTTATGCAAATCTCCAAGGCTGGTAAGAATTCTAGAGAATTTTCTTCTTTCATTTCCAAATCTACTACAAGAACGGGAGCTGTAAGAGCTGAAATTAATTATTCATTTCAACATTTTAAAATTGATTTTATTAGCTCTCTAAATTCACAATTGCGTGTTTTGTAGGTAAAGAAAAATCAAGAAAAAATTGAAGAAGTGATTTTTCCTCATTGGCAAAAGAAGCATCCCATGCATAGTTTCTCTTTCTTACCTAGGATGAAAGCAACATATCAAAGAGATCGAGAAGCGATAAGCTCACAACCATGGAAACCATGGCCTACATCTATGCTTCAAAACACTTCCTCTCCATTTTCTTACTTGCATAATCCATTATGGAATACTCCTTTGTTAGGGCAGCCATGTCAATCTCAATATAACCACCACCAATCTTATCCACAAGTTTGACATGGTTCATCTTATGATTACATGACTACTCTCCCTCATCTTGTAGCACAAGCACATCATCCATATTATTTACCAGCTCTTCAACAACGTCTTGTTTGCTTATAAAAATAATCCACACAACCCGATCAGCTACATCATCAAAATCCTCCATGCCCTACATAATTTCCTGCCCAATCCATTCCACACCCTCATAGTAATAAACCAGTAAAGCATGCTTAAAGTGTTGAAATGAAAAAAAATTCCGCCCTTCCCACCAATTATATCTCACTTGCACCATTAAAACAAACTTATATTGATATTGGAAAGGTTTCAAATATAAAAAATGCAAAATTCATGGAAGAAAATGAGGTTTCTTCTAGTCTACATCAACAAGTTGTCGAGATCAATAAGAAATTAGAAACCCAAGGACTTCAAGAAATGAAAACTGTGGGAAATCAAGAGAGTAAAGGCTATATTGAAGATTGGTTTCACTCCATCATTTATTGTAGCAACATTCCATATTTCGACAATTCATAACACCATCTTTTCAAGGGAAGTTGGTCTCTCATACCTTATTATTTATTAACATGTATTTTTAAAATTTGGGTATGTACATACTTGAGGCCTTATTTCAAAAATGGTTCCACTGGAAGTACTCTTACATGTAAATATATTTTATTTTTAAAATTAGAGTAGGTTAGTGTAGAAAATAGAATAAATAGCATAAATAAATAAATTTCTTTATCTAAAAAAAAAATAGTTGTTTTTGTTGCAACACGTTGTGGAAATCAACATCGGTGATAAATTTTTGAATTTATTTATGCATGTATATGTCTTATATTGAATATAATATTTCTACAAACACTCATATTAATATTTGTCACCAATTTGGAAAAATTTCTTGAATATCATATTTTTTTGGCTTGCGGGCTTGATAAAAGTTCTGAAAACATAGTCGGGACAGTCATATTTTGAGGGACCAAAAGGGAATTTTTTTTTAAAAAATTATATCCTAAGTATCCCTTTATTTCTACATTCCAACCTAATTTGAATCACTCAATTTGAATTTGAAACGAAAAAATTATAACCAAAACATTGACAGGGTGTCTATTTGGCATCTCAGGGATAAAGTTGGGAAAGTCTGATTTTGGAGGCCTAAATGACTATATATTGAAAGACTATTTCTACGGTATATTACCATATTGATATAGTTTACAAGGAAATTTGAATCACTCTATTTCGATAACGTATGAGAAATTTATGACCAAAATACTGACTACTTATCGTAAATCAACATTCTGAAAACTATGTTTTTTCGACTATTCACTAGCATATTTGACCCATCAATTCTTCTTTCCTTAAAAACCTATTTCTATTGGAGATATATAAATGAATCTAATTTAATCTCCAATTTGAATCATTTGAATGTGTCATCAAACAAAAAATTTATGCTTAAAATACCAATTGTTGGTATAAGTTGGGAAATTGAAAATGACTTTGTTATGTAGGTTGTTCTAAGTAAATTTGACATGTCATATCATGGAATTTTTATAACTTGTTTCTATTGGTGATATCTCTTTGAAAAAAATTTCATTTGGCTTTGGAATCACTGAAATTGGATGAAAAACAAAGAAATTATGATTAAAACACTGTTGGTTAGTATGGTCGACCAATGCTCTCCCGCAGGTAACAAATTAATTTTAATTTGTTTATTTTTTCCTATGGATTTGTTTTAAAAAGTAAATACTTGTCATTTTTTTTCATATGTCTTGGAGCAGGAGAGCCTGATCACCTCTCTTCTTCTATGATTTCATGTTTTATTGCAAGTAGATGCTCGTTTTTTGCAGGTCTCGGGAGAATAAAGGAGGTTAATTCATAACCGAGTGATTCTTGAAGGAAATGATAATGATATAAGATATATTCATCCAATAATATATTAATAAATCTAATTTCATATGATTTTGAGTCTTTCTAGGTGTCGTAAGAGCTTTTTGCAAAATTGTCCCCACTATTGCTCACCAACATGAAGAAAATAACATGAAGACTTTTTCATTACCTAATGGATTCATAACAGGAAAAATGAAGAATTGAACATTCAAGTCATTTCCACCAAAGAATTTTTCCAAAAGATCATTTTTTTCCATTCATTCACTATTGACATATTATTGTTCCTATAAATAGATTGATGTTCCCTTAAGAAACAACATTGCTGCAACTGAAATCACAGTTGCTGTAACTTAATTTATTTATTTATTTACTCTTTTTAATAAAGTGTTTTTTCTTTTCTGGTTTCTCTTTTTTTTTTCTTTTTTTCTTTTTTCTTTTTTCTTTTTTTCTTTTTTCTTTTTTTCCTTCAAAGTTGTGGTTGTCATTCCATTAGCGAATGCGCAGTTGCTATATTAAATGAACAATCGATGTTCCGTCCAACGAACATTTGTTGTTCTATCAAATCAACAACCGTGTTTCTTTTCGGTGTGTTTAAAAACTGTTGTTCAATCAATTGAACGACTGTTGTTCAGTCAATTGAACAACTATTATTTTTTCAAACAAACGGTCGTGTTTTCTTTTCCTTCGATGTGTATAATAAATTTTTTTTCGGTCAAATGAACAGCGGATTTCATTTTGTGTGTTTGATGTTCAAACAATTGAAAAATTTTTGTTCAATCAACTGAACAGTCGTTGTTCTGTCAAGTGAACAACGGGGTTTATTTCGTGTGTTTTTGTTGTTCAAATGATTGAACAGCTATTGTTCAATCAACTAAACCATTTTTGTTCAGTCAAATGAACAGTAGATTTTATTTTTGTGTATTTTTGTTGTTCAATCGATTGAACATTTGTTGTTCAATCGACTGAATAACCATGTTTGTTTTAATAAATAGTTGTCTAAATGAATTTTTGTCAATTTTATGGCCATATAACCATTTTTTTTTTCATTTTCTCATGAAAATAATCCTGTGAATGGGGAATGTGCATCTAAGAAGGGGAAAAGCAGCGACACTAATAACAATTATGATATTTTTACCTTTGATGGATATATTTATTTTCAGATATTGATATGGCCTAACTATGTAATGGCTTGTTGGATATCTTTTCTTCAAACATATTATAAATAATTCATTATCATAGCTGAAAACCCCGCAGCTATTGTGTATATTATAATGGAGAAATCATGTAACAAACTCAGTACAATACTCCTCACAAGTACTCGGTACTTTCTCATGAAGTTACACACAAACTAGCTCAGTTTTGAACAGGTTACTGGTTCAAAACTCACCGCCAATTGCCTTGCCTCTATTGCGCAATCCAGGCTTGTCTATATAGAGATCCAAGGTTCGAATCTCCTTGGCTTGACAGCGCAATCATCATGGGAAATTCCTCCAAGTGTGGTGCAAATATCATGCACAACTGATGTCGCCACTGATAGCTAACTCCACCCTTTCATCTACCTCTTTCACTGGTCTCCACTGAACTGTTCATGCACTGTAGTGAATTGATGTGTTCTTGAGTTGAATAATGAGTTACTAATTAATGAATTAAATAATATTTAATTCACTCCACTCATTACTAGTTGATTAGCTAGTTAAACTAATCTCAACTAGTTCAACTAAGTTAAACCGAACACAACTCCACTAGCTGTCTCATTAACTCCACCAAACTTCTGCCACTGAAGTCCTAACTGAAGTCAACCATGCATGTGCTCACCAAACCCTTAGGAATAGCGTAATTCCTATGTCAGATGCATGAGCCACTTCCAAGGCTCGAACTGAAGTGCTCCAAGAGAGTAAACTGAAGTTTAGAGTCCAAATATTATTAAGGGTAAATAATATTTGACTTCCCTATTTTTAGGATAGGCAGTCTAAAAATAGACTTCGACCTATATGTCTAAAAATAGAGGTCCATATATTTTTACCAACATGACCAATACTCCAAGAATAACATACTGCAACCCCTGGACCATGCTCCATATGTCTAAAAATAGACATAGTCTAAAAATAGACTTTGCGCCAGAATTTGCCTGCGGGCCCACTTAGTGAAGGCGACTTCATTTCACTGAGCTCCATCATCTTGCTGCATTTTCAACACTCCCTCTCAGCAAGATATGGATTATCTGCAACCCCTATCCTGCCTCTGTGGAATTCGAACTTGCTCCTGGTGAGCGCCTTCGTCGGGATGTCGGCATCCTGATCCTCCGTGGGAACATATGAAAGCATCATGATTCTCCGCTGAACACAATCTCTGATATGATGATACCTGATGTCGATGTGTTTGGACCTATCATGAAATATTGGATTAGCTGAGAGTTTAATGCAACTCTGGTTATCACAGTAGATCACTGTAGGCTCCAAATGCAACCTGAACAATCCTGCGAGGATCTTCCTCATCCAAATAGCCTCGCATGCAGCCAAGCTAGCTGCCATGTACTCGGCCTCTGCGGAACTGAGTGCCACGGATCTCTGCTTCCTGCTGTACCAGGAAACTGCTGTCGACCCAATGCTGAAAACTCCTCCAGATGTGCTCTTCCAGTCCGTTGGACTCCCTGCCCAATCTGCATCAGTGAAGCCAGAAAGCTTCGCTCCATCCTCCTGTCTGTACCATAGACCATATCTCGATGTGCCTCTAATATAGCGCAATACATGCTTTCCTGCCTTCCAAAAGAGCTTGGTAGGCTTAACCATAGCTTGCGAAAGCTGGTTAACAGCATAGCATATATCGGGTCGTGTATTGACCAGATACATAAGCGACCCCACCAATTGTCGATAGACAGTGGCATCCACTACCTCCGCTGAAGTAGCATCCTCCTTCCTCAAACCACCAGGAAGAGGAGTGTCAACAGGCTTGCAGCCTTGCATGTTGAACCTCTCTAGAATCTCCCGAGCATACTTGCCCTAAGAAACAAACAGTCCTCCACTGCGCTGCCAAATCTCCAATCCCAGGGAAATAATGAAGGATGCCCAAGTCCTTCATTTCAAACTCTCGTGCAAGATCCTCCTTGCATGAAAGTATCAACCGCTTCATCGCGCCAAATCGATCATCTACATGCGCACGGCCATCAATGCCTTCCTCCACCACAACTGCACAGTTAGATCCGTCTCGACTTGTGCAAAATTCGCAAACTCAAAATCTTTTCAGACTTCATGCATATACCTTGCATCTCCAAAAACTAAACTCCAAAACTTCCCATTCTAGCAATCTCACACACACTAAATATGCGGAAGCATTTTAAAACATAGGATTCAAAACCAGAATCCAACAATCTCCACAAAAAGCTTCTTTCATGAATGAAAGACTTCTTCAAACAATGGTATGAAATAATACACTCCACAAAAACTTCCATGGGATTAAAACCAAGCTTCAATGCAATCTCAATTCAACACTCTCAATCCATAACCAACATTTGAACTTCCCATAAATCAGGCTCCAATACCAACAATCAGATATGCTTTTAATATCGGAAATAAAAACCACGAGAATGCGCCCATGTTCTAAAGTTCACACATATCGATTTTATACAACCCCATGTTTCATTAATGCCGCGGATTGTTTTTTTTTTCCAAAACATTGCTACTTCCAATTTTAATGAATTAACTTACCTCTAATAACACTCGATCCATTGCTCATTGGGTTTAGATCTTCACTACTCACAGCATTCAACTACAAAGCGTTCAATAATCTGCGCCTCCATTTTATTCACAGATTCACAATGCATTTCTTACTATTTAATTGCTCAAGTTGGATCTTGACTCAAGTCACTTTAAACATCATACCATGTGAGATATATCTGGCAACGTTTATATCACAATTAATCAACAGATGACTCTTTGTGCCCTGCGTTTTCAATTTATACCACACCATTCAGCAATGTATAAATCAATCTGATTTAACAATACTTACAGGGTTCACTTCCTCCTTGAACGGACCACCATCTGTCAAATTCAACACAATGCATCTGCAATTAACAGATTTAAACCATTGTTCCAGTAACCGTTCTTACCACTGAATCAGCTCTCCCCTCCAACATTCTTGATCTGCGTTGCACCTAAGTAATATGGATCAGATATAACAAATCGATTTTCATCAACAGAATTCTGTTCAGTTCAAACTTTCATTGCAATTAAATTCAATCTGTTCTTACAAACTCATCTTATCACCGCTATATTATTCTTCAGATTCATTCTAGCTTCATCTTTGTTAGACTGTGGAAGACTTTTTTCTTTACTTACAGAACTCTTTAACTGGCGCTATAAAAATACCACTGTTCTGAGCGTTAATTCCACATTCGAACTCTAAATTGCATAGTTATACTGTTCTTCTCTTAATACATTATAGTTATCTGCACATACTCCCATGCCAATGTCAGGGTAAACGCAAACATAACCACACAGTTTATAAAATCAATTCCGGCAAACAGAGATTTAATCAACGATTTACATTCCAACGCATTCTGGAACTCCTTTAGTCTTCATGCTGTACAACTATGTAACATATTCAATCGAAGCCAAAAACATCGATTTTGCTTCACTTCACTGTATGCAGATTTAAATCAAATGTGCGCTTAATTGCATACACAAAATTCCAGAACAAATTCCTCCTTGTATAAAAAAATGCAATCAATTTCAAAACCCTTTGTGCATGGCCAGATTTTCAAAATCCATGGCCCTTTCAGCTGTACATAGAGGTATAGGAAAACCTCTATCTCCTACTTTTTTCCCTATTCTATTCTACCTCCCCAATTGCCTTTGAGGCCCACTAATTTATATAAATTAAAAATGTACTAATTTGAGTTCAACCCCTTTAAAATCTCAACAAATCTCCAAATCTCTCACCATCCCTAAAAAATAGATTTTTATTCCTAAAACTTTGAAACTAATTCCAAATTAGGCTCTCTCCTTAATTCTAAATTATCTTGAAGCTAATTTCTCTCATGTTTCCAGTTTTTTGGAAACATTTACAAATTCTCACATATAATTAATTAAAAACATAATTAATCACTCAAAATTAATAATTTCTTAAAAACATGAAACCCCCTAGTTTAAATAAAATACAAGGTGTTTTCCGGAGCTAATGCTCCTGCATCAGCCTCACTCTTGGAGAATCCAAGCCCGGTGAAGTAGCTGTCTATCCGAGTGTACCAATCACGAGGTGCTTGCTTCAGCCCGTACAGTGCTCTCTTGAGTCGGCACACATGCGACTCACTGCTGAAGATCTCGAAACCTTCAGGCTACTCTATGTACACCTCCTCCTCAATAACTCCATTGAGGAATGCAGTCTTCACATCCATCTGATGAATGTGCCACCCCATCTGCGCTGAGAGAGCAAGGATCGTCCATATGGAAGAGTACCTTGCGACAGGTGCAAAAGTCTCCTCATAGTCAATCCCCTCGATCTGTGAGAAGCCACGGGCGACAAATCTTGCCTTGTACTTCTCCACACTCCCGTCAGCCGCCTGCTTCACCTTGTAGATCCATCGCGAACCTACAACTGATTTCCCAACCGGTCTTGGGAAAATCTCCCATGCACTGTTCCTGATGATCGAATCATATTCTTCGATCATGGCATCAACCCATGCGGGTTCCTCCACGGCTTCCTCAAAAGAGGATGGCTCCGTCACAACACATTGACTCACAAGAGCCATGTATCCAGTGTACCGATCTGGTGACTGTCTCTGTCTGCGCTGTGCTGTAGGTGGTCCTACAACCTTCTCTGCATCCCGAGCCAGTCGCTCAGCTTTTGTGAAGAAGATCCAGCACTTTTGAGAAAAATCATCAACAAAGATCACATAGTACTTGTTCTTTGCTGTCAAAGCTACTGAGAAAGGTCCACACACGTTTGTGTGAATTCTCTCGAGGATCGTCGTGGCACGACTATCCTTCTTGTGAAAGGTGGCTTTCACAAATTTTCCCAAGGTACACCCCTTGCACTGATCTGACTGCGCAAGAGTACCCTTAGGAAGCCCAATAGAAATCTGCTGCATTATCTTCAAAGCTCCATGGTGAAGGTGGCCCAATCTCCGGTGCCACAGCTCGCCATCATCCCGGCTCACCACTCCTCCCGCCTTGCATGCCATAGCCGTTGTGCCTATCTTAGTTTTAAATCGATGGTGGGTTGCTAAGCGTCCAACTCCCTATCTTTCCTGGTCTCTCAAGAGTTCACCAAGGCAGGGCTGGGCTTTTTCCTTCGAAGACCACATCATACCCCTTATCCTCCAACACTGCTGAGACTGCGCCCCTTTCAATCCAGGGCATGACATCCTTAATATGTATGGTTTACCACTCCCTCTCCGAAAGGATATGGCACTGACACTGATCAGATTTACCATCATCGCCCATCTCGATGTGCACACCCAGATCTTTGTCCTCCAGATCTGAGAACAAATCCCAATCTCCCGTCATATGATGAGTGCCAAGCCTTCGGAAGACCAAGGAGAGCCAGGTCGACCATATCCTCTTCATCGACAGTAACTCCCACACTTCCCAGTTCATCTCTGCACTGAGTGAACTTCGTGAGGTATTTGGCGATGCTGTCGCCCTTCTCCATCTTGATGTTCCTGAGCTTATCTTTGAGCGCCAGCTTCCTTTGGTTACTCTTACTCTGGAATAGATCCGTCAAAGCTTTCCACATTAAATATGGAGTAGCCTTTCCATGCAGGCTGGATACAATATGATCCTTGATGCCCTCCAACAGGATCCTTCGACACTTCGCCATCTTCTTTTGCCATGCATCGACTTCAGCGGGATCAGTGGGCTTTTGGACATCCGTATCTACGAACTCCTTCAGACCATTATCTTCTAATACTGCCTCCATGCGATCCTTCCATGCAACATAATTCGAACTGCCTTCAAGAGCATATTCGAGTCGCAAACTGTTGAAAGGAATTTTCAACACTGGCACCAAGAAAACAAAAACTGCTGCAAAATTTTGAATTCCTCTTCAAAGCTCAGCCGCTCTAGATCTGTGAGAACAAATTATTTCTAGCACAGAGATTGACTGCAAGGGGCATTTACCAGACCTTTCACTTTCCGAAGAAAGATGAATCCGGAGGCTACCTGGCCCGCATGCAGACTCTGTCTACCAAAATAAGTTTGTAATCACTGTGATGGTCGATCTCTGCTTCAATAGCTCCGATACCATATAGAAATTTGCTGAATAATGATTAATTATCCACCGAGACTATCCTGATCACATACAATTCGAATTTATATGCAACACATAATCTCTTCCACTCATATCATCAAACATGCGTAAATAAAACAAGCGATAACACATCAAATCATCATACACATTAACACAGTATGTATGGGGAAAGCTTATAGCTGAAAAACCCGCAGCTATTTTGTATATTATAATGGAGAAATCATGTAACAAACTCAGTACAATACTCCTCACAAGTACTCAATACTTTCTCATAAACTTACACACAAACTAGCTCAGTTTTGAACAGGTTACTGGTTCAAAACTCACCGCCAATTGCCTTGCCTCTATTGCGCAATCCAGGCCTGTCTATATAGAGATCCAAGGTTCGAATCTCCTTGGCTTGACAGCATAATCATCATGGGAAATTCCTCCAAGTGTGGTGCAAATATCATGCACAACTGATGTCGCCACTGATAGCTAACTCCACCCTTTCATCTACCTCTTTCACTGGTCTCCACTGAACTGATCATGCACTGTAGTGAACTGATGTGTTCTTGAGTTGAATAATGATTTACTAATTAATGAATTAAATAATATTTAATTCACTCCACTCATAACTAATTGATTAGCTAGTTAAACTAATCTCAACTAGTTCAACTAAAATAAACAGAACATAACTCCACTAGTTGTCTCATTAACTCCACCAAACTTCTGCCACTGAAGTCCTAACTGAAGTCAACCATGCATGATGCCATAAAACCCTTGGGAATAGCGTAATTCCTCTGTCAGATGCATGAGCCACTTCTGTAGCTCGAACTAAAGTGCTCCAAGAGATAAACTGTTGTTTCGAGTCCAAATATTATTAAGGGTAAATAATATTTGACTTCCCTATTTTTGGGATAGGCAGTCTAAAAATAGACATCGACCTATCGACCTATAGGTCACAAAAATAGAGTCCCATATATTTTTACCAACATGACCAATACTCCAAGAATAACATACTGCAACCCCTGGACCATGCTCCATATGTCTAAAAATAGACATAGTCTAAAAATAGACTTTGCGCCAGAATTCGCCTGCGGGCCCACTTAGTGAAGGCGACTTCATTTCACTAAGCTCCATCATCTTGCTGCATCTTCAACAATCTTTTTACCGTATCAATGGCTAATATTCTAGAGTAGGCTGACTTAGGAATAAGTGTATAACTCTTATTGGCCTTTCTTTTCACTCCTTACACCATCCCTAACTCTTAAGGAGTTAATGAGCCTCCCTCTATTTATGATTAATATATATATATACAAAAATGAAAATAATATGCAAATATTTTAGAAGGGATAGGGGGTCTCATCATGAGCTAGTCTACCATGATCATAGGGAAATAACAAGTAACATTCCCACAATGGCTACCACACCAGGGCAATGACCTTCTAGCCAAAGTAAAAATTTCCTGAAGGACAGGATGTCTCATCACGAGCCGGCCTGATTACTTTGTTAAATCCTAGTGAATGGCATTGTGGCTATCTGGTTACCATGCCAGCACGGTGGTCTTTCTATAAGAGAAAATAAATTATCTAAATACTAAATAGAGGATTATTGCTCATTTTTGGGTTAAAAAGCAACCCTGTCGAGGCTATGGACGCCTGCTGGCAGCAGTGGCTCTGCTTATGGAATTTGAATTTTATGATAACAACCAATCATTTTGTATTCTGTTATTTTTACCAATCCATTCCCAAATGAGAACTTACCATTTGAATAATGTTATATTTATAAAAACCAGTATGCATGGTAAAACTACATATGAACTAGCTCAATTATGTCTTATTATTTAATCCCAACAGTTGTTACCACTCTTTATCAATCATGCTCTATCCCAACTTTACATCAAAAAAAAAAACTTTTTCATAATCATTACTTCTTCATTTTTCCTTTTTAATAATTTCCCCATCCTCCTTATGATTTGAGTTGGTTTGATTGATTTATGTTGCAGTTTATGTCATTCTGGTTATTATTCTACCGCATTTATGAATCCATAACATCTTTTCCCATGCTTTCTGGTCGTGGACACCTGGGGGAAGAAAAACCCTGCCACACTTTGTACTTACTTTCATCTTGCATGGCTTCCACCTTTTTGCATCACTTTTAGCATCAACTCAGCCTACATCAGCTTCAAAAAATTCTAGTCCCTACATGCCATTCCACATTTTTACAGAGGTAAAACTTGAGGTAAAATAGCATAAGATTCTGATTTATTAAGAATTTAGGAGAATTTCATGAAAATCCATTGAGCATTATTTATCTTCATTCGTTCTACTTATTTACCGCTTCCCATTTTTCAGAGACACAAAAGCTTTTATTTTGGGGGACTGTTACTTTCTTTCATTTCTTTATTTTGACCATGCCATCATCCATCAATCTCCTTATTCATACTCAAAACCTCTCTTATTCCATGTTGTTGTACACCAAGCATAACGATTGTAGCAGCTACCTCAATCCATTTTCTAGTATAACATGAGAGCATGCTAATTCTCCAGTTTGGGGGAGGAATTGCTACACATGATGGATGTTTTATACTTTCTTTCTCATTTAAGGCATAGAATTTCATTTTTTATACAGTGCAAAAATTGATTTGTAAATATCTTTAAAACTTTGAACTGGATTCTGATGATTTTTGGACAGCAAATAAGAATCCTTAAACTACACAAACCCAAAAAATTTCAAGATAAATTAGTTTGTAAAATTTCAAAAATCGTGCAATATCACCTACAGCCATTTTTCTTATATCTCATGATCCATGCATCAAAACAATCTGATTTTTGGATTCGAGAAGCATTAACATACGGTTGAAATTCAATGTGAAAATTGTTGTGCCCTCATCAACATCGCTAAAATTGAATATTTATTATTTGAGGAAGACATTATTTGTTCCATCAATATAATGACTTGGGGTGAACATTTTGATTATTGTATTACAACTTGGTTAATACAGAGACTTTAGGTTGCATGAGGACATGCAACATATCCAGTTTGGGGGTATGTTGGGCCGCAAATATGTCATTATTATTACTTCTTTCTAACGTCTATTTCATCCATTTCTACCATTCTTTATCACATTCTTTATCATAATTTATCATTTAATTCCATTTTATAATAATTTATGCTCTTATGGATAAGTAATATGTATTCTCCTTTATTTCTAATAAATTGATAATTTTAATGCATGATTTTGTCAAATATGGTTTATTAATCTATTATAACATCACTCGCATTTTCAACCTCCAAGATTTCTTCCAAATTGGAAATTTGATCTCCAACTATTCCAACTCAGAAATTCACTGGAATAAAAAGTGACGGTTTTGCGTTGGCTATTTCGGACAAATGAATATGAATCTTGGAAATTCAAGACATGGGTTTTGTGCAAAACAGACCTTCAATTTTTCTATGAGAATTTTTCCAAAATTCGGCTTGGATTGAGAGAAATGGAAAGTTCTCTGAAGGCGATTTTCTCAGATTTGTTGTTGTGGCCATTTTCCAAATTCTTCCAACTGCAATACCAGATTCGACTTGTTCCAACTGAGTCATGATATTTCAGATCTGATCTTGATGATCAATTTGTTGTAGAAAATATCTAATTGTAATGGTAAATCATTTTGTAATCAAGTTAGTTGTAATTTCCCTTTTCCCTCTGTGTATTTAAATGAAACCAAAGATCAAAGAGGGAGGAATGGAAGGGAATGAATAGATGAACAATTATTGGATGAACGAATGAACAAATATGAATATGATATGAATAATCGTTGAACTTGAGACAGAGCCAAGAGATTCATTCTTATGTAATTATTTCTCTCATATATTTTAATGAAGGAAGTTATCTATTGAGTTTTACATTTGCTACTTGTAATCTGATTTGAGTTATTTCTCAGGGCAGAACTGAGTCTTGGGAAGTTGGGCCCACTACCTTGGATGAGGTGCTACCTGGAACATCTAAAGTAGTTTAATTGTGTGCTTGTTTATTTGAATTTCAATTCTCATTCCTAAAAGGCGATTTCCTTCTTTAAAAGTAATTTGTTGTTTGATGCATTTTCTAGATTGTTATTTCTTGCAATTTCTAGATTTCATTTAATTCACTACTTTAGATTAGCATTTCAATTATGTTGAGTGTAATAGGTCAAATTTCCAATTTAGAAATGTGTGATTTAATTTAGTATTGATTCAAGTCGTGTGATTAGCATAATTATTTTCCTATAATTTACTTTCTGGTTTTGAGATTTAGTATTGCTTTTCAAGTCTTACATTTTATTGCTTTTTGGATGAGCTTGATAGTTATGAACATAATCATGTAGAACCAGTGTTAGCTGTTGGTATTTCATATTCATATACTTTGTTGATTGCCTTTGAAATAAAAAGACATTCCTTGGTTGATAATTAACGATTAGATGATTATTATTTTTTATTAAGAAATTAATTTTTCCCAACAGCAGCATGGAGCATGAATGAAGCACATGTTTTGCACCTAGATCTGGAGGAACAATGTGTGTCCCATGTTATGCCAAGTCCATTCCTATCAATAAAAATGTATATTTATGAAAAGCTACAGACTCCAAGTGGCATTCTGGAAGCGAATGTGTTTAGCTCATCCAAGTTTAACCGAGGTTGCTAATCTAATAAAATTTCCCTAACTCCACTTCTCACGCTAATCTTTCACGATCAGGATAAAAAATAGCTCGCTTCAACAAGCTCCCTAAATGGAAAGTTCTCAAAATATCATTCATAGTGTTATTTTCCAGTAAATCATTGGATATAAATCAATTAATCTTGTAACACCATCCTCCCATATCTACCCAAGTAACTAGACAACCGGGGTAAACATGTGATGAGAGGCTACATGATAAAATTCAACCTCCTAGGTGACCTTAATGAAGTGGAATCGACGGAAACGCATCATACAAACCTTCAACATCTGCAACAAGTCTCATAGGAACCATCCCAACCACACATGTCACTAACCCATCCATCCCATTGAATTTTAAACCCACTTAACCCCTAAACACTCCCGCAACTTTGCATGCCTGCATTGGGAGGATCTAGATGCAC
This sequence comes from Pinus albicaulis, assembly GCA_034641835.2. NCBI lineage: Eukaryota > Viridiplantae > Streptophyta > Pinopsida > Pinales > Pinaceae > Pinus > Pinus albicaulis. The sequence goes on from CM076578.1 coordinate 939,160,522, forward strand.
ACACAAGCCTGCATTCCTACATCCAGGGACTAACTTAGCTAGACATGTGCATGTGTCCGTGAAATTTACGGCACTTTTTCAGGCCTAGAGCCTAGGACACTGTCCATAACTCAATGACAAGCTCAAACATGAAATATATCAACGAAACAATGATGTATTTGCAAAAACTATGAACAGGCCTAGATTGGACCCCTACTAGCCATGTCAAGCATTTCATCAAATATATCCCAAATATGTAATCTACATTTGTAAACAACAAATCTGAGCATGGGGTCTCATACTTATCTGAGAATTGGTAAGAAGCATTGGTGCTACATCACATTAAATAAAATATAGTCTATTTAGGCATAAATACATTATTCATTCAATTAATAATCAAAACATGATGAGATCCATACTTCATCACCATCATAAAACTAATTCATAACCAGCATATAAGCAACATAAATTAAAATCATATGACATCCTTATAAACCATATAATAACAAGCATATTTACCCATCAAATACAAGGGAAAAATAGATCTTATTGGCATAAGAAAAATGAAACCAAGTTTGGTACTTCCATATTCCACTCGATAATAGACATGGATGGGCCAAATATCTCTTCATCCAGTCACCCCCGTGCCATATTTCAAGCATGAACATGGGATCTCATAAACCAAATCCATCAAAACCAAACTAGGGCTTCCAAAGGTCAAACCACCTTAACCCTCAACCAGTGATTCCACCTAATAGTCGGACATCACAACCATCACCATATTGGTCTCTACCCAAGTTGTCTAGGGTTGTAGAGTGTTTTCTCCAACCAAGGCTCTAGGACTAGTAACTCAACCCCAACTATTTACGAGCTCTAGAGCATTTGTCCAAGCAATGCTCCAAGTCTAGTAACTCAACCCACCTAGGGCTCCAAAGTGTTTGTCCAACCAAGGCTCCGGGATTAGTAACTCAACCAAACACTTTTGTGCCAGGTTACAAAGCGTTTGTCCAACTAAGGCTCCAGGAACTAATAAATCAACCCACAACTAAAGGAATCATGAGAACCAACTAGAAAACAAACAATGAAAATGAACCCACAACACCATGATTATCCAGGAAATGGAAACGCTAGGAAAATCCACTATCAATCCAGGAAATCCTCCATGCCAATTACAGATCATGACTAAGAAACCACATGCATACACCATGCATGCCAAAACTAGTGAGGAAAACATACATGCAATCAAAACCCGTTGTATTTGTTGATCCTGATGCCCTCTTGTGATTTCCTGCTCTTCCTTTTCCTTCTTTCTCCAAATCTCTAAGCATGCCACACCCTCCAAGAGTTCTCTAAGAAAAATATAAGTATCCATATAGTATGAGAGAGAAAGAGAGAGAGTAATGAGAGCTCCAAAATTGCACTGAACAAAAGCCATGAGCTGATCCTCAGAAGCCTTTTTATTAATGAGGCCTCTATTTTCTTCATTTTCCTCCTCACATGAAACCTGTGACCTTTAACCTCCCCTTTCTCCTATTTTCCATTATTTTCATAAATAAATGCCAATAAATGCTACTTTGCCTTTCCAAAGCCTTATCCATTGCATTTTCAAATTTTCATAGCCATAACAAACCATATGAACACTCACACTAGGATTTTTTTCCCAACATTCAACTTGGAATCTGTGTCCCATGACCTTGGTTATTATTTCGCCTTTATTAACTTTTATTACATGGAATTTTCACCAGGGTTGTTACATAACCATTCCCCTTGGGGGAACACCATCCTCGGTGTTTAACAACACCTACAACCAACAAGGTTTTTGTAGCAACCCATACTTCCCATGGAGCTTTATAACTTAGCTCGTTGCAGTATTTACAATGATCAACCTATTAAGAAGCAACCAACATGAAAACGTAACATCATGATGACATGACACCCATACCTCTTATTGGAGCTTTATAACATAGCTCATGGCAGTATTTACATCAATATACTTATGTACATATACCAAAACATCACAACAACATATACCAAAACATTCACTCAATCAATGAATAAGGATGGATACATGGCCCACATCTCATTCGCCATCTCCCATGTAGCTTCCTCAAGCCCAAAGTGCTTCCATTGCACTTACCCTGCTTGATTCTGGAGCATGAGAGTTTTTCTCTGCAAAATGCACTGAGGTTTCGGCAGGAATTCTCCTTCTCACTCCACCTACAATACAAACCAGTCAATCACATGACCAACATCTTTTACTTCTTAAGAAATGAAACATGGAAAATATCATGGAATTTCATTGTCGAAGGAAGTGAAAGTTGATAAGATATTGGCCCAATCCTCTCAATAATCATGAAAGGTCCACAAAACTGTGGTACCAGCTTGGAACATGATCCAATCCACAAGGAGCTCTTCCTGGGCTTCATGCGCATGTACACATGTTCTCCAACCTGAAACTCCTTAAATAATTTGTTCTGATATGCATAGATTTTTACCTATCCTGTGTTACTTTCAAATTCTTCTTGATTATTTGCATTTCTTGTTCCATCTCTGCCAACATTTCCGGTCCAATCAACACCCTGTTAACCAGATCACTCCATCTAATGGGATTATTGCAACTTTTCCCATGCCTCAAATGGAATCATCCTCAATGATTACTAATACCCATTATTGTAAGAGAACTCTACTAGTGGAATATACTCTTCCCACTTTCGTTGTTGATGCACCACATACATCCTCAACATGTCCTTCAATATCCTGTTGACCCTCTTTGTTTTTTCAACTATCTGCAGATGATAAGTTGTGCTAAAGGCAAAATCTGTGCCCAAACCTGCAAACAACTCCTTCCAAAACTTGGAAGTGAACTTTGCATCCCTATTTGACACACTCTTCTATGGCACACCATGCAATCTGAACACATCTATGATTAATACATGTGCTACATTGCTAGTTGAGAATGTAGACTTTACTGGGATGAGGTGTGCTACCTTTTTCAACATGTCCACAACAACCATAATGGAATCATGTTGTTTCATTTTCCTCGGAAAACCTGTGATAAATTCCATGGAAGACCTCCCATTTCCATTATGGTATTGCAATTTTCTGTAGCACTCCACCTGGGTGCTTACACTCTACCTTAACCTTTTGACAATCCAAGCACCTAGCCACAAAATTCTGCCATGTCTCTCTTCAAATTCGGCCAATAATAAATCTTCTTCACTATTGTCAATGTCTTCTGATAGCCTAGGTGACCTAAATATGGTTTTGCATGGAACTCTCTCAATATCACCTTCTTGAGCTCATTGCTATCTGTCACATATATCTTGTCTCTAAACATGGATAATTTGTTTGTTGTGAGATGATAATCCACATCCTGTACTCTTGCACCTGTACCACTACTTGTATCTATACCTATACCTGTATTCTGTTGCAAACTATGCACAATCTCCATATACCTGTCATCATGTTGACCTGCCTGCAAAACAATATCCTATAAATCTGTCCCATATGATCTCATATCTACTATGTGATTTACCTGTACTCGCCTGCTAAGAGAATATTCAACCCTAATGTCTTTACCTTTAATTTACCTAATCTCGAAGTCAAACTCACTGATCATGACCAATAATCTAGCTTTCCTAGTGTTCATATTTGGTTGTTCAAATAGATACCTCAACCCACTGTGATCACTCATCACTACAAACTATTTGCATAGAATATAGTGCCTCCACATATTTAATGCATGAATAATTGCTACCATTCAAGATTATGTGTTGGATAGTTCCGCTCGTGCTCATTTAGTTTCTGTGACTCGTAGCATACAACCTACCCATCCTGCATAAGGACTCCACCAAGTGCTCTCTTTCAAGCATTTGTGCATACTACAAACTCCTTGTCTGGATCTGCAATCTTTAACACTGGAGCATGTGTCAAAAACTGATTAAAATTCTCAAAACTTGCCTCACACTCCTCTTTCCATTCAAACTTATTACCTTTTCTTTGCAATGATGTAATAGGATTAACAATCTGTGAGAATTTCTTGATGAATCTCCAGTAATAACCTACCAATCCCATGAAGGATCTCACCTCATCTACATTCCTAGGAGCTACCCACTCCATGATGGCCTTCTCTTTTATGGATCTACTATGATTCCCTCCTTGGAGACAACATGTCCCAAGTAATGTACCCCAGTCTGAAAGAAATTTCATTTTCTAAGCTTAGCATACAATTGATGCTCTCTTAGCAATCATAACACTGTTGCTAAATGTTCGGCATGCTCTTCTTCATTTTTATAATATACCAGTATGTCATCAATGAACACAATAACGAACTTGTACAGATAAGGATGCAACACACTATTCATCAAACACATAAATGTGTTGGAGCATTAGTCAAACTAAAAGGAACTACGACAAACTCATAATGCCCATACTTAATGCCCATACTTGGTCCGAAAGGTTTTCTTGTGAATTCCATCTTCCTTTATGTGTACCTGATGATATTTTGATCTCATATCAATATTTGAGAACACTTTTTGCCCCTTCAATTGATCAAACAAGTCATCAATCCTAAAAAATGGATACTTGTTATTGATGCTTACTTTGTTAAATTATTTATAGTCAATGCACAATCTAAGAGTACCATCCTTCTTCTTCACAAACAATATCAGTGCACCCCATGGTGATACACTCGGCCTAATGTATCCCTTTTCGAGCATCTCTTTCAGCTGCAAATTTAACTCTACCAACTCAGGTGTCTCATCCTGCAAGGTGCCTTTGATGTTGGTGTTGCCCCTACTACTAACTCAACAGAAAATTATACTTCCTTGTGAGGTGGAAACTCTAAAATGTCTACCATAAATACATCTTGAAACTGTTATAGAACTGGGTACCTACTCAAAAAATCTGCACCCTCAACTTCCTTACTGTTGTTACTATAAATATGCACTACAAACAACACACACCCTTTCTTGCGACTATGCTTGGCCTGCATAACTGTTATAGGTCAATTTGGGCATCATTCCTAATGACTTGGTTAACTGGGCATCATCTTCAGGACAAATGTATAGGGTATATCATCCCCTAACATTTTAGTTGCTACATGCCCTAAGACAAAGAACAAGACAAATCAACCAAAGATTTTCATCTACAAAGGTTTCCAAAGTTTGAAGATTATAATATATCATATGAGAGCTCACCAACGCTACCTCTAAAGGGACTAAGTGCATTGCATATATAGGTAGCCCTGTGCAAGGCTGCTCTGCAAAGCACTTCCTAATATTTATTGGTTTTTTGGTCACATTGGGAGCGAAATTTTCATTGTTCTGGAATCTCCACTTGGCCAGTGCCTTCTAGAAGAGTTCACATGTGTCAAACTTTGAATCCATGTGTCCATTTGACATCTACAAGATTGGGAACATGTCTTGCCTATTATTGGAAAGTCATTGACTTTGAAAATACCTTCAGCTCCTCTATAAATTGAGCACAGACCTTAGTGTTTGAGGAAGAATTTGTGTAGAGAAATGTTGGTGGAATTTCAATTGAGGAGATTGATTTGAGTGACATATTTCTGGAGATATCTACATTGTGATGAGGTTGGGATGCTACTGGAGATGGTGACACTAAATCAATCACTGGGTTGTAACCTCCCCTTCTATCATCAATAAATATTACTACTTATTTTTCCCTATATGCACATTTATAAGCTTTGATTTTCAATATCATGATTTCTTGGTTGATGTATATGGTTTATGCTTTATTGATTTAGATAAATAACTTGAATAGACATATGTATTATTGATATCTCTTGTTGTTTAGTGTTCATTCTTGCAGGAAATATTTTGCACAGCCAGCTGGAAATTGAAGCTACAGCAAAAGCGACAGAAGGAGACTTTTGAAGCACTTGGATCCCAAGTAGGTTCCTTATTTCATTCTGTGTTTCTGTTTACAGTTAGGAAAGTTAGTCGTAAAGTCTTTGACTTGTTGTTCTAGATTAGCACCTGTCTAGGGAAGAATGATTTATCCATAATTCATAATTCTGCTTAACAATAACTGTCACCATTCTTACTGATGTTGCTTTCTTCTTACTTTGTAAGACTCTTGGTTCCCCATTGTCATCCAAGCATTCAATGGCCTTGTCATAACAATCTACCTTGGTCCTGTGAAGATATAACCAATCCATACCCAATAGCATTTGTATGAGCCTAACGGAAATATGTTCAAGTGTGTTGTTGTAGACATGCCATTCACTCAAATGCACAAGATCTTACCCAATGCTGAACTCTTTTCTTTGTACCTATAGCCAATTGCACTTAAAAATACTTTGCATGCACTTCTATACTCAAACCACACTTATCCACCAGGTCAGGACTAACATAACTATAATTAGATCCAGGGTCAATCAAAATAGAAACAACTTGATCACAAAGCTTACCGTCCATCTCAATGATAGATTTTTGATGGTATGCATGCCTATTGTCCAGTGCTGCATAGATCTTGGGAATACTATGTCCAAAATATCCCACCTTATATGCCTCATGTGCACTGTAGATCTACAGCCTACTACCCTGATGTTGTTGACAATATCTCCTATGATGATCTCCTCCACAATTCCAACACCGCATGGGCTCCTTGTTTTCACTCTAATTCTTCTCCTCTGACCGAAGTCCCTATCATCTGCCAGATGCATTGAACTTCTTAGGTGGTGCAACATTATATTTTTTACTTTTCTCCTGTTGGAACAGGGTCTCCTACAAGCTGCGAAACTGGTTTGATTTTGTATATTTTTTATTATATTTAGTCTAGCACATGGTTTTTGGGGTGGGTCAAACCCCCAAAAGCATTGTAACGAGTCAAAGGGGTAGACCTAGAGTTCGCAAACCACGGTTTGCAGACCATGGGAAAGATTAGGCTAGATTGTTATAAATAGAGGGACATTTTGAATTGTAAGGCAAGAAGATGAGGAGATCTTGATGCGAATTGTGGCTTAGTAGATCTGTTTGGGTTTTTGGGGAAAGGAATCTTGCTGGCTATGTGGGCAGAGATCCGAAGTCCTGCTCTGTGCGGACCCTGCTGCTGTGTGCGCAGGTCGGGTTTGGGTATTGTAAGAAGGAACTAATGGATTAATGAATGAGAAAGGTTTTTGCGTAGCTGAATGTATTTTTACTGTTGATGTGAATCTTTGATAGCTGTTGTTTTATGCATATTTTGTGCTAAGATGCGAAAGTACTGTGTTAAGTGTTTCTTCTGCATCTGGGTATGTTCTGTTATGTTTTATGAGAATAAATATAATGATGCACTATTGTTTTAGAAGTATATGATTTGTTGAGTACAGTAAGTATAGTTTACCTTACGCACGTGGATGCGAAGGAGATCTATAGATCTGGTTCTCAGATAGGCAATCTGGTCATCATAAAGCCAGATGCAGCTCTTCTTGGCTTACCTATCCTCTCTCAGAGTGCAGAAACCTGGTTCCAGCACCCACCCATACTGCTTCAGGTGAGACTTTGACCTGCGCAAGCAGGTCACTGCCGAAAGGGCTAGTAGTATAGGGGTTTTTTGGCAAACCTTAACCTCCGAACCTGGGTCAAGACCCCTCAAGCCAACATCTCCTAAGGTATTTCTCACTTCTTGTCCCATTTTCCATTTTTCTTATCATTACCGTTCCAGTCCGGATTTGCCTCAGATCTGCGCTTCAATTGCTTATAACAATGCTTGAGTTTATGGATGGCCTCCTCCAATGATCTATGCTCATTAAACTTAATCTTGTCTCTAAATGCTATCGGCAGCCCATTTATGAATCTTTGAATCTTGGCCTTATCCTCCTTGAGGTAAGGCACATATCTCAATAAATCCAAGAACCTGCTAGTATACACATCATCTATCATGGAACCCATCTTCAGCTCATAGAACTCATTTTCCTTGTCATCGTAGTATCTCTATGATAGATACTTCCTTTGGAATGGCCTCTTGAACTCACTCCAAGTCATTTCCTCCTCATAAATATCTCTAACGTTCTTCACATCTTCCCACAAAATATTTTCTCTACCTTTGAGGTTGAATGTAGCTATTATGGCTTTCATGTTTTGTGAGTAATCATGCAACCTGAAAAAATTCTTCATACCAAGAAACCATGACTCTACATCTTGTAGTTTCTTCATATCTTTGTCAAATGTGGGTGGTTTTTCCTTCTTAAACTCATCTGAAAAATATCCCCTATCACTCCTTCGGTAAGGATGATAATGATGATGATCATGATGCCTATGAACCAGAACTAGAATGATACCTGTGTCTATCACCTCTCTTATCCGGAGTGTCCAAAAATCTGCCATCTCTAATCATGTCATCTCTATTTGACCTATGACCATCAAGATACCTAGTGCCATATGCTCCATTGGTCCCATCCTCCTATCCATAGTTGATCCGAAGTGGCCCCTATTTTTGAAATTCTGACAAACTTTGAGGGTGGTTGTGTTAACCTGATCAGGTGTTGATCCGAATTTATGCAGGAACGCAATAAAATACTGAAATAGACATAAACACAGAGATGCAGTAGAAATAATACTTCATTTCATTAATATCAAATAAAAGAAATATGCTTACAGACATAATGGAAATAAACTAGCTAGGGCACTAGTAGCTTATCTCTGAGAAGAGATGTGGCGGCTACAGGACTCTGAACTATGTTACAATGAGGCTCGAAGGCCTATTCATTGTTGAGAAACAATATAAAACCCTGAACATCCAAAAACCTAACCCTAGGAGATGAAGCGCCAAAACTATGGGCCCTGTTTGGGTAACTTGGTGTTTCAACTTCCCGGGGATGTAACTTTTGCATAAAATCTTCGCTTGACGTGCACCATACCTCGTTAGAAATATCTATCTAAGGACTACCACTTTTGATGCGAGAAACATCAATCCATGGAACCATGTTTCTCTCAAATTTCCCAAAAAACATCGTTTAGGGCCTCAAAAAGGCTCCGAAAGTTTAGGACCTGAAAAACTGATAAAAATAGTAAGTTGTGCCGAAACTAAAAAAATGAAAGAAACGATGGTGGGGGTTCAAATGGAATAGTTGGGTGGCCACCAATATCCACCTGGATCATTAGGGCGTCCAAACGGCTCTGGAAGTTCAGGACCCGAAAACCTGCTAAAAATAGTAAGTTCTGCTGAAAGTGAAAAACTGAAAGAATTGATGGTGCGGGTACAAATGGAATAGGTGGGTGGCCACTAATATCCACCTGGATTAGGTGCTCAATGTAAAAGATCAAAAATTAAAGTGCTCAAAATTGATTTGAAACTGAACGAAAGCGAAGAGCTCGTTACCAGGAATTCGACGCAATTCGTTTCGTCGAAAACAGAGTCTGGATGAAGACGATAGAGCCTGTTGTTCGTTTTCCTAAACAACTGAAAATTTGCAGAAGTAACAGATTGGTGACATGGCAGCCTAGTCAGAAAATTTAAGTGTATTCAGGGAATATTCTTCAATTTCGCCTAATAACGTTGTGACAAGTGTCACTGAAGGATTCGCCAGTTTGGTTTAAAGGTGATTTTTTTTTATGTGTTTCTCGTAAGGTTGAATTTGATTTTTTTGTATTATGGGGATAGTCCAACCAGAGCCTGACACATAGTGAAACCAGGGGCCACCACCTCCCCCCTCTAGTGGACCAAGGTTTGGACGAATTTCATATGTCAAACTTTGAATTATATGGTCCAGGGTTGAATTAATATTCACATGGCACATTGAATCTTATACAAAGTCCAATATATATATATATATATATATATATATATATATATATTTATTTATTTATTTATTTATTTATTATGGACATATATTTTATATAGTTCGTATACATATGACAAAGGTTGGATAATATATTTTGTGGGGTAAAATTTTAATACCAGCAAAAGGCCAGAGGTCGGGGCTCGACCCCGTAACCTCCCCCACACCGCTCTCCACTCCTACCAATACACCACTGCCACAGAACTTAACATCATATACTCACATCTTATATTTGTTATCGTATCCGTTGACCGACGTGGGAATGGAGGGGGCCAGCCCCCTCCCCACAAGTTCACATGCTGAAGACCAAAGGTGGAGCAGAGTTCATGAGCGTGGATTAAAGTTTATTATGGGGTTAATAAACCCATAATCTTTGTATTATGTGATAATACATTTTTAAATGTGGATTAGTGTAAAACTTGCTTATATCGCGTAATCCGCACTTATCCATAGTTAAACAAGCTTAGCATTAATTAACTCAGAGTTTAGTTTGGCAGTATTTTCGACGGTATCCCTAAATTTAGAGCTACCCCCAACTTTGGCAGCCCTAACTAGAGTCTTCTCTAGTTTTGGAGGTAGTTTACTAGGAAAATTTGTTTTGGCCGTATCTTTGGAAAAATTCGACCAAATTGAGTGCAATAAGAGTCATTTATGAATGATTTGGACATTATGGACTCATTGAAGTAGGTTTTAGGAGTTGTAAGTGAATGTAAACAACAATTTTTTCACTTTTGAGCTAATATAGAGGCCCAAGCCATGGAAGGTGGACTAAGGAGATGTAGCCCAGGAGGGGTGAACTCCTTCATCAAAACACTGTGTTGATGGATAAATTGTGATGGTTTTTTTTACTTTTTATTGCTATTGTTCAACATTTGTTTTTCATGATTTATGCTCTTGAATTTAACTTAAAAACTCATCTTATTTACATGTTTGGCACTCATAAACACCAAGTAACCTATGAACATAAACCATAAGATTAGAAAATTAATTTTAAATTTGAAGATGAAATTAGGACAACAAAACCAACATTCAAAATTAGATCAAGTTGGTATCAGAGCATGGTTGAAAGGTTGCAAAGGCTATTTGCTTGATTTTCTTGGGTTTTCTGCAAGTAGGGTTTTAATGGTTGCAAATTTGTGATGCTTACAAGATTGAAATTGCAGAGAGGTGAAGGGAAAAATTTTTTTGCAAGTCCTGAGATTAGGACTAGAAGAAGGAGAGCCACAAGTGCACCATCTCCACCCAAAGTTCCACTCACAGTTGCACTTGAAGCACCTCAAGTTTTATCTCAAAAAGATGAGATTGAAGAGGTACAAGCACCAGAAGCTGAGTTTGAATCCATAGCCATCATGTCAGGTGTTGGAGAAACTGAAGGTCATTCAGAAGAGGATGATGTCAAGAAAGACTTCAATTACATAAAGAGGATGGTTAAAATTATGTTTGATGCATTTACTACTAGGATGGCAAGAGAAGATTCTAATCCTCCACATGGAGAAGGAACTTCACATTATAAGAAGGATGAAGAAAAGGATTCAAAGGGTAGTGGAGGAAATCCACTTCCATCTCCACCATCCTCATCATCCTCATTATCACCATCACCATCATCTTCCACTTCCACCAAAACCACACATACTCACTCAAAAGTTACAAAAGGAAAAACACCCTTACTCAAACTTGTTGTCAAATTTGAGCTTCCAATGTATAATGGTGAGGTAAATGTAGAGAGGTTGGAAAATTGGATATGTCACTTGGAAGTGTATTTCAGAATTCATAACCTTCAAGAAGATGACATAAAGATTCAATTGTCTTGTTTGAGGATGGAAGGATCTGCACTTGTATGGTTGGAAGCAAGGACTCAAGTAGAGATTAAAAACTACAGTAATATCTCTATGCCTTGGTCAAGTTATATTGCTGCCATTAAAAGGAAATTTTATCCATTAGCTTACATGCAAAAGGCCATTATGGACTGGCAAAATTTTAGACAATTGAAAGGGAAAAGTGTGTAAGATTATACTCATGAATTAAGGAGAAGAGATCTTATTTTGGGTATTAATTTATATTCTCAAGAAAAAAATTTAAAGTACATTGGGGGTTTGCACAATTACCTTAGGAACACTATTCTCATGTTTAATCCCACAAAAATAGATGATATTTGTGCTCAAGCTACACATTTAGAAGCAAGAGGGAAATAGAACATATATGAGAAAAGTGATAGTGAGGGTAAAGGAAAGCGCGAGTTTTATGGAAGAGGAAAGAGAAACAGCTCTGTCAAAAGAGAGAAAGAGAAACTCACATGTAAACATCGTTTGAAGAATGGACATGATGAAGACCACTGTTGGAAACTTCATCCAGGGTTGAAGCCAAACAAACTGGAAGCCAAAGAAAAGGAGAAAATTGTTGCAATAATTGAACATGACTTAGGTTCAGATTCAGGAGATGAAACAAATATTACAACCACGGGTTTGAAAGGTAAGCATATAGCAAGCACTAGTTCTTCAAATTGTTCCAATGTCACTCAAGATGATGATACAAGAATATAACTATTCCATATTAGAGTCGTCTTTAAACATACAAAGATAGAAACACTTTTTGATAGTGGGTCAGAAGCTAACTTGATTTCCGAAGACTTGGTTAAGCAGCTAGACCTTGAAACTGTTAGACATCTAAGACCTTATCCTTTAGGGTGGATATGAAAGAATGGAAACTTGCATGTTACAAGGAAGTGCATACTAAGGTTCATCATCAATTCAAACTTTCTTGATGAAGTTGAACTTGATGTCGTACCGCTTGAGATATCAGGTATTGTTTTGGGAAATCCTTATCTTTATGATAGGAAAATAGTATTTCATCGCCATGATAATAAGTATTAACTTTTTAAATATGGAATTAGATACATAATTAGAGTGCATAAGAAGAAGACAATTTTTTCTCTTATGCATGCAGGAGGAATGAAGAGGATAGTGAATGCAAGTCAAAATTTGACATTGTTAATGATCAAACATAAAGATGTTTTGAATCAAACCTTCCAAAAAGATGCATCGAATGAACAAGTTGATTTCATTGAGGTTGCTTATGCTTTTAATGAGATGTTTCAGGGCTCTAACAAGTTTCCTTTGAAAGGAGGTGAACAAGATGTAAAACATTTGCAACAGTCAACATCAGTGTTGAGCAGTGTTGGAAACAAGATATCGGTGCAAGAGAGTGCAAAGGTCAAAGAGAAAGCGACAAAGTAGTTTGACAAAGAAGGCATGGGTTCCATAAGTGCTTTTTTTTGGTTTCCAAAGGGTACATGGAAATGGCGAAGAAACTTGGTCAAGAGTCGACGCAATTACAAAGAAAGATCAATTAAGAATCACCATGGTGACAATGTACAAGGTGAGACAATTTCTATGTTTCCTTCGATTAAAGACCAAGGTAGGAACAAGATGGTTTCTGCAAGAACAACTTGCTGCTCTGGAAATTCATGGGAATTGCAGCATGATGGTGTTAATGACAGCAAGAGAAGGTCGCAAGAGTCAAGGAAAAAGATAATTTTTTGTGAAAAGCCTAATTTGATGAAAATGGGAAAATTTTAGTGGATAGAGATTGCAAGGGTGAGGGAACATTACCCTCATCCACATGATCAGTATTCAAATAGTTGTTGGTGTCCAAAAGGCTTCTAGTGGGGAGGAATGATCAAGGGCTCAATGTAAAAGCTCAAAAATGGAAGTGTTCAAAATTGATTGGAAACTGAATCATAGTGAAGAGCTCGTTGCCAGGAATCTAGCACAATTCGTTTCGTAAAAACAAAGTCCAGATGAAGAAGATAAAGCATGTTGTTCATTTTCCTAAATAACTAAAAAATTGCAGAAGTGACAGGTTGGTGACATGGCAGCCCAGTCATAAAAATTAAGTATATTCAAGGAATATTCTTCAGTTTCACCCAATAACATTGTGACAAGTGTCACTACAGGATTCACCAGTTTGGTTTGAAGGTGAAATTTTTTTATGTGTTGATCCTAAGGTTGAATTTGATTTTTTTTTATTATGGGGACAGTCCAACCAAAGGCTAACATCTGGTGAAACCAGGGGCCAACACGTGCCCCCTCTGGTGTACCAAGGTTTGGACAAATTTCATATGTCAAACTTCGAATTATATGGTCCAAGGTTGAATTAATATTCACATGGCGCATTGAATCTTATACGAAGTTCGAAATATATATATATATATATTATGGACATATATTTTACATAGTTCATATACATATACATATGACAAAGGTTGGATAATATATTTTGTGGGATAAAATTTTAATACCGGCGGAAGGGCGGAGGTCGGGGCTCGACCCCGCAACCTCCCCCACACCGCTCTCCACTCCTACCAATACACCATAGCCGCAAAACTTAACATCATATGCTCACCGCTTATATTTGTTATCATATCCATTGACTGGCGGGGGAATGGAGGGGGTCAGCCCCCTCCCCACAAGACCAAATGTTGAATACCAAAGGCGGAGCGGAGTTCATGAACGCGAATTAAAGTTTAATCTTGGTTTACTAACCCATAATCTTTGTATTATGCGCTAATACATTTTTAAATGCGTATTAGTGTAAAACGTGCTTATAGCGCCTAATCTGCATTTATCCATAGTTAAACATGCTTAGAATTAATTAAGTCAGAGTTTAGTTTGGCGTACTTTTGAATGATACCCCTAAATTCGGAGCTGCCCCCAACTTTGGCAGCCCTAACTAGAGCCTTCTCTAGTTTTGGAGGTAGTTTACTAGGCAAATTTGTCTTGGCCATATCATTGGCAAAATTCAACCAAATTGAGTGCAAGAAGAGTCATTTATGAATGATTTGGACATTCTGGACACAATAAAGTAGGTTTCAGGAGATGTAGGTGAATGTAAACAACATTTTTTTCACTTTTTAGCTAATACAGAGGCTTAAGCCATGGAAGTTGGACCAAGGATATGTAGCCCAGGAGTGGTGAACTCCTTCATCAAAACATTGTGTTTATGGATCAATTGTGATGGTTTGTTGTACTTGTTATTGTTGTTGTTCAAAATTTATTTTTCATGCTTTATGTTCTTGAATTTAACTTAAAAAATTAGCTCATTCACCGGTTTGGCACTCATAAACACCAAGGAAACCTATGCACATAAAGCATAAGATCAAAAAATTAATTTTAAATCTGAAGATGAAATTAGCACAAAAAAACTAACTTTCAAATTGAGATCATAACCTCTGCTTGCTTTTCATGTGCCTGTATGAGTCTGTCATTATATGCCTTGAAACTCCTTATTTCTTCCTTCAAACTTATCAGTGTGTCTGCCAAGTTATAAAAGTGCCCAACACCATGTTTCTCAACTGATTTATAGGGAGAGTCTTTGCAGTCTACCATCGTGCTATTCATCTTGGATTTCTTTCTTGAAATTCATACTATGTTAGCTAAACCAAATCACAATAAACCAACGTACCTTAGCATAATTCAGGGAGGATATCTCATCTGCAAGCTCAACCAATCAGCATAATACATGTATAGATATAATCATGTTAGCATATAAACATATAACAATGTTGCACTGAAAATTGTCATCTTGACATTATGTTATTTGTATGAGCTCATTATCACTCATACTTCCTCCTTTACAAGTCTAACACATCATTTCCTCATGTCAAGCCTTGAAAATAAGAGAGAAGTTCTTAAAAATCTCCTTAATTCTGGTATCACGCTTTCTCTTCATCTTGCCTACGGTCCCACACCTAATGTTCATGACTCCTACGTACCTAAACACACTTTCTCTGTGTTATGGGTGTGGACCCCTGTAAAATATTAAAAAGGCGCAAGTAAACTAAAAATTTTCACTTTCAGTAAATTCTAGAAGCCTCTGGAAGAAATCTTGTGGTGGCAGAACTGCTCTTTTGAGGTTCATGTATCCCTTACCTTAAGGAGCTAACCCCTTGATGTGAGGATCTTATTCCTTTGAAGGAGGATTCTATCCCTTCATAGTTGGAACTGAAACCTCCTCTTTTCAGTATAAAAAGAGGCATTGGGTAGCCTCAAGGGAGGTGGAAGCTTTATAATTATTTGAGGTTAAGTGCTGTTGGGATTCAGACTCATTTAATTGATATTTTGTGAGGAGAGATCACATGCCTCTATCTGTCTCGGTTGGAAGAGTGCAAGGCTTGTCAGAGTAGAGGAGATTCCTGCTTCGGACCCCAGGAAGGCATGTTCAACATCAAGGCTAAGGTTGTAAGGTTTTCCTTCTTTCAAAGTTAATACAAATGAATTCATTTTTCTCAATAAGTTGTTAATTAACTGTTTATTTCATGGATTCCTTGATCACCATGATAGGCATGATTTATAATATTTACTATACAGCTGCTATTTAATTTTTGCTTGTTTGTGACTGTAGGTCTATAAAGATAAATCCTTCAAGTGATCGAGGGACAATTACTTCGAACAAGCATTGTATCTATGGTAAGACCTTAACACCTTTATAGTACTCTTTTGTAAATCACATATGTCTAGAGAAAGATAGGTTTATTTGGCTTTTTGTTGCTATATTACCTTTTGGTACTAGGGAGATCGATCTTATCTGCAAGATTGATTTATTCGATCAACAAATTGGCGACTCCGCTGGGGAAGGATTCTTGTTTTTTGGTTTTCCTTTGTTTTGACTTGAGAAAAAGATTTTTCTAGTTTTTGATTGATGGATACTTGTCTGGGTAGCTTAAGTTTACTTTGCTTTTAAAATTTTTGAAATCTTTTGTGTTTTTCTTGAACTTTTCTGGGGACCGCACTTTGTTCTCTTGCACAATGCGGGCAGTTTCGCACTTTCCTTAAGTAACCAGTGCGGGACCGCACTTGTTACTTCTGGGGCCTGCGGACCCTGTTAAATTTTTTGAAAAACTCCAGATTTTTTCTTCCAGTTTATGTTTAATTTGATTTAGGGTTTCTAGTATCTACCCAGATTTGTATTATTCCTGTTAAAAGCCTCTTGTGAATGAGTTCCAACAGTATTTGTGTTTTGGGTGATTTTCTAGAAGTTTTGCATACTTGGACTGGTTTTCACTTGGTCTCTGTAGTGACTCAAAGATTGAAATTTTGAAATACCTCAAATCACACTAGTATTTTTGTCTTCTTGATGAGTCTGACTTGGTTGTGAAATCCATCCTTTTTTGAGAAATAGATCTAGTTGTCTGTTTGCAAGTCTTTGAACAAACTTTGTTATAAGTTCTGAATTTCATTTTCACAAAAGGAAACATATATGGATGTTTTTTGATTTGTTTGTTATTCTGGACAAATGAATCCTTAGTTTACTGAACAACTAAGTAAAACAATCTCAAAAAAAATTAAAGCTTTTATTCAATTAGATTTTCAAGATCTCAAAATTAGTTTTTCGTAGTTTTGAGTGCTTTTTAGAATTTGTAGATCTCTTTTGGAGGAAAGTTGTTTTTTGTAGTTTCGAGTCTTGAAAGTGAAAAGGATTTATCGTGAGCATTGATTATTTGTCTCGTTTTGAGTTCTTATTGAAAAGACAAAAAGATTTTCTTCCATTTATTCTTCATGTTCAAAGAAAGAATTGTCTCTTAAAAAGAATTGCATTCTCGAACTCTTTCTTTAGATAGAATTTCATTGAAAGAAAAACGAATTGATTATCATTTTTAGGTGCATTTTAGTGTTTTTGGAAGTCGAGTCTTCACACCATCAAAGTTTCATTTCCATACCTATTGACTTAAAGAACAGCCCATAAAAACAACGCTTAATTAAAATTGATCTAGTAATCTTTTCTATTTCTAGGACTCTTATCACCAATATAGCTTAGGCTAGTATCTTGGAGTAGGGAGTAATTAACTCTCCAAGATAGTAAAAACAAACAAGTAGATAAATCTTGTGGTAGGAAATAAATCCAATTTTAATTGGTACAATCTGGGAAGCTTCTCTTAAAGGAGTTAATCACGAGATCATGTCTGAACCTTTGAGACAATTAATTATGTTTCATTGGGAAAGATAGAAGATCTGCGCGCATTACAAATGGTAAACCTCAGATTAACGATTGTCGAGGAGCCTGGGGTCACTTGTCAGTAAACCTCGGATTGACCATGTCGAGGAGCCTTCAAGGGGATTGAGCTTTGTTACTCTGCCCTTGCGCATGGAATCGGATCGTACTTTGTTCCCCCAGTTGTATTTGTTACTGTTGGTAACCTTAGTGTCCATAAGCTTAAGATTATTTCCTAAGGTGACAGTGAAGGAAAGATCTCACTGTACCTGAAGTAGACATCGACTAGTCTCACTTTGACTCTCTGGGGGGTTATCTTCACTCGACATGTTTTTGTGAAGAAACTTGTGCCAGTCTGTTTCATTAAGTAGGTTGTCGGGGTAACTTTTCCAACCGCCCTTTCTGTATTAAACTTCTACTAAGTTGGATTTCATCACCAACTAGTGTTTTTAGTACGAGAAGTTACTGTTTGTGCGTGGTTTGAACTCTTAGATTTTTTAGGCGTGTGATTCAGCTGTTTGTTTCTTTGGAGACTTTAGGTGTTTGTATTGAAATTTTCTTTGTTTGCGTGTGATTGATTAATATTTAATCATGGTAGAATTACCGAGAAAATCTCGGAGACTTCAGGGGAAGCCCCCTGAGTTTACACCAAGTTAGCTTGAAGGGTTGTGTGTTCTAGTATCATCTAGTAGCGGTAGAATTATATCAATAGAAATTGGAAGTTCATCTATAGTTGTTCATCCTGATCATCAAATACCCATGACAGAACATATTCAAGAACTGTTTTCAGTTTCCGAAGATACTGGTAGTATTTCTCCTTCCAATGAACTAGCTAAAGAACCTGAAATTTTCGAGCCTGACACTGAACCTTCTGTTTTAGAAACATCCTCAGGATTTATTACTCCAAATTCTAGCAATCTTGGTTCACCTAGGGTAAGAAATATTATTACTGAAGATCTTCCATCTGGCCTCATTTCCATTGAAGAACTTTCTAGTCCAGACAAAGAGATATCTCTTCCCGAATCCCCTCAGTCTTTAAATCTTAGGGAGCATGAATCCATTTTCTACAACCCTATTAGGAGTGACGCTTGGTATCTATCTTTGACAAACTTTTTAGAAAACCCAGGTCTTACTTTTTCTCCACCTCGAATTCCATTTCATCCTATGCCTAGAGGTTATTATCCTTCATCTATCATGGCAAGAGAGTCATCTATGTTTTCCCAAACACCGGAAGCATTTTTACACGGTGGTCCTTACGTTCCTTCGGGGTATCAGGCTCTTTCTGGTACTTTCTCAGGAGCAGCTCCTCGACCAATTGAACAATTATTATCATCTAGTCTTAATGGAATTAAAACTAAAACGTTGAACACAGAGAAAATATTTATGATGTCTGGTAATATTCCAAATCCTTAACCTCAAGGTGGTCAATTACCGCCTAGGGGGCAACCTCAAGGTAGTCAGTTACCGCCTGCGGGGCAACCTCAAGGCAGTCAATTACCGCCTGGGGGGGAATTTTAGGGTAATTTTTTCCCAAGACAAATTGTAGGACAATATTATTTTGGAGAAAAACCTCAAGGATAGTACATACCTCAAGGTTATCAACCTTCAGGACAGTACATACCCCAAATTCAACCCCAAACTCAGTATGTTCCTTAAGGTTCTTATCAACCCCAGATTCAGTACGCGCCTCAGGGTTATCAACCTCAAGGTCAGTACCCAACTCAAGGTTTTCAACCGCCTTCTGCTCAATCATTTGTACAAGGAGTTGGAAATTTACCACTTAATTATCAACCCTACGTTCAACCAGGCTATGGTCCTTCATATGTACAACCTTCTACGGGACAATACCCCGGAACAAACATGGTGTGGGATCCATCCCAAATTCAACATACTATGCAACCTAATGTGCAGTTGTCTACTCAACCTGGATAGCCTTTGGTTTCTGGTGCAACCCAACAACCTATCCAGCCTACTGTTCAAATCCTTGCACCTGGTTCTGTTCAGCAGCCTGGGCCTAGTACACCTCAAACTCTGCCTTAAACTGCTGCAACTACTGCAACATCTGTTCAACCTATAACACCTGTTTCTGGATTATCTGTAGCTCTGGTTTCTTCTATCCCTACATCCGTGCAAATCCCTCAAGTCTCTGTACCCCAGTTAGGACCTATAGTTCAGACTTCGGCGCAGATACCTACGGGACAAGCTGGTACAAGTACGACTGTCACAAGTCAACCGCAATTCATGTATCAACCGTACCAGGGACAATATCAATTCGGTCCCATTTCACAAAACCCAGTTTATCAGTATCAATCATACCCTGGCTATACTTATCAACAGCCTCAACAACCACAGTTTGGTCTGGTTAATCTTGGTTTCCCGGGAGGTTATACCATTCCTAATGCAAATCTGATTCCCAGTTATCCTGGGTATCTTCCTCCCGAAACTACTCTTGTTACTCAAGGTTTTTGCGAACCTAACCGTCAGTTACCATTTATTGCAACTTTGGATTTACCTAATTTGACACGCCTTAAGAATGATCCAATTTTATATCATCCGTATTGGCCGCCAATGCCGCATAATTTGCCAAGTGATATACCGAAATTCGAGGGTAAGTCAAGAGAGGATCCGTTAAATCATGTTATGACTTATCACCTGTGGTGTGCGTCTAATTCAATAATTGATGATTCAATTCACTTACGTATTTTTCAATGAACTCTTATTGGTCTTGCCGCCAAATGGTACATTGAGTTACCACGAGGCTCTTTTAATAATTTCAGTCAGTTAGCAACGGCCTTCTTAACTCATTTTCAGTTTCCTGTCAGATACAACAATGGCACGGAACTATTGACTTCGCTAAATCAATCCACGTCCACATACATTTCTGATCATATTCACGAATGGTGACGTAGAAGGCGTTTAGTGAAAGTTTACATTCCGGATAAAATTTTGGCGGAATGGTTTGTTAAATCATTATTACCCAAAATCACTGAAGATGTAGCTAAGGCCGGAGTTGTTACTGAGGAGCAATTCATTGCTCAAGCTCAGTACCTTGACCTCATCTATACACAGTCAGGTACTTTACATGAAAAAATCCCCGATCTTCCAAAACAAGGTCAAATAACTGCAGCCCCTTCAGGGTCTCATGCTGCTGACGGTATGATTGGTACAGTTAATACTAAAAGCAAGAAGAAATCTTTGAAGAATTTTGACGGTATGATTGGTACAGTTAATACTAAAAGAAAGAAGAAATCTTCGAAGAATTCTTCTCCTATAATAACCTTACCTGATTCCCCGAAAGGAGAGTCTTCTGCTGAAATTTCTGCCGACATTCATGTCGTAGAGACATCTACGTCCAAATCTAAATCCGGCGGTAAAAAGAAGGGGAAGAATTTTTTTAAAAAAAGAAGTCAAACGATAAACCTGATAAAAATGAATCTAATGACGAAAAACGCAAGCCTCGCTATCCTTGTTTCATCTACGACGAGGATCATTTTACTAAAGAATGCCCACATCGAGCAGAGATTTCAAAATTCGTTAAAGGTTCTCAAAAACCTCCTGTCTTGAAGGATCCTTTTCCCACTCAAGATAGTAAGATGATTGGTTCCACCTCGAATGCCTCAGAAGAACCTATTATGATGATGTCTCATGTCAGTATTGCGACGCGATCACAAGGTTATGGTAGTAAAATTCATGTTGGTGGTAAAGAAGCAGAATCTTCTAATTCGAACACATCAACTACACCTCCTCCTATTTCTGATCCACTATAGATCGAGAAACCCAATCCAAACTTAGTAATCAAACCACCTGCTAAAGGTGTACTTTGTAAATTAGCTTTCAATCCACATGCGAGAGCTGCTCATAATTACAACATTGTTGAGGACTTAGCTATTTCCCCTTCAACAATGTCAGCGTTGGAAGTGATGCAATCGTGCCCAGCACAGCGTAAATTACTTTTTTCTGCTATAGGAGCTGTTGATATTTAGGACTCGAACCTAATAATATTCGATTTAGAGAATAGTACACCTTGCCTACCTCATCAAATGGCTTTCCAGATTCCAATATTAGTAAAAAACAGACCGATCTTTCGGACTATGATTGATGAAGGGGCTTCTACGTGTATTATGTCGATCCAGTGTTGGAAATCACTTGGTTCTCCTACACTCAATCAGTCTTCGACAATTCTAAAGGCTTTTGATGGCCGAGGGTTCCATCCTTTCGGTATTTTGTAGGATTTACCTATAGGGGTTGAAGGCAAAACCGTAAATCTAGATGTGGAAGTGGTTGATGCCCCTCTAGATTACAACCTTCTTCTAGGTCGTAGTTGGTCTTATGCTATGACTGCTATTGTTTCATCAGTCTTTCGGCTTATCAAGTTTCCACATCAAGGAAATATCGTTACAATAGACCAGTTAACTTATTTCTCCTCCGATCCAGCCTCTACAGAAACAATCCAACACGTCGGTAAAATGGCTATCCCTTACAAGGATGTTGGTGTAGTTTTGATTAAAGATACTGGTTTACTAGGAAATTTTTCCTTTCCTCCTCCTAACGTATCGCCTTCTATTACAAATATTCATATGATTTCATTGAATACCATTACGTTTGATGATCCTTGGATCGTACCTTCCGACTTTGAGTTGGATTCATTTTATGGCGCGATGCCTTTGAGTCCCTTTGAAATTGCATATCAAGTTGTACAGTCGCTTTCCGATCCTTCTTCAACCAAAACTGATCTAATGAATGGGATCCATGAGGAATCACTTTCTATATCTAGCTCAGCTGCAATGACATTTCCCGATCCTGCTCATACTAATGAGCAGATTCGTGAAATTTTGTCTATTGACGATTTACCATGGGAAGATCTTCATCATCGATCTTCATTTTTACCTGAGCTGGATCATCTTGAAAGTGATTTTGCTTCTATTTTTATTGTTGAATATGTCAAAGAACCACAGAATCCATTGCAAAATCCTGATTCTGAGTTAAATTTGGAAAATATCTCTCCAACGATTCCAATTGACATTTCAGTTAATCCAGGAATAATTGAAAACATTCATATAGGTGCTTGTTGTACGGACGATGAAATCCAAACTTATAAAGCCCTATTTCAAGAATTTTGTGACACGTTTGCCTGGTCATATGAGGAAATGCCAGGAATCAATCCATCAATTGTTGTACATGAAATCAAGACTTACCCAGATGCCAAACCTGTCAGTCAATGTTTACGTCAGATACATCCGAGAAAAGTTGTTGCTATCAAAGCCGAAGTTGAAAAATTACTTCGTGTAGGTTTCATTTATCCAATTCCTTTAACCGATTGGGTATCGAATATTGTTCCTGTTAACAAAAAACAAGGAATGATATGAGTATGTATCGAATATAGGGATATTAATCGAGCTTGTCCTAAAGAAAATTATTCAAACCCCTATATCGATCAAATAATTGATGATTGTGCCAGCAGTGAAATGTTTTCCTTTATGGATGGTTTTTCCGGTTACAATCAAATAAACATACTCCTTGATGATCAACCTAAAACAACTTTCATTTGTCTCTGGGAACATTTTCTTATTGCAAACTACCCTTTGGATTGAAGAACGTTGGGGAAACTTTTCAAAGGGCTATGTCTTATGCATTTCATGACATTAAGCACATTGTACAGCCTTATCTCGATGATTTACCTGCTCATTCATCACGTAGGGACAACCATCTCACTCATTTACGAGCTATATTTATGAGATGTAGGCATTATCGAATTCAGATGAATCCACACAAATGTGTTTTTTGTGTAGAATCGGGTCACTTACTGGGATTTATTGTTTCAAAATAAGGCATTCACGTTGATCCGTCGAAGGTCGAAGCTATTGTCAATCTACCTCCTCCTTCGACTCTGCGCCAACTCCAAAGTTTGCAGGGGAAAGAAAACTTTTTACGTCGGTTCATTCCTAACTACGCCGAGTTAACAAGGGTTTTACCAGGTTGTTAAAATGGAACGTTCCATTCTTTTTGGATGAGATTGCTAATCAATCTTTTGATGCACTCAAACATGCGTTGACCCATGCACCGTTACTGCATCCTCCCAATTACAACCAAGACTATTTTTTGTACCTCGTTGCCTCTCATTCCACCATTGGGATGGTTTTAGTTTAGGAAGATGAATTCAACAATGAACATGTGATTTATTATCTTAGTTGGTATTTGCATCCGACTGAGATTAAATACACACATGTGGAGAAATTGGCCTTGGGAGCTGTTCAAGTTGTCCAAAGATTTTGACACTACATCTTATTACGCAAAACCACAGTAATTTCTGACTGTAACCCTATGATGTACATCTTAACCAAACAATTTCTAGGGGGCAAGTATTCCAAATGGATATTTATCCTGCAGGAATTTGAAAAATCCAAGGCAAAGAAATCTTTGGTTTTTTACAAACTAATGTGTGATTTCCCCTCTACTGATACTGAAACTATGGCGGAGCAGCCCATTGCGGACAAATCCTTGTTTCTTATCAGCACACTTGATCCTTGGTATGGGGATATTATTGTTTATCTCCAAACCCAATATTTTCAGCCTAAAATCTCATGATCTCAGTGACGAAAAATACATTTCCAATCCCAACAATACAATATTATTGGTGATACACTCTATCGTCGCAAAGCGGATTCTGTTTTCCGATGCTGTCTTACTCATGAAGAAGCTGAGAAGATTCTAAATCACTGCCATTCTAGATCATGTGGCAGTCATATGTCTGGGTATGCCACAGCCCAAAATATATTGCGCGCTAGTTATTTCTGGTCATCGTTATTCAAAGATTGTATCTATGCAGTCCGGAAATGCCACAATTGTCAGATCTTTGATCGTAAAATGTGTGCACCACCCGCTCCTCTTCACCCTATAATTGTTTTCGATCCTTTTTCAAAGTGGGATATTGAATTTATTACATTTAACCCTCACTCAGCCAGGGGGCATGCCTATATTATCTTAGCAGTAGATTATTTTAATAAGTGGGTCGAGGCGATGCTTACATTTTCAGCAGATGGCAAGAGTGTTGTAACTTTCGTGTTCAATCATATAAGTTCTATATTCGGTGTTCCTCAAGCCATTATTACAGATCATGGAAGTCGTTTTTGAAATATCATGATGACTGAACTGACAGATCAACTTGGTCTGCACCACGATAGTTCTACTCCATATTACCCGCAAGCTAATGGTCTGGTTGAAGATATCAATAAAGTTTTAGTCACTATGATCAAACAAATTATTGGTATTCATAAGTCGAATTTGCATTCCATGTTATTTTCAGCACTTTGGGCATATCGGACCTCAGTAAAAACATCAACTAGTTTCACTCCCTTTCAACTGGTTTACGGTTTGGAAGCTGTGTTTCCTATTGCATGTGAAATTCTGTCATTGAAATTAGACATAGAATTACTCCCAGCTACGTTTGAAGAGGAGAAACGTTTTTTTTACTTGGCTCAGCTAGATGAGAATCGACGAAATGTTGCATTAGAAAACGAAGCTCATGTCAAACGAATAAAGGCTTAGTACGATAGAAATGTTACACCTCGTAATTTCTCAGAAGGAGACCTAGTTCTATTATACGATCAAGCCAATGATAAGCTAGGGGCTGGAAAATTTGTGCCTATGTGGCATGGTCCTTTCATTCTTAAGCAAAAGCTGGCAAAAGGGGCCTATGAGCTGATAGATTTTGATGGTGTCCCTTTAGATAAACCCATAAATGGGCTTTATCTGAAGAAATATTAAGCTTAATTTTGGTGTGGATATTTTTTATTAGATTAGATTTCTTTATTGCTGGTGTGTCTTAGATTAGAAAAGCGTGCCTAGTTTAGAGTGTGTTCTTATCACTATTCTTGCTTATCTGAGTTTTACTCTTGATATTGCAGATGTTGACGTCTCTTCAAACCTACATTGGTTTTGCTGATGGTGCTTTTCGTAGTACACAGAACATTTCTTCCGCAGCTTGGGTTATCTATTCACCCTCTGACGAGTTAGTATCCATGCATGGGGTAAGCCTTGGTCAAACAACGAATAACATTGTAGAGTATAGTGCAGTGATTGAGTTATTATCTGAATCCATATCATTTGGAATTTGGAGTTTGATTGTTAGGTTGGATTCTGAACTTGTTGTATTACAGCTTAACAGGGTTTATGCCATTAGAAATCCAGTTTTATTACGGTTATTTTTAAGAGTTCGTCTCTTGGAACGTGAATTTGATTACATCGAATATCAGCATATTCCAAGACATTTAAATACATTAGCAGATGCAGTTGCTTCTAGTATGATAAATCGACATTTGAAATAATCAAAACAGTAAATTAAACAACATTCAATAAACATGTACACAGATAGCCGATAATAATGATATATCATAGCATAAAAGTTTGTTTCAAAATATACATTGTCTTCGATCATAGGTTGAAAAACACCTTATGATCGGCAAAAATGATAATACAAAAGATCAAAAATATGAGTCTACAAAACTATCATCCTATCCCTGATGATGATCACGATAAGAGACCACTACCCAGGTCACCCTACATAGGAACCTCCTAAAAGGTCTTGGGACACCAATGACATATCTCTGTAATCTAAGCGGAATATCATCTATGTTAGTCTCTGGAATGTCTAGATTCAGGCGCTCTACTCTAAATCAGATAGGATCTCTGTTGACTGGCCTTCTGGGGCTGGTGCGGCTACAGCTGGATGCCTCCTCTCATAAGGTTGGAGATGGGCTGGTCGCTGTGGGCCCACATCTGAATTTAAACTTTTGATTATTAGTTTTTGGACGATTAAAATACAAAAAAAGTAGAATTTAGAAATTGTTGAAAAATGATTTTTACCTGATTCATCCCACTGTTCCCCTGCTGGGAGAGCCATCTCTTGGTCGCCACGAAAATATATCCCAGCGTATGGAAATTCCCCTATGACAAAAATTTGGCATTCTAGCCAACGAAAATATGTAGAAGGAAATCGAACAACTTTGATGCCCTCAGCAGCGTGACGGGCCATCAAAGCAACCCAACGAACCATCCTAGGTTCTCGAGGTTGACCAACATCAACAGGAATGTTCTGCGGAGCTAACATGGGGATCCTCTCTAGAGAAAAGGTGACTACAATGGATCCATATCCAAAGTTGTTTATCTTTCCATTCTTTTCTCTGGTTAGTTTTCCTTTCACATTGGCCAACAGAGCTTCGCACCAATTGAAAATGGTGCCTCGAAAACAGTCTACAGCAATGCACATCTGGGAACCAGTAGCCACATGCAACGCTGCACTCCCACACAGTCTGGTGACAGTAAAAGAAATAACTTTAAGCTCGGGATGGATGATAGTTTTTATGTCAATCCATTTGTCCCATGGGTCTGCCTAATCATTACAGAACTCTAGTCGAAGACTAGCGACAGACTGGCCACCTGGACTAGTCCCAAACTGAGAAATTTGTTCGTCCCTCTTGGACAAACCAATCAAAAAATAGATATCCTCCAGCTCAATTTTGAGGCGGTGGTTTCCAATAATAAAACACTGGTCCTGTACATTCCATCTGTTCACCAACCACGTCAGGAGGTCTACCTGTGCCCTCATGCCCTGAATGACCCAGAATTTATACAAACCGCATGCTCTTAATGTCTGCATTGTAGGAAAATGAAGCATCGTGGCGTCATATACGTCTTCATGCTCACGTTCTCTCCAAATTAGCATCTTGTATATCCTACAATGCATAAAAAGACATATTAGAACAATCTAGTTTGAAAAATTTTAGGCGGAAATGGAGAAATTTAATTTTGAAATTTAATTACGCAGGGTCCACACTCTGTTTTCATACACAGTGCATAGGTACGCACGGGTGTTGTGGAAAAGGTGCGGACCCAAGACTTTTTTCTATGTAGAAAAAAGTTTGGGTCCGTAGGGCCCGCGTGTTGCACTTACAGACCCCCGCGGGCAATTTTTTCATCCTATTTTTCCCTTAAAAATGAAATCTAAAACCTAAAAATGAAATGTAAATGGATGAAATGCAAGATAAGGAGGTCGTGGATTACCTGCTAACGGTTCTCGATTTTTTTGGACGGATTTTCCAGAATCTTCGCAGGAACTTTTTTACCCAAAAGCTCTCACTTTTCACTCTGAACCCAAATGGTAAAAATGAAGTTAGGAAAGTCATTTTTATAAGTTTTTTCGAATAAATGAATTTTTTATTTTTTATTTTTCACTTTAAAAAGGTTATTTTTGAAAGCATTTTTATTTATCTTAAACAGGTATGTGTAATGTTTCGAGTTTTTGTGCAGAAATTGGACTTTTCGGGAAAATTGATCATTTTTCAACAAAGAGCATACTTTTATCACTTTTTCGGACTCTTTCAAAAAGTTATGAAAAAGCGAAAACTTGGAGTCCTCTTTTAAGCTCTTTTCAGACTCACAAAAATTGAAAATATTTTCGAGCACTTGATTATTCGAACTCGTTAAAATAAATGAATGATCGTCCTTTCAGTATAAGTTTACCCCTTTTACGAACTGAAATGGAATATTTACGAAAAAGGTATACGTTGACTAATTATGGTCAATAGAGTCCTCTCCGAAATTATTTTATCCTTTTTCGAGCTCGAGAGACTAAATTTACGAAAAAGTACCCCCATGGGGTCTTCTTAAGTTTTTTCTTCTGACTCCCTAAAATTGAAAAAATGTCGAGTTTTTCCTATACTGGACTCGTTAAAATTTAATAGTAAAGGACTTGTTCAATTTCAAAACAGGAACGAACTACTCCTTTTTAGGGTTTTAATTTTAAACTAAGTTGGACTCATCCGAAGGATGAGCTTATAAACAAGCAAATGTTATCCTCCTCAAGCTTGTCAAAAATAAAGAGGTATTTGCCAGAAATGGTGGGGGAAAAGAGAGAAAAATCAACCTGTTTGTTGTATTTTGATTATTCGAAAAGCCGTTAACCACTCTTGAACATGACACTTTTGTTCACCTGGGTTGGGAAATCCTTTGCCTAACAGTTAATCAAACCATATTGAAAGTCTTCAGTCAGTTTATGGGTATTAGCTTTGGGTCAAATGTCACCAAACCATCTGCAGTGTCGTTATGTGTTCAAGAGGACAGTTCAAACAAACCATTCATTTGTGAAATATTTGTCTTCCATTTTGAACATCCCTGAGTCAATCCTTGCCAATTTATTTCTTCAAAACTTGATCTATTATTTCGTGTTGTGGGCTTGCCTACGACGGATCACTTCCTATAGACGATAGCTCATTATCTAGGAAGTTGATCTATAAATCGTCAGTACCTTGAAATCTGCATGCCTTAATGGCAGGTTTCTCGCTTTTGACGACAGGTTCCATCATTGACCTTTGATCGAATGATTCCGTGACATGTTCGACTTCAGCTCATTTATTCACATCTCATGGATTGTACTGAGTAATTTGAGGGCCATTGACACTACTGGTGGTTACTCTCACACTTGTTAACAATTTACATCATTGGCTTCTTATCAAGTGGTTTCTACCATGTTCGACTTCGACACATTCATTCACATGGATAGAATCGTACTAGTTCGAGAAGCAGAAATCAAGACCCTGGATCTAGTTTCTACCATCTAGGTTGCGAGGAATTTTGTTTTCATTTATACAATGGAATATTCATAAACAGATGGCTATGTCCATACTGTGTCTACACATGTCTATATTGTTGATGTATTGAAAATTATTCCTATATCATAATAGTTTAAATCAGTTTCTAGTTAGTTTTGATCTGAGTATGGGAATGCCTACCTCAGCGATGATATGTTTTGCATTGAATGTTTTTACAGGTTCCGACTGGGGTGTCCACAGAATTATCCTTGAAATGATAAAGTAATGCACTCTTCATATATGATAGACTTCAGCTTCATCTATTCCAGACTTTGCACTTTAAGGGGAAATCTGTTGCACTGAAAATTGTCATCTTGAAATTTTGTTATTCGTATAAGCTCATTATCACTCATACTTCCTCCTTTGCAAGTCTAACACATCAATTCCTCATGTCAAGCCTTGAAAATAAGAGAAAAGTTCTTAAAAATCTCCTTAATTCTGGTATCACACTTTCTCTTCGTCTTGCATGTGGTCCCGCACCTAATGTTCATGACTCCTGCGTACCTGAACGCACTTTCTCTGTGTTATGGGTGCAGACCCCTGTAAAAGATTAAAAAGGCACAAGTAAACTCAAAAAGTTCACTTTTAGTAAATTCTAGAAGCCTCTGGAAGAAATCTTGCAGTGGCAGGACCGCTCTTTTGAGGTTCATGTATCCCTTACCTTAAGGAGATAACCCCTTGATGTGAGGAGCTTATCCCTTTGAAGGAGGATTATATCCCTTCATATTTGGAACTGAAACCTCCTCTTTTGCACTATAAAAAGGGGCATTGGGTAGCCTCAAGGTGGGTGGAAGCTTTAGAATTATTTGAGGTTAAGTGCTGTTGGGATTCAGACTCATTTAACTAAGATTTTGTGAGGAGAGATCACATACCTCTATCTATCTCGGTTGGAAGAGTGCAAGGCTTGTCAGAGTAGATGAGATTCCTGCTTCGGACCCTGGGAAGGCCTGTTCAACATCAAGGCTAAGGTTGTAAGGTTTTCCTTCTTTCAAATTTAATACAAATGAATTCATTTTTCTCAATAAGCTGTTAATTAACTGTTTATTTCATGGATTCCTTGATCACCATGATAGGCATGATTTATAATATTTACTATACAACTGCTATTTAATTTTTTCTTGTTTGTGATTGCAAGTCTATAAAGATAACTCCTTCAAGTGATCGAGGGACAATTACTTCGAACAAGCATTGGATCTATGGTAAGACCTTAACACCTTTATAGTATTCTTTTGTAAATCACATATGTCTAGAGAAAGATAGGTTTATTTGGCTGTTTGTTGCTAGATTACCTTTTGGTAATAGGGAGATCGATCTTGTCTGCAAGATTGATTTATTTGGTCAACAAACGCATAAGTGTATCAAAACGTAAACGGCATTCTGGTTAGAGTCCAGTCGTCAATGCATGACCACATCACTACACATACCATGACCGCATGCATGACAACATCCACCATACCAATGCACATGGAAAAAACTTGGAAGCATAGACACAGACAACACACAAGCATAAACAACATGTAATCAAGCATAAACAGAAAATACATGTGACAAGATGTAACAACATGTAACCAAACATACATAGGAAATACATGTAACAACATATAACAACATGTAACTAAACATACACAAACAATACATGTAAGCACTTGGCATGTATAAACAACACATTAAAATTCATATACTCGTGCCGACACAATTTACAACAACACCATCACCATCACTACAACCATGACTAACATTATGCAGATGCAACAAGCACATACACCATATGTATGAGAAACACATATGTAACCAACAAAAATGCATGACCAACACACTGCCCATCCATTCCAAGGGGCAAACCATGCTCTAATATGACTCTATAACACCATCCTCCCATATCTACCCAAGTAATCGGATAATCGAGGTAAACGTGTGACGAGAGGCTACTATGATCAGATTCAACCTCCTAGGTGACCTTAAGGAAGTGGAGTCGATGGAAACACATCATACATATCTTCCACATCAACAACAAGACCCCCAGGAAGAATCCCAACCACTCAGGTGACTAGCCCCTGGGTCCCACTGAGTTTTTAACCCACTTAACCCCTAGACGCTCCCACAAGCCTGCATGACTGAGTCTATGAGGCTCTGGATGCACACACAAGCATTCATGTATATGTTTAGGGACTAAATTGGTCATACCTATGCCCACGCCCGTGGGATTTAAGGCACTTTTTCAGTCCTAGAACCTAGGCCACTACCCATAACTCAATGACAAGCTCAAACATGAAATATAACAACAAAACAATGATGTATTCGCAAAAAACATGGCAAGGCCTAGACTGGACCCCTACTATCCATGCCCGACATTTCGTGAAACATATCACAAATATGTAATCTATACGTGTAAACAATAGATCTAAGCATAGGGGTCTCATACTTATCTTAGAATCCCTAAGAAGCATTGGTGCTACATCACATTAATTGGATTATAGTCTATTTAGGCATAGATAATCATTCAATTATGAATCAAAACATGACGATATCCATACGTCATCACCATCATAAAACTCAATCATAACCAACATATAAGCAACATAAATGACAATCACATAATAACTATATAAACCATAGAATAACAAGCATATTTACCCATCAATACAAGGGGCAAATAGCTCTTATTGCCATAAGAAAAATGTAACCAAGTTTGGGACTTCGACGTGTTGGCACTGGAATCAGCACTTGGACTGCAAAAAATGCCTAACTAGACACATCCTAAACTATAAAGAAATTTAATGATGTGTTTTATGAGATTGGTAGGTGGGACAAACTCTAATTCAGTGGAAAGAGATTTCAGTCAAATCCACAATTCTATTAAAGAGGGTATTGAATTTCTTGTGGTAGCAAAGTGCAAGTTTGTAACCTATGAGGAGAGGAAATTGTGAAATATGAGGAAACAGTAGGTCTATGAAACATAAATCTACTAAATTTAGTAGAAATTCACAAAAGTAGCAGTTTGAAAATATTCCATTGAGAGAAAGTTATTTCTAGTGTGACAAGATTCTCATTGAAATATCAGGAAGAATAATTATCATGAATGATGCTCCTCCACTATTACAATGTATATTTTACTAGGAATGTTCACTGTGTGAGAATAACAAAAACTAATAAAAGACATATCATGTTTAAGAGACTGATAAATATTCATAACAACATATCGGTTTGCAAACTGAAACTGAAAGAGAGTACATATGGAAACACAAGTAAAGTAGACAATACACACAGAAAATTGGTAATAAGTCCTCAGTAGTATCATTCCATTTCATTCACAAAAAATATTACAGATCATATGAGTCAAATTCTAAAACCATCAACCAACCCTTTTTTTTGGTAATAAGTCCTCAGTAGTATCAATCCATTTCATTCACAAAAAATATTACAGATCATATGACTCAAATTACAAAACCATCAACCAACCCTTTTTACATAGTAGTTTATCACATATATACAAAAATAATAAACTGTCATCTCCACAAAAGGAATAAACCTGTTCCCAAATGTTATTACGATCTCGTGCAAGAGATGAGGCTTATCCTAAAACTTTAATACAAAGTTCTATGACATAATGAAAATAACAGCCTCAAGGCTAACAATTCGAAGTGGTTTGTATGATGTGGAAGTTTATGGGAAGACTCTTCTTCTGTTCTGGTCCAACCAACTCCACAAAAAGTATAAACAACAGTGAAAATGGCATGTGGTTGTTCCTTGAATGTTGCCTAGTGCCTGGTAGAAACGTGTTGGTACTAAGAGTAGTGGTAGAAAATTGTTTCAGAGAAACTCTGTCATTGTTCTACTGTTCCTCTCCTTTTTTGGTGGAAAACCCTTTCTAATGGCGGAAAACTTGAAATTTTTTTTATAGAATGGCAGAGGTTCATTTTATGAGAAATTACAAAGTAACCTTTTGAAAAAGGTTTAATTTATAGGGGATACATGGAGCGGAATGAATGATAAGCGGAGGGAGAAAACATTTTAGACATATATCGCAATCTCAAATCGAGATTGGAACGTTTAAACTTTAAGAAAAAAAGGAAAAAATGTGATGTGCGATGAGAGCGGAGGTGACATGGAAAAGAAGTGGGACCAATCGTAGATCGTGCATCAGAAGTTTTATTATGAAATGTAGGAGTTAAATGTTAAAACTGGCGAAGTGCGATGTGCGATGAGACGGAAGGTGGGGCCCAAACAATACCGCAAATCGCACATCGCAAGTTTTGATATGAGACAAGAGAGTTAAATGTTAAAAATGGCGAAGTGCGAAATCACGAAGGTGCTAATGTGCGAAATCACTCTATTTGCGATTAACCTCCATTGTTGATCTACGCATAGATCTATCGGTCCTCACTGCTCGATCTTCTCCGAATCTCCCATTCTGTTGGTCAATCTGTTTCTTCAGGCAGCGCTTTGCTTTTAAAGAACTCTGGTTGCAATACTATCCACGAAGCCTTGATTTGCCTACTTTGAAAACTAAAATTGCTTGTTGGAGGAGTGGTCTTTGTTTACCAGTAGCCTCTTTATTGAGATAACCAAAATCTCAATGAAATAGTTGTGATTTTCACTGTATGGAATATATGACTTTCATTTCTGAGAAATAGTTTCCCTTTATTGCATTACTATTTTGACAATGAAATCACAACAGAGTTAGCTATTATTCCAAACAAGATGAATGTAAATTTATTATCCAAACGATGACTAGCCTTCAACACTATCATAAGTTAAAATACTGATTTCAACTTATTTTATGACTCTAAAATACTAATGACACCTATTCACTTAAAAGTACCTTGATTTTGGGACTCTTTTTCACCTTTGTTGGAAACAACTCAAACTTGGACATGGACTAGGACATTAGAAAAATTCAGAAAGAATGACACAATGGCGATTACACCATTAAATTTTTAGTGCTAACAATGGCTCCTATTGGGGATGAAGTCCTCCCTATGAGGCTTCAAGGACCATATTTCCAGTGCCTTGTCGAGCCCTTATTTCTCCAACCAGCAATTATGCTTATTAACTCAAAAAAGACTAGCATGCCTAGCCATTGGGTAATGGAGTCATAAGCTAGATTTCGATCTTCTTCAACTTATTTAAACATAACTTAAAACTAAATCAAACTGTAATCTAAAATTTAAACAAGTGCTTGAGTGGCGAGCTTATTTATGTACATCCCTACTTCTAATTTGATGAAATTCACTTGATCAAGTGTATACAAACTTCCAAAAGAAATTTTTCAACAACTGATTTCCTGACATGTCTTCACATCCACTACTGAAAGGCTGAAAAGTATGAAGTATAATATTTAAAATTGACTCATACTTGCTGCTATAGACGAGAAGTACTCCAAGACTAATAACAAGGGATACTTTCAGAAAACTAAACTCCATATAATCATCAATATGATCAGGAAATCGACAAGGATACTTACTCAAAACAATTTTGAGTTCAAGGATAGGCTAACCCATACTTTTCTCTGATAGAACAATGCTTTGATGATGTAGGAATTTACAGAGTAAGTTCCTTAGATCAAGAACCAAAGGTCACTTCTCACAAACAAATCACAAATTATTACACCAGTATAATCATGTGGTTAAAACCCTCGAAGAGGGAAACAGTCCATGGCCTGAGCCAACGCAGCCACTTCAGGCAATTTATTGATATAAAAAGAAAGGTTACGTATGTTTCTCTCATAAACGGTTAGCAAAAAAATGACCCTCCATGCTCTTTAAATAGAGATCATGGACCAAACGGGTGTTAAGCCACGGATCAAGTGTCTTTAATACCAAGGAGAGAGATAATCGTCGGATCACTACAAATCGTGGCCATCAGATTATAAGTTACAAATTTACATGGTAAAGAAACACACTTTACCTAACTCTACACTATACTAAGTTATTTTTAACTATTTCCTATGTGTTGAAATATCCTAACATCCCCCCTTAAGAACAACTTGGGATAGGATTTAGGGATTTACAAAGGTGATACAAAAGGATCCTATTTCGTATGTGTCGAAATATCCTAACATCCCCCCTTAAGAAAAAATTGGGATAGGATTGAAGGATTTACAAAAGTGACACAATAGGAGAATGAAGGAGGCATTAGAGCCTATCCCCCCTTAATGAAAACTTTCTTGAACTCCAAGCATGTATCAAAGTTTGGTAAACTTTGCTTCTGTGATAGCCTTTGTAAAGATATCGACTACTTGATCATTGGTTGGACAGTACTGCACTTCAAGAACATGATCATGAATGAGCTTTTTGGTGAATTTTATGTGGATTTCAATGTGTTTCATACGCTGATGTTGAACTGGATCTTTACATAGCTGAATGGCACTCTGATTATCACACCAAAGGGTATTTGGATGTTGTTGATGAAGACCAAATTCAGACAGGATCTGACGAAGTCACATGGCTTCCTTGTTGGCTTCAACTGCACCACGATACTCTGCTTCTGCTGAAGAAAGAGAGATGGAACTTTGTTTCTTACAAGACCAAGTAATAGGTCCTGAACCAAGAGTGACTACATATCCTACAATAGACTTTCGATCATCAGGG
The DNA here is from genome assembly GCA_034641835.2 of Pinus albicaulis. Taxonomy (NCBI): domain Eukaryota; kingdom Viridiplantae; phylum Streptophyta; class Pinopsida; order Pinales; family Pinaceae; genus Pinus; species Pinus albicaulis. Next base: position 939,196,506 of record CM076578.1, read on the forward strand.
TCACCAGCCCAATCAGAATCAATGAAACCAATCAACAATGGAGATGCTTTTGCACTATAATGAATCATGAACTGAACTGTACCTAGAATATATCGAAGTATTATTTTAGCTAATTTCTAGTGACTTTCATGAGGTTGGTGCATAAACCAAGTGACAAGACCAACGGAAAAGGAAAGGTCAGGACAGGTATGGGTTAGATATAGAAGTTTTCCAACAAGTTGATGGTATAAGGTAGCATCAACTTCAGGGGTAGTACAAGTGACTGAAAGCTTGACTCCAGACTGAAAGGGAGAAGGGGTTGGCTTACAATATTCCATGTGAAAGTGGTGTAGAATATCACAGGCATACTTGGATTGAGAGAGGGTAATGCCTTCCTTGGATTGCAAGACTTGAAGACCAAGGAAATAATGCAATTGTCCTAAGTCTGTCATTTCAAACTTATTTTTGAAGCTAGACTTCACATGGTTTATATGGTTTGTATCACTACCAGTAAGGATCATCAACATAAATAACAAGGATGGTGAAGGACTTACCCACTTTCTTGGTGTAGACAGTGTTGTCAGAATGACACCTAGAAAATCCATTATCTGAAAGAAATATATCCATTTTGGCATACCAAGCCTGAGGAGCTTGTTTGAGACCATAGAGAGACTTCCTAAGGTGACAAACAAGGCTAGATTCATTTTGGATAAAGCCAGGGGGTTGTTCCATGTAGATTTCTTCATGAAATTCTCCATGTGAGAAGGCGGATTTAACATCCATCTGATGGACTTCCCATTTAAAAGAGGCAGCAAGGGAAAGAACAAGGCGGATAGAATTCATTTTGGAAACAGGGCAGAAAGTTTCAGTATAGTCAATGCCTTCTACTTGTGAAAATCCTTTAGCAACAAGATGAGCCTTATGTCTATCCACTTTTCCATCTGATCCAAACTTTGTTTTGTACACCCATCTGCATCTAACAAGTTTTCTTCCTTTTATAAGAGGAACAAGATCCCAAGTATCGTTCACCAATAAGGAACGATATTCTTCATTCATAGCTTCATCCCAATCTAGATGACCGGAAGCTTCTTCAAAGGTTTCTAGATCAGGATTTTCTGGAATTTGAGCCAATAAGGAAGAGGCTCTTTCGAATTGAGAACATGTACATCATCGATCGGCAAGGTCACCTGCAAGAGAACCCGCTACATCCCAAGTAGAGTGGATCCATCTTGGAAGTTGTGGATTAAAATGAATAATTTCAAGAGGAGGAGGATTTTCATCCTCGTTGTCATCATCTGAACTAGAAGGAATGCTATTAAAAATAGAAGAGAGAGAGAGAGAGAGATGGCACATATGTCGAATCAAGCTCGCAGGCCAAAGGTGGCACACCCGCTGAACTAGGCTCACAGGCCAATATATTTTCATCAAATTTTACATCTGTTCTAATGATTATATTTTTGGATTTTGGTTGAAGAATTCTATATTCAGAATATCCAACAAAAATTCATTTTTCACTCTTAGGTTCTGAGGCTTTATGTTTCACATCTGGAATATGGGCCCAAGCATCACTTCCAAAAACACAAAAGTGACTTACATATGGTTTGATTGAGCTCCAAGCTTCTTCTGGAGTTATATTCTTTAAAACCTTAGTAGGAGTGTGATTTACTATGTAATTTTCACAGTTAATGGCTTCTGCCCAAAAATTGAGACCAAGTCCTTTAGATCGAAGCATACAATTAGCCATTTCTTTTAAGGTGTGATTCTTCCATTCAACTACACCATTTTGTTGTGGAGTATATGGAACAGTATGTTACAATTGAATGCCATGCTCAGTGCAGAAGTTGATAAATTTGTTGTTAACATATTCCCCAGCTCCAAAAATAGAATAAAAGAGATATCAACACCTTAGAAATTAGCCACTTCGAGGGGGAAAACTCCAATACATTACATGAATGAACAATTCTTGGATGATACAAATTTAAAAAGCTCCTTTCTATATATAAGAGTCCATGGGGCTACAATGTAATCCTAGTGGGGCCACAATGTAATCCTAGCCGACCTAACAATAATAATGTAAGGGCACAATAATAACAATATGGGGGTTACAGGGGTACAACAATAACAATAAGGGGGTTACACTAACAACAATAAGGGACTGTACTAGTAATATAGGGACCTAACATGCTTCTCTCCTTCAAAAAAGTGTTGTCCTCAATGCTTGAGTAGCTTTGGGTGCTTTTGTATAAAATTCTCATCCTCCCATGTAGAATATTCAGTGGGTAAGTTCTTCCATTCGATGAGATATTCTAAAATTGATCTATTTCGTAGCTGTCGAGTTCTTGTTTCCGTGACTGCTTCAGGTTCCAATATGGTTTTTACTTCCTCATCAAGTTCTGGCAATATTGTTCGAACTGGAAGTTTGTCCCCTATAACCTTTTTTAAGCATGAAACATGGAAAACTGGATGCACTCGCGAAGAAGCAGGAAGCTCCAATTTGTATGCCATAGTACCAATATTTTGCAACACCTTGTAAGGACCATAGTACTTTGGCGATAATTTATTATCCTTCTTAGCTTGCTTGAGGGACATTTTTTGTATGGTTGTAGCTGTAAAAATACCCAGTCTCACACATCAAAACTTTTGTCACTGCGATGTTGATATGCCTGTTTTTTCATTCGATTTTGTGCCAAATTTAGGTTATCCTTTAAGAGTTGAAGAACTTCTTGTTGATGCTCGATGTGATCCTCCACTGCTTGAACCCTAGAATTTTCCCTTAAAGAAGATGTGATGGACGGTGGATGATATTCATAAAGTGCCATAAATGGGATCATTTTTGTTGCAGTATGGAAGGAAGTGTTATACCACCATTCAGCGAGAGGTAACCACTTGACCCATTGTGCTTGCTTATCAGATACAAAACAAAGAAGATATCCTTCCAAACATTTATTCACTATCTCTGTTTTACCATCGGATTGAGGATGATAAGATGAGCTATGAGCTAGTTGAGTACCCAAACAAGAAAACAATTCTGTCCAAAAATTTCATGAAAAAATGGGATCTCTGTCACTTCCAATAATCTTTGGGTTTCCATGTAGCTTTTGAATTGTTTCCGTAAATTTCATAGCAACTGTACTTGATTTAAATGGATGAGATAATGCACAAAAGTGTGCATACTTGTTAAGTCTATCATCTACCACCATGATGACACTCCTTCCTTCAGACTTAGGTAAACTTGTGATAAATTCCATTGAAATCTCCTCCTAATGTTGACTTGGAATGGATAAAGGTTGTAGAAGACCCGGGGTCTTAATTGTCTCAACTTTATTTTGTTGGAGAACCAAACATTTCACCACAAAATTTTGAATATTAGATTTAAGACCATCCCAAAAAATTCTTTCTTCACCCTGTGGTAAGTTTTAAAAATCCGGAGTGTCCTCCTAAAGGAGAAGTGTACAATTCCAAAAGAATCTTTTGTTTTAGTTGGGAATTATTGCAAATATATAAGCGATATTTGTACCATAAGGAATCATTTTTCCAACTAAATGTATCAGATGTACAAGGATATTGCTGCAACTTTTGAATGAGTGTCAAAACTTCTTCGTCCTTCTTCCATTCATCCCTTGCTTCGTTTATCCAATCTGGTTGGATAATAGATATGGCACAAAGCAATGCTTCCACCTCTTCATCCCTTCTTGATAGTGCATCTGCAACAACATTTAGCTTCCCTTTTTCGTAGATGATTTCAAAGTCATAACCCAACATCTTTGTGACCCATTTTTGCTGCTCTTCTGAAGATAGTCTTTGTTCCAAAAAGTGTTTAACACTGTCATGATCAGTTTTTACCTTGAAGTGTCTTCCCATTAGGTAAGGTATCCATTTCTTTAGTGCATGTATTATTGCCAACATTTCATTCTCATAAATAGCCTTTTGTAAATACTTTCCTTTGATTGAATGACTTTCAAAAGCAATGGTTCTTCCTTCTTTCATTAAAACATCACCAATTCCATTTCCTGAGGCATCACATTCCACAATAAAGGTTTTTGTGAAGTCTGGCGTTGCTAAGACTGGTTCTAGGAACATTGCGTCTTTAAGATGTTCAAAGGCCTTAGTTGCTTCAGGAGTCCAGGAAAATGCATCTTTCTTCAATAATGTTGTTAGAGGTGCTACTATTCTCCCATAATTCTCAACAAACTTGCGGTAATACCCTGTTAACCTGAGAAATCCGTGCAACTGCTTTATGGTTGTGGGGACTTTCCATTCCTTAATGGCTTTAATTTTGTTAGGGTCTACCTTAAAACCCTCATGAGATACAATATGACCCAGATATTCCACCTCTTGTACTCTAAAGAAACATTTGGATGTTTTTGCATATAATTGTTTCTACTCCAATAGTTTGAGCACCCTATCAACAAGTTGAACATGATCCTTCCAAGACATGTTGTAGATTAGTATATCATCAAAAAACACTAGCACAAATTTTCTAAGGAAGAGTTTGAAAATGGAATTCATCAACCCTTGAAATGTAGAAGGTGCATTGGTAAGGCCAAAAGGCATGACCAAAAATTCATAATGACCCTCATGAGTTCGAAATGTTGTTTTCGGAATGTCTTCAGTCTTCATTCTAATTTGATGATATCCTGAACGAAGATCCAACTTGGTAAAATAAATTGCTCCGTGTAATTCATCCAATAATTCATAAATCACAGGAATGGTAAATTTATCTTTAATAGTGAGCTTATTAAGCTCCCTATAATCTGGACACATGTACCATCATCCATCTTTCTTGTGCACCAATACTACTGGGGCAGAGAAAGAACTTTGACTAGGTTGAATCATACCAGCCTCTAACATTTCTGCAATCATATGTTCAATTTCGTTCTTTTGGACATAAGGATATCTGTAAGGCATGATGTTTGGAGGAACACTTCCTGGAATCAAATGAATATCATGATCATGATCATGAATAGGTGGGAGTCCTTTGGAAGTATCAAACACCTTAGAATGATTGTCCAAGAATTTTTGGAGATCTGGAGAAATAGATGATTTTGATGTTGGAACTTTGAGTGAGCATATATGTGTAATTATGCCTCTTTGTTCTTTCTTCAAAAGCTTTTTCATGACATTAGAGCTTATTATCTTTCCTGGCTTCCTTGCGATACCCCGCAATTCGATTTCCTTTCCTTCCAAAAAAAAATTCAAGAAAATTTCTTGAAAATTAAATGCTACCATCCCCAAATATTGTAACCATTATACTCCTAGTACAACATCAGCACCTCCCATTGGGATGGAGAGCATTGGACTATTCAATACATATTCCCCCATGGATAGCTTGATATGATGGCATTTTCCTGAGCAATTTATAGTTCCTCCATTTGCAACCATCACTTGACATTCTAGTGTTGGGTATAGGAAATAGTTTGTTGTGTAACCAGCTCCAAAAAGAGAAGAAAAGAGATATGAACGCCTTATAAATAAGCCACTTCGAGGGGGAAACCTCCAATACATTACATAAATGAACAATTCTTGGATGATTCAATTTACAAAACCTCCTTTCTATATATAGGAGTCCATGGGGCCATAATGTAATCCTAGTGGGCCACAATGTAATCCTAGCCGACCTAACAATAATAATTTAAGGGCACAATAATAACAAAATGGGGGTTACAAGGGTACAATAATAACAATAAAGGGGTTACACTAACAACAATAAGGTACTATACTATTAATATAGGGACCTAACATGCCCCTCTCCTTCAAAAAAGCGTTGTCCTCAACGCTTGAGTAGCTCTGGGTGCTTCTGTATAAAATTCTCATCCTCCCATGTAGAATCTTCAGTGGGTAAGTTCTTCCACTTGATGAGATACTCTGAAATTGATCGATTCAGT